>CM053402.1:24321794-24361172 GCA_028644305.1 Xerus rutilus
TTGGTACTGGGGATTGAACTCAGGGGCACTCGACCACTGAGCCACATCCCCAGCCCTATTTTGTGTTTTATGTAGAGACAGGGTCTCACTGAGTTGCTTAGTGCCTCGCCATTGCTGAGGCTGGCTTTGAACTCGCGATTCTCCTATCTCAGCCTCCCTAAGTGCTGGGATTACAGGCTTGAGCCACCGCGCCCGGCTTCTGAAATATTTTATAATGTGAATTATTCTCTCAGTGTTTTCTTCTTTTTGTTCATTTGTACGTTTTTGGTTTTTCTATAATGAACATTAATTCTATTTGTGATAAGTGAATTCTTTTTAATTTCATAATTAGTTGAGTATCAAAAAATTGCAAGAAATTAGATAGGATATTTTGGGAATGGCTGACCAAGAGAAACACTTGATTTTTCGTGTGTCCCAGAAGCATAATTTCTTACTATTAAGCAAATAATGTTGCTGTACCCAACAGTGAATTGCAGGACCATGTGTTGGGCCATGTGTCTGGATTTGTTATTTAGAAAATACAGCACTGTAATTAGGGAGCATATTAGGCTTGGCTGAGATTAAAATGTCTAACTAAAAATAGATGAATCATAATTTTAAGCTTATCTATACTTTTCAAGAATTCTCCAAAGAAAGGCACAAATTTTCTTTTCTGAATGTCCTCAATCTATAATACCAGGTATAAAACTAAAGCAGCCATCTGATAGATACTGATTAAATATCAATAGCAATAAATTAAAATCGAGTCATATATTTAGATGTCAAAAGTGTATGAATTGTTGTGGCTTAGCCCAGGGGTATAAGAGGTTATCAAGCCAAATAGAAATATAAACACACACCTTCCCCACACATTAAGGCCCTGTGGCATTCTGGGAAAAAGTACTGAAGTTTGGGTATTGGGAGATTTGAGTATCACAACAGTTTCTATCAACTTTCAATTTTCTCATATATAAAAAAGTTGAATTAGATCATTTCTAACATCCATTTTAATTTTTTAAATCCACTTTTAAAACTAATGATATATATTTCTTTCAAATATGGATTGCAAATAAAAGGGAAAAGAGTTTCCTATCTTTTGAACATTGCAAGGCATGAGGTATTAAAGTTTTTTATACAAATTTTACACTTTAACCCCTAATATGGCTAATGATTATTTAATAATTTACTTTGGAATTGTGCAGGGGAGTAGACTATTAAATGATTATTTAGACTGAAGAGAAAAAAAGCATTTGGTAGGGCTGGGATTGTGGCTCAGTGATAGAGTGCTTGCCTCGCTTGTGGGAGGCACTGGGTTCTATCCTTAGCACCGCATATAAATAAATGAATAAATAAAGGTCAATCAACAACTAAAAAAATTTTTTTAAAGCATTTGGTATTAGACTCAGTAGTATCAAAATCAAGAGATATTGCTCTTTCCAAGCAAATGGTGGAAATCACAGCCCTTCCTTTCGTATCCCCCAAATCACTAGAAATCACAGCCCTTCCTTTCGTATCCTCCAAAAGTCCTAGAGGGGTACCTTACATAAAGATTAGAATTGTTTGGTAAAGAAGTTCCAATATCATTGTAAAACACAGTTCTTGGAAGTGCCCTTATTTACACGCACACACACAATACCCTTCCCCCATTGTTAATTCTGAGAGAGATCTGCCCTGTATTTTATCATTCTCATTGTTTCTTTATAAACTGAGATGGGGCTATGGAGAATGGCCGTATACACCATAAACATGGTGTGTATTTACTTCGACTCAGTTCTAGAGAACCCTTACCTTTATTTAGAAATAATCCCACACACAAATATAATATTGTTGTTATTGATTTCTTTTTAGATAGTCATGCAACACAAACCATAGCATTTAAGTTAATTAAAAAATTATAAACTAACCATTGAGTTATTAAAAAACCAAATAAACCCTTTCTTTCCTAATCTTTTCTCAAAGTGATGCACTTGTGTCTAAAGAAACCTCAGCGTGGTTTCCTGTGACTTCTACTCAAGTCTGTAGAGGAGCACCATATGTTCTCCAGAACAGACTGGCACACAGATCTATGCAATTAAAGATAACTAGATAATGTTTAACAAACTCATTTATCTTTGGAACAAGCAATTAGACTGAAGGAACTTGGTCTGAAAGGAATGTATCTCTTTATAACTCATTCACTCCCTGTTACCATGATGAACAAAAGTCCAAACGAAATCTTGAAGTTACTTTCCATTAGCCAAGAATGAGGATTTTGATTTCAGCAAGAGATTATAGTGCGGATTCTAGAAGTGAAACAGTGTTCACAACATTCGAAGTACAAAGAATATTTATTTAAAATCCTCTGTGAGTGAATGTTATTAGAGTACTTTAAATACATTTAAAGCATGGTTTGCATATGTTAATATGCAGCTCTGCTTACCAAAATACAATAGTTATATATGTATTAGAATATAGTTGTGTGTGTGTGTGTGTGTGTGTGTGTGTGTATAAAAACCAAGTATGGCAGACACTTGCTAACTTACCATTTTCCCAGGCCCCATCCTTTTCCCTTGTCTTCTTGACTAAAGAGGCTATAAGAGCTAAGTGTGTGCTTTCCTAGGCTTCATTGCAGTAGGGGTGGCATTACAACACTGTTCTACCAATGACACAAACAGAAGTCAGTTGGAATGGTTTTAGAGAAAGCTTTGCTTTTCTTATCAAAGGGGTTTGCACCAGTTGCTATTACAGTCTAACGAGCTGTCCCAGACACTCGTTTTGTTATGCTCTTGGATCCTGGAGGGTAGGAATTCAGACAGGGGACATGGGGATTCGTGGCTTGTCTCCACTTCACAGGGTAGGCTGGAGCAGATCTGTGTAACAGAACTTTCTCCAATGGTGAAAGAATGCTACATCTGTGCTGGCCAATGTGCTTGCTACATGTGGCTACTGAGCACTTGAAATGTAGCCATGAGTGAGGAACTGAATTTTTAGTGTTTCATTTTAATTAAATTTAACTTTAAATAACCACATGTGGCCAGGTCTGAAAGGGACAGCCTAGGTCTGGAAGCTTCTTCTTGCACATGTCTAGCACCTGGGCTCAGTTGGCACCATTGCTACTGCCAGGAGCATGCGTACAAGGGCTCTGCACTCCCCTGGGGTCGGGCTTCTCACAGCATAGCCAAGGCAGCTATGAGGGAGGCTTCCCAAGAGGGAGTTTCTAAGAAAGCCATGTGGGAGCTGCATGATTTTTTTATGGCCCAGCCTCAGAAGTCACAAAGCACCCCTTCCACCATGTTCTGTTGGTCCAAGTGATTACAAATTTGATTCAAGAGCAGAGGACATACCCCCACCTCTCAAGGGAAAAATGTCAAAGAGTATGTGATCATTTTAAAAAATTGCCGATGGGGCACTTTTCACTTTCTTCCTGGCTTGAACATGAATGTGATGGCAAGAGCTTCTCCAGCCTTCTTATAAGGATGAAAAAAAAAATTCAAGTTAATCACAGAGATAGGAGCTCTAATGAATGCAAGTAACTGGCTAGGTCTAGTTTACTTTTTAAACCACATTAAATGTTATATGACTCCCAGCTGAAACTATCCCCAGTAAAAACACCAATTTAACATCTTTTAAGGAAACCTGAGCCTTATTCTCAAAAAATCAAAATAGTTTTTTTCCTAGTGTAAAATATCAGAGCTTCTTTTTCATTATAAAGCCTGGAAATACTCATTATAGAAAGTTTGGAACACACAAACAGGAGTAAGAAGAAAATAGCAATGATGTTTAATCTCACTGCACTGTAATAACCATGCATCCTGCTCCATTTCTTTCTGAATGAGTTTCCATCACATATGCAGTTTTGTTTCCTGCAATAACTTAACATTACATTATATTCCTATTTTCCCCAACATTATACATTTTTCATATATCTTTTTTTTTTTGGTACTGAGGATTAAACTCAGGAGCACTGAGTTAAACCACTGAGCCACATCCCCAGCCCTGTTTTGTATTTTATTTAGAGACAGGGTCTCTAAATAAAATTTTGTATTTTATTTAGAGACAGGGTCTCTAGTTGCTTAGCACCTCTCTGTGGCTGAGGCTGGCTTTGAACTTGCAATCCTCCTGTCTTAGCCTCCTGAGCCATTGGGATTAGAAGTGTGCACCACCGCGCCTGGCTCATATGATCATTTTTAATGACTGCATACCATATTCCATTCTATAGATTTAGAATAATTTATTTACCCATCACTAGACATGTAAGTTGTTGAAACTCTGCTTTAAAAACAAACATGTCAGGAATAGTGATTTCATGCCTGTAACCTCAGAGATTCTGGAGACTGAGGCAGGATGATCGGCAATTTAGGCCCTAAACAACTTTGAGAGACCTTGTCTCAAAATTAAAAAATAAAAAAGGCTAGGGATGTATCTCAGTGGTTAAACACCATGGGTTCAATCCCCAGTCCCCAAAAAAAGACACTCAGAAAAATATTTAATTTTTATATGGAAATCTTTAACCACATCTCTGATTATTTCTTTGGTACAGATTCTGTAAGTGAATTCACCAGGTTAAAGAGAAGGGATATATATGAGATAGACAAACAATGTATCATATTATGTGATGTACATAATAACACACATTATTATATATAATAGTATGTATACATTATTATATTTATTTACTTATTTACTGATTTTTTGCAGTACTGGGGATGGAATCCAGAGCCTCATGCATTCTAGGCAAGTTTAACCACTGAGCTACAGCCCCAGTCCTACCCATTTTAACTGTTTTTTTCTTGAAGTACATGCTAAGCGAGTGTTTTACCACTGACCTATATCCCCAGGCCAAGAGGGATATTTTTTTAAAGCTCTTAATACACACTGGCAATCCACTTTCCAGAAAGATTATATTATTTTATATTCCCATTGTAGACTTATTTCAGTCTCAATACATTCCTAGCTGGTATCGCCTACTGAACATTTTTTTTTCTATTCTTGGTTAATATGATAGGTAGAACAATATCTCCTTATTGTTTTAATTTATATCTTTTTGGTTACATGTAGGATAAATATATTTACACATACATTACCAGCTCTGTATATTACTTTCTATGATTTCTTTCCCTCTTTTTTGCAGTACTGGGAATTGAACCCAGGGCATGTGCTAGAAGAGGTCTCTACCACTGAGCTAGATCACCAGTCTTTTCAATTTTTTTAAAATTAGGAGACATGGTCTCACTAAATTGCCCAGGTTGGTCTTGAATTTGTGGTCTTGCGTCAGTTTCTGAAGTAGCTGGGATTACAAGCATGTGCCACTGCACGGGGCTATTTCTATGACATTGTTATTCATTCCTTTTCTCCATGTTTCTGTTAGGAGTCTTTGTGTTTTTTTCTTCAATTTGTATAAGCATCTTACATATTGTGCGAGATGTATTAAAAACGTCATTCTAAAATTTGCCCAAGTGTTTTAAATATGTATTTGGACACCTAAAACCTTGGTTTCCAACTTACTGTTTCACTTTATAACATTCTGACTGGCTCAGAGGTTATCAATTCATGTGTTTTTTTTTGTTTTTTTTTTTTTTATCAAGGAACAAAACAAAACAGTTCTAATGATTTTTACTTAGGCCTTTTTCTCCTTGACCTTTCTACCACATTTCACACTGTTTGCTGGTAACTACTTGAAATATTCCCTATTGACTTTTAAGACTTTGCATGTTCTTATATCAACATTAAGAGGCTCCAACGTGATTCCTGCTTCCTCACTTCTCAGATGTAGTGAAGCATAGTAGAAAAATATAAGCTTGAAATGAAAGGATTTGTGCTGGAGTCTTGCTCTACCACATATTAGCTAAGTATGGCTGCTCTGAGTCTCAGCCGTCATGTAATAAATAGAATCAATAATTATCCTTGGAGCTGTGTGAGAATCAAATGAGGTGATGCCTGTGAAAATGCTTTGTGAACTGTTGAGCCCTACATAGATGTTATTTTCTTCCTCCCTCCCTTCTTCCCTCCCTCCCTATTTCTTCCTTCTCCTCCTCTTCCTTCTTTGTTTCTCATATCTGGCAGAAACTCAGATTCCATTTGATTCAGCTCAAGGAAGAAAATATGTGTCATTGCTTTTAAGCTGCAAACGAGTATTATTAACCCTTTCTTCTGTTATATACAGTGTCTCCAACTCTGTCATTTCCACTTTCAAATTGCCTTTCAATGATGTTTTAGGTTGTTATTTAATTATTGGTTTGTCTAACTTTCCATGCACACACATGTACACATGTCCTGTCTCCTATGTTAAATTCTAAAGTTTTGTTTTGTTTAAAGAGCAGGGACCTTTGTGATATTGTCACCAAACTGTAAACTTCCTTTTATTGGAATAAAACCATGCCCATCCAAGAGAGAGAGGGGAGAAGAGAGAGAGAGAGAGAGAGAGAGAGAGAGCAAGAGAGAGCGAGTCTTCTTCTTTGCACCTTTGCTCACAAAATTTATTGTACCTTGTTGTCAATCAATATTGACTGGCTGATGGCTTTGCTATGCCTGCTGCCTAAGCCAATGAAAGAACACAGAATATTTGAGCAAAGGGAGAGTGGTCCAGAGTGGCTGGTATAAAATGGGTCAGAAGTGAGAATCCACAGAGAATGCTTGGTGGTGGGCAGAAGTCAGATTACTGAGGGCCTTTTATTAGGAAATTTGGAATTTTGCCTTTTAATGGACTGAAAGATGTTGAGTGATTTTTTAAATAGGAAAATGACATTATTGGAATTCTGTTTGAAACATATTTAGCCCAGAACTCCTAGAGGCTAGTACAGTACTTAACACCCAAGTATTGCCCTGTCAGTGACTGTTCAATTGCTTGACCTAGTTTTATCGCTCAGTGGAGTATTCTTCAATTGTTTGGTGATTCTGAAGATGATATACTATCTTTTAGGCAAGAAATGGACCCTTCCTGGAGACCCATCTGGGGACAAAATAAAAGGAGACAATTCTATGGCAGGGTATAAGTCAAAAGCTTTTGGTTTCTGGAAAATCTATAAACTTTCTGAATAGATAATTTTATTGAGGCTCCAGGAAGGCTGGCTTTTACTAGCTACCTTTCCTGTCAGTGGCAGGTAGTGATTGTTAGCTTAGACATCCCCCTTTCCTCCACCTATAGTCCTAAGTTTCATTTAAGGATCCATCACCCTCCCACTCTCCACCCATGTGCTTTCATGGGGACCCTGGCATTCTCCTGGCTACTGTGATGGGTTCAAGGTTGGCTGTTGTCCTAATTAGGCCAATCAGAGCCAATAACACCCAGTCTGGGACTTACTTTGTGAGGTATAAGGATAAGGACTCTTCCTCATGAAATATAAACCTGAAGGACTCCTAGGGCCATTTTAGTGCCACAAGCAGAGAGTCAGCCAGAGAATGCAGCTAACCCAGGACAAACATGGAGAAAACCAAGGTCTGGAAACAGCCTTCAAGCTCTACCTGGACTTTCAGTCTAGAGAATATCTTTACCTAAGTGCCTAAATAGGCAGAGGCAAAGGGCTTAGCACTGCCACTTTTATAGGGAGCAGGAGCGAGGACCAAAGAGAGCAAAACCGCAAAGGAGGGAGAGCCAGTTCAGTGTTGCCCCACTGAGCCAGCTACAGCTCAGTACAGTCACTTGATCCTGTGGACTGGTGCCCCAAGGAGCCATATGAACCACATCCCAGGGAAGAATGTATCCTCTGGTTGTCATCTCCCACTGGTCAAGGATTCATGCCACGGGACATGAACTCTCCTACATTTCCAGTTTGTGCATATAGAAGCCAGGTAAAGTCCTGCAAGCAGGTGTCAGCGGGGAAGTCCCAAGGCAGGAGGCAAGAGACACAGTGTGAAGTGAGGAGATGTCAAAGTGCACACCTGGGAATACAGTAGAAGCCTATGTAGATCTGAGCACGGGATACCTAGGAGCTGACAATAAGCTCCTTTTTGCCCAAAGTCAGAGTTAGGTTTCTACACAAGCAATTCAATGTCCACAACCCTCACCCCAACCCCTGGGTGCTGTAGCACTTACTGTCTAGACCATTCATTTTGGCATGAAAGTATGTGCTGACTCCCCTGACCCCTGCATACCTACATTGCACAGGTGTATGTTCTGTTGCTCCAAGAGATCTGCATTACCAGGAGAACAGGCCAGTAGGTTTCTGCCCTGGGCCTGTGCCATTCACAAGATGCATAATATGTATTTTGGTGAAGTGAGTGTTCAAGTTTCATAAAATTCAGCATTCTGCTCTTTGATGGTTTGCATTCTGATGTGTCTTTCCCAATATGTTTCATTAACCTGCTAGATTTTATCATTTGGGCAGTACTTAGAGAATCAGTCACCAGATGATTTCATGTATTCAGTGGCATTTGGCTTTTAAGGCCAAATCATTGTTCTATTCTCAATATAGTTCATATGAAAAAATGTCAAATGACAGGTAGAAAACCTCCCAAGAGATTTGATATTGATCAACATAGAAATTCCAGGAAGGAGTTAAGAATGGAGAGAAATAGGAAGCAAATAACTAAATGCATCAGAGTGAGGGTATCTGATCTATTAGATCAACCAACATGATTTATAATCTTTATTTAATAACTATCTGGTGTTCTTATAGGACTTTCCAAGGATACACCTTTTTTTCAGCAATTGATGGAACTGTTTTCAAACTGTCTATGTAATATGTCATAAAATTCCCATAAATTCCCCATAATCTTGAGACTCAAAGTGTCCACAGAACATCAACACCACAAATTAACAAAACATATAGCAAACGATAACACAACAATAACTATTCACTTGCAAATATAAAGCACTTTTTGAAGTAACTCCTGTTAAAGAGGAAATCAAAACTGAAATTACATATAATTTGTAGCCAACTCAAAACTAAAACAACAGTTTATTTTTGAAGTAATGAAAATGTTGGTGCTACATGCTAAATACTACAGAATGTAGAAAAATTATTATTGGAAGAAAATTTATTTCTTTTTTTTTTTTTAAATTTTTTTTAGTTGTAGATGGACACAATGTCTTTATTTTATTGCTTTGTATGTGGTGCTGAGGATCGAACCCAGGGCCTCACGCATGTGAGGCAAGCGCTCTACCACTGAGCTACAACCCCAGCCCCGAAAATTTATTTCTTAAACACATTCATTTGGAAAAAACAAACAGACAAAACTACAAGACGTGGTGGTACAGTCTGTAATGCCAGTTACTCAAGAGGCTGAAGCAGGAGGATGGCAAGGTTAAGGCCAGTCTGGGCAACTTAGCAAGAGTCTGTCTTAAAATACAAAAAAAAAAAAAATAAGTAAAAGTGGCTGAGGATGTAGCTTAGTGGTAGACCACTTGCCTAGTATGTTCAAGGCCCTGGGTACTGGGTTCCACTCCAGCACAAACAAAACCAAAGAAGTAGAAGTAGAAGAAGAAGAAGAAGAAGAAGCTGAAATTAAATTTTTAAATAAGGATGCCAGAAAGAAAAAAAAGACACAAATAAATAAAATATAAGAATAAATAAAGATAAAGCAGAAATTCATGAAATAAAAAGATAAAGTTCAAGCCGGGCGTGGTGGTACACGCCTGTAATCCCAGCACTTTGAGAGACGAGACAGGACAATCGTGAGTTCAAAGCCAGCCTCAGCAATGGCAAGGCCCTAAGCAACTCAGTGAGACCCTGTCTCTACATAAAACCCAAAATAGAGCTGGGGATGAGGCTTAGTGATTGAGTGCCCCTGAGTTCAATCCTCGGTACCAAAAAAAAAAAAAAAAAAGACAAAGTTCAGATGTCTAAAATCAAAACCTGATGATTGGCCAATAAGATAGATAAAACTTTTATAAGTTTGATCAAAGGAAAATGGATTTAAATGAATAAATTTAGAAATGAAACAAGAAAATAATTACAGAAGCAGAAGTTATTAAAGAATTAAGGGAATTGTGTGCATGTATTACTATATATCAATGAATCTCACCATTATGTGTAATTATAATGCAAAAAAAGAAAACATGGGAAAGAATTAAGAGAATATTATGTACAACCAGATTAAATTTACAGTTCTCAGGGGAAAATATAAATCCTCTCAATTGACTTAAGAAATAATATCAAGCCTAACTAGGGAAGGGAAAAATGTATATTAAAATCTCCCACAGAAGCTGGGTGTGGTGGCACACACCTGTAATCCCAGCAGCTCAGGAGGCTGAGACAGGAGGATCACGAGTTCAAAGCCAATCTCAGCAAAAGAAGGGTGCTAAGCAACTCAGTGAGACCCTGTCTCTAAATAAAATACAAAACAGGGCTGGGGATGTGGCTCAGTGGTTAAGTGCCCCTGAGTTCAATTCCCGGTACCAAAAAAAAAAAAAAAAAATCTCCCACAGAAAAGATAAAAGACTAAGGTGGTTTTATGGCAAACTCTACCAGAAAATTTCTGTTGTTTGAACTGTCACACTCAGGGAAATATGAAGATCTTTAAACTTCATTTTTTTGCACTTGGCATAAGGCTGATACCAAAGTGGAGAAGGATAGAGCAACAATAGTAGTAAAAGAAAACAGAGGCCTAATTTGCTCATAAACATGGATTTTAAAATCCTAAATGAAATGTCAGCAGATTTAATCAGTGTATGAAAATTAATGCAAGGATGGTTCAACATCAGGATTTCTGTTAATGTAATTCACTATACAAATAAACCAAAGAGGGAAAAAATAACAACTCCACTGAGGCCAAAAAAAGCATTCCATGAAATTTAATATGCTTTCATGAGGAAAACAATACAGGCTGGAGTTGTAGCTTAGTGGTAGAACATGTGCTTAGCATATGTGAAGCCTTGGGTTCAATCCCTAGCACTCCCAAAAAAAAGAGATAAAAATTTAAGTGAGGTAGAGAACATCATTAACTTCATAAATTATCCATTACAGATCTATGGCAAATATAATGCTTAATGGTGAAGCATTAAAATCACTTCCTTTAATGTCACTATTGAGAACAACAGGGTTGATATCATTGCTATTGTTAAACAAGCCTAGAGTACCTAGCCATTGTAATAAGAAAAGAAAAGGAAATAATGAGTACATATCAACATGAGAAGAGAAAAAAATATGACAGTATTTATAGATGATATGATTATTTAACCAGAACCACCTAAGACCAATAGCTTATTAAATAATTTAATAAGGTGGTAAACTGCCAGCCACGGTAGCACACACCTGTAATTCCAGCCACATGGGAGGCTGAGGCAGGAGGATCACAAGTTCAAGGCCAGCCTCAGCAATTTAGTGATTCCCTAAGCAAGTTAGTGAGACTCTGTCTCAAGATAAAAAGGGCTGAGGACTAGCTCAGTGATAAACTGTTTACTTAAGATGAATGACGCCCTAGGTTCAATCCCCAATATTGCAGGCGGGGTTGGTGGGGTAAGGAGAGCCTGATATCCCAAAAGGCCATCTCACTCTAAAGAATAAAAAATAAAAAATAAAAAGAATGGAGGATGTGGTTTAGTGTTTAAGCACCCCTGGATTCAAATCCTTGGTACCAAAATACAAATATAAATAAGGTGGCCTGTTAGAAAATATACAAAAAAATAATAGTTTTCCTCTACAATAGCAACAATAAATTAGGAAACAGAAAAAAGAGGATACCATTTACATTAATAATACAAAACCATAAGAAATTTAAAAACAAATTATTTAAAAATATATGTGATTTATTTTGAGGACAACTACAAAATGTTTTTGGAAGACATTCAAATTCTGTATATGTAGAGGAAGAGTTTATATTTCCAAATGACAAGACTCAGTATTCAAAAGACACACTCTTCTTCCAAATTAATTCCTAATGACATTCATCTGGAAAGTAAATGCTCAAGAATGACCAAGAACATTTTGAAATGGGAGGATAATGAGAGGAGTGCCTCCTACCATATATCAAGACAACACAGCAAAGATATAAGAGATATAATAATAACATGGTATGGCTGTAGGAACAGCCAAATGGGTGAGGAAACAATAGAAGGTCCCAAAATTCATCTGTAAATAGAAATCAGCTTACAATAAACATGGCAATTGTAATTTGTGAGGGCAATGATGTTGAGACAACTGATTTTCAATTTGAGGAGAGAGAAGTTATGTATCTCGACTTTACTAAAAACATGGGGAACACAAATAAAAACAAGATATTTTGTTTCATGCATTGGTTTGATGGAATTTAATAACATTGCTAATTGCTAGTATTAATCAAAGGAGGATGGGAAAGGAGTTCACATTCAACAGGAGTTTACATTGGTTCAGTGTGACCATCAGAGTGAAAATTGATGCTGTTTTAGGCATAGAAATTGATACTGTTTTAGGGGTAGAAATTGATACTGTTTTGTAGTGCAAGTAAAAATCTACTTGTGTACAGAAAATATCTCTTTAAGGACACTTATTTCAGAACCATTTAGAATTGCAAAGGGCAAGGAAGCAATTTGTCCATCAATGAGAGATGATTGAAACATTTTGATACATCTTATACTTTGTAGTTATTGATGAGATGGATCCATAACTGACAGGGAAAATACTATGTATCAGGCAGTGTTCTCTCTGCTTTGTAGGTTTAATTTCTTTTTTGCAGTCCTGGGGATCAAATCCAGGGCCTGCTGCGTGCTAGGCAGGCATTCTACCACTGAACCACGTCCCTAGCCCCTTATTCCTATTTTGCATCTGTTTAATCTTCACAAACAAAACAAAAAACCCTATAAGGAAAATACAAGATAAGTGCAATTTTATGGCCGAGGAAGCCTGAGGCACTGCGAGGTACATCGTTCATCTAAGATGACTTAGTTAAGAGGCAGACCTAGGATTTGAACCATTTGATGCTGGAGCCTGTGGCTTAACCATGACCCTATGCCATACTTTCATATGACTATGATATCCTGGGAAGATAAGAAAACAGCAGAAAAGAGAGAGTAATTTCATTTTTATTAAAGGTGGAAAACATGTTTCAGTGCTTAGGAAGAAAGTGGTCACTTTGGGCAAGGGGTGAGTTTGCTGATGGGTCAAGGGGCACCTGACTTTGACTCTACTTTTCACATACAACTTGAGTTATAAGCACTTACTTTTTCAATTAAAAACAAAATATTAAATATATTTATATATTTAAAATTTTTTTTTGTTTTTCTTTTTTTCTTTGGTACCGGGGATTGAACTTAGGGGAACTCGACCACTGAGCCACATCCCCAGCCCTATTTTGTGTTTTATGTAGAGACAGGGTCTCACTGAGTCGCTTAGCGCCTTGCCTTTGCTGAGGCTGGCTTTGAACTTGCGATTCTCCTGTCTCAGCCTCCCAAAGTGCTGGGATTACAGGCTTGCGCCACCGCACCCGGCTTATTTATAATATATTTTATATATCTCTATAACCTTTAAGTTGGGGGCTTAATTTCTTGTTTATGTAGTGTGTGTTTCCAAAAACTTCCTGTGGTTGAAACCATCTCTTAAAAAAAATAAGAGAAGAGGGCTGGGGTTGTGGCTCAATGGTAGACATGTGTGAGGACCTGGGTTCCATCCTCAGCACCACATAAAAATAAATAAATAAAATAAAGGTATTATGTCCATGTACAACTAAGTATAAATATATATATATATATATATGAGAATATGTGTGTGTGTGTGTGTGTGTGTGTGTGTGTGTGTGTGTGTGTGTGAGAGAGAGAGAGAGAAGAGCATGCTGGTACCTCACCTATCTACTAGGTCCCCAAACCATTATCATTACCTCACCTATCTACTAGGTCCCCAAACCATTATCATTTTGGAAGGGGTCTGGTTTTGTTTGTCACAGGAATTCTGTAAACAGTTTGGCTAAAATGGCACCCCCATTTGGCTAAAATGGCACCCCCTTAAAGAGTTTGCCCTATCGTGCAGTTCTGCTCCTGTGTGTGGATTTTCCTTTCATAAGCGATGTCCTCGGGCCTGCTCTTTCTAAGATGTCCAATAGGTTCGGGGGGGATAGAAGACTGAGTGAGCCCCAGGCCAGTGGGACAGATACTGCTCAAGCCAGAAGCTGAGGAGCCCTCCTGGACTCCTCTCTTGCTCTTTTGTCCCCATTTCCAACCTGCTCCTGGGCCTGTTAGGCTGACCTCCTGTTGATCTGGTCCACCCACCACTGTCCAGGCCCTGAACACCTCTTCCCTAGGACACTTGAACTCCTCTCCCTCAGCCTGACTTCCTGCCTTCATTCCTGCCCCCATTGCTAACCACTGAGGGAGGGGCCTCTTAAAAATGAAACTCAGAGAAGTCCTCATACCCCACCCCCACTGGAGGAAATGAGCAGTGTCCCCCATTTCTTTGAGGATGAGGACCAAGGTCCTCACTGCGGTCTATCAGACCGGAGGAGGATCGTGTCCCCCACTGCCCATGCAGCACTGCCCAGAGCTGGCACCTCCCTCACCCTCATTTACTTCCTCACATGCCACGTTTGAACCCACTTCAGGGCCTTGCTTGGGCTGGTCCTTCTGCCTGCAGCCTCTCGCCACCCCCTCACCCCAGTAACCTCTTCTCTGTTATTTCTCTTCTTCCTGCCCCAGCCCTCACTCAGTGTAAACTCTCTGCTGTTTGCTGCCCAAATTCCTATGTTGAGCAAATACTCGACAGCTGTGTCCACCACGGGGCTGTAAAGTCCATCAGGACAGGCGCTGTGTCTACTTTGCTCCTTGTGGTATCCTTGGAACCAGTCACAGCTCCTGGCTCCTGCAGGTGCTCAATAAGCCTTTGAATGAATGAGTGAAAAAATGAATGAATGAATGAGTGGGTGATCCAGCTACCAGACCGGTGGTGGGAGGGGCAGGTGAGCTTGGCTTTGCCTGCAAGAGGAGCAGAGGGAGGCCTTGAAGGGAGAGTGTCCTCTCATAAGTAAGGAAGGGAGAAGGATATTCCAGACTCTGAGGAGGTTGGCAGGGCAGAGTCGGGAGAGGCAGAGATAAGGCAGCAATCCTGGGTGAGCCCAGCCTGGGAAGGGCTCTGCATACCAAAAAGGATTGAACTTCATTCTGCAAGTAATGGAGGAACCTGCCCAGGTGTGCCAGGCAATCTTCCCCCACTCTCTTCCCCCTTCCATCCCTTCTTCTCTGCTCTTTCCTCCTGGAGAGAGGGATTGACAAGGAGTTATTGGGTCCAGGTGATTCAGTGGACCCCTCTTCCTGGCCCTGTCCCCAGAAGTATAAGGCAGAGCTCGAGTAGCAGCACCAGGGACACACATTCCCCAGAGCCACCCCACTCACCCACAGATGTACCTGGGAATCTCCAAAGCACCCCAGGTCCCAGTCTCAAGGGTGGATGCCGAGGGAAGAGTAGAAGGAAGAGAGAGAATGACGAGTTGACAGAGCGGGACGAGTGCCTGGGCCATGCCACCCTCGAGTTTCTTGTGCACTGTTTCCTTTGCCTCTGGACAATTGAGGGGTTGAAATCCATGACACCAGGCCTCCAGGTCTGGGACACCAACAGTTTCCACTTTACCCAAAGCCAGGCGAAGTCACCTCTCTCAGAACAAAGGTTAGTGGCACCACACCCAGGACCTGTAGCTTCACCTTGAAGTTGTACCTGTGTCCTGGGGGAGGGGCACTAACTCCTGGCCCAAGATGGGGTTAGTAGATACAAGTGCCCACCTGGCCAGGCGGTGTCTGTGGGCTGAGAGCCTGCTCTCCTGGCTCTTCTGCCGACATTTCAAAACCTTCACAATTTCAAAATCAGGGGACATACTGGCTTCCAAGTTTCCCATCCTGTTCTTTGAATTTGAGCTTCTGATCTCAACAGTGTTCTGAGTGCTGCCTTTGTGCACAGCCCTGTGCTGGGTTCAAGAGTCATAAAGGGGGCCAGGATTGTGGCTCAGTGGTAGAGCGCTTGCCTTGCATGCGTGA
Organism: Xerus rutilus; assembly: GCA_028644305.1. NCBI lineage: Eukaryota > Metazoa > Chordata > Mammalia > Rodentia > Sciuridae > Xerus > Xerus rutilus. Next base: position 24,337,621 of record CM053402.1, read on the forward strand.
GGCACTGGGTTCGAACCTCAGCACCACATAAAAATAAATAAAGGTATTTACAACTAAAAAAATTTAAAAAAAAAAAGAGTCATAAAGATGAATTATTTATGACCCCTGCTCTCAAGTGTCTTACTATCTAGCAAAGGAAACAGATACAAACAGAACTTTCTTTCCCTTTCCTTCCTTCCTTTTCTCTAGTGCTGGGGATTGAACCCAGGGATGTTCTGTCAGTGTGCCACATCCCCAGCCCTTTTTATTATTATTTTTTTCTGAGACAGATTTTGCTATGGTGCCCCGGCTGGCCTTGAACTTGCAATCCTCCTGCCTCAGCTTCTCACAGGCTTGTGCCACTGCGCCCAGCACAAACAGAAACAAAGCAATGTAAAGACCTCAGAAGAGGTCAAATTCCAGTGGGATCCATCTGACTTTCTACTGTGTTTAGGTACCTGCCATGTAGAGTGTGCGACTACCATGGATGACCCAGCATTTTATCTCGTTGCAATCCTTGTTTATTTCATTGTTTCCCTCCAGTCATATTTTGGGATTATTTTGATTCATCTGGCCACAAAGATGGTAGCCATGCCTGAATTTTCTCAAAATCTCCTCCTTATCAACCAGTTCAACCTCATCTGAATTAGATCTACCCCATTTCCCCCTTCACCTGGGAAAGGCAGATCTTCAGCAGGTCTAAAGCCAAGACGTGGCTTCTGAAGAGCAGATGGGCAGGGCCCTGCCACAAATATATCCTTGAAAAGAGCCTAAAGCCAAGCACGGTGGCAAACTCCTGTAATGCCAGCGCTTTGGGAGGCTGAGACAGGAGAATCCCAAGTTCAAAGCCAGCCTCAGCAATGGTGAAGCGCTAAGCAACTCAGTGAGACTCTGTCTCTACATAAAACACAAAATAGGGCTGGAGATGTGGCTCAGCGGTTGCATACCCCTGAGTTCAATCCCCAGTGCCAAAAAAAAGAAAAAAGAAAAAGAGCCTAAAATAATTCTATTCCTTTGAATGTGCATGAGCCCTAGGAAGCAATTATGCCTCCAGTCCTGACTGCTCATCAACTCCAGTAGAGACTTGTTTACAGTGAAGGGGACCCCAGATGGGCCAGAAAAAGAGCAGGGAGGGGCAGCCAGCTTTCTGGGTAGGCCCTATTACATCCTCCAGATCTTGAGGTTGTTGCTGTTAGCCGTGGCTGGGTGACAAGCCATATCAAAACATAGTGCTTTGAAGAATGATTTGTTTCTCACGATGCCATTTTGGTTACATTGGTGGTTCTGTTGGTCTCATCTGGGATTATCTGGCTTGGGCCAGAGGGTCCAATATGGCCTCATCCACATGTCCTGCAATTGGTGCTGGTTGCTAACTCTCCAAGTGGTCTATCATTCTCCAGTATACTTACTGGATATAAGGTGAGCTCCAGATTATCAGAGGGTCCTGGAGGAGACTGGAAGACGCCAGCAGGCCTGGGCACCTAAATTAGCATATTGCTATTTCCATCACATTCTGTTGGTCAGAAAAAGTCATGAGGCCAGTCCAGACTGAAAGAAGTACCAAAGCAGACACCTTGATGGGGAAGCAGCCCCATCACACTGCAAAGGGTTGTGGACACAGGAGGCATGATTCATGGGGACCACTGACATCACCATCTACCACACAGGTTAAAGATTTCAAAGGACCAAGGGCTAGAGCTTCAGGACAACAGAGACCTGGAAGCTCATCTCTTTTACCATCATCTGTTTCCATGATCTCACCCAGGGTTCTGGGATGTAGCCAACAAATCCAGTCCTCTTGACTCCACAGAGCCCATGTAACGACGTGACTGCTGCTTGGGTGCCTCTGGAATTGTTAAAGCATGTTATTCACCAGGTCTGGTGATGTACAGGTAGACTGGATGGGTGTGGGGCAGGGAGCAGGAGCCCTGGTTTGTAACATTCACCAATTTCTGTGGTGTTAGTGCTGCTACTATCTGGCCACTTTAAGCTACCAATGTGACAATACTGAGCTCAGAGTTCAGAATAGCTATGCAAAACTAAAGTAGCTCTCAGGTCTATGTGAGCCAACATCACATCTTTTCCTTACCTCTGGAATTTTCTAAAAAAAACCAAAACAAAACAGTAACTATTTAAAAAGAAACAAAAACCATGCTTCGCCTCCTGGCCATCATTTTCTGAGCTACTTTCCTTTGCCATGCCCTTCTGCCATCATGTTCTGCCTCATCTGGGGCCCAGAGTTATGGAGTTGGCCAACCATGGACTGAAATTCTGAAACTCTGAGACAAAATAAATTTTCCCTCCTCTAAACCACACACACACACAAATGTGTTAAAAAGACACCTCTCTGGGGAATCTGGAATTCCACAGCTATTAGGCAGGTTTGGAAAATGGTGGGCTCTGAGCATACCCGGTGAGGTGTTTGTGTGATTGCAGATGATACCCCAGGGTGCTCTCATCACTACCAGTGGTTATTTCTGGAGGGGCTGGTGGGTGAAGATGAGGGGCCTTTCTTGATATATTCCTATATCATCTTTACTTTTTTCACATTGCAATATGTGTTAAATTTATAATTAAATAATTAAAGCTAAATAGACATACATAGACCCAGTTAACTATCAGACTCAGGAAAATATCATTCTAGATAAATTAGGGAATTTGTCCTTGTCCGGGGTACAACCAAGGCTAGGATCCATCCTTCAGATTCAGAATTCGTTCATTCTCTCCTCCAGCTTCTCATCAGGAAGTAAGTGACAGTTCTACCCCCAAAAGTGTCTGGAAGTTGGGAAGCCTCACCATGGGAGACTGTGCAGATCAGAGCAGCCTGCTAGGAGGAGCCCAGGCTCCGTGGGCCACCAAAGATCAATAGCCCCCTTGAGGACATTCCCAGGCCCCAGAGGAAAGTCTGACCTCTGCTAGTGGCATTTAGCAGTGAAACAGAGCAGATTTTGGAAATCTCTGATCCAGATTGTTGACCCGAGAGGTCTCCCCACCACTTTGATTTGGACTCTTCTTGGGAAACTCCATTATGCTACTAAATCAACTCATTAAAAAATATTTTGGGGGGAGTTTAGCGTTTCTTTGATTTGCTTTCTCTTTTCTTATGCCCCTTTGCTTCAACAAAGTAAGTACAAGACCAGTCCAATGCAGCAAGAAAACAAGAACCAATAAATTAAAGACAATAACACACAAAGAGCAGCCCTCTCTCACCATGCAAGGGGAGACTTTTGTTTGCAAGGAAAAGTCTTGGCTTGTTTGGGAAGAGGAATGCAGGAAGAGGGTCAGGGCAGATCAATGGAGATCAAAAGGGATAAAACTCTGAACACCCAACAAAATAGCTGAGATGCTCACCCTCCCTGAACTGGGGCTGATGGGACTCCCTAGTGCCCCCGTGGGGAGCTGTCTTTTCCCAACAAGGAGGCCTGATGGGGCAAAACCCCAAGCACTTGCAGGAAAAACCAGTTCCACCCAGCCTTCATCCCATTCCTAAGGCATCTGTATTTTCAATTTTATTTCTAGTTCCTCCAATGTCTGTGTCCTCCTCCTTGTGAGACTGAGGTCCCCTTGAGAGTGGAGCCCTATGTCGCTAGTCCCCGCATTTCTCAAAGTGCCTGTCACAGTAGCTCATGCTGGCAAGTGATCAACAAATGTGTGTTGAATGAAAGAATCACATTCAAAGCCACAAATACATTTGCAAAGGTCTTCACTAGTTGGTGTCTTCAGGAGGGGTGGGCATGGAGAGTTAGGGATGGGGAGGAAAAAGATGATTAAAAATGATCAGAAGATGTTCCTGCCTTAGATGGCTTACAGATAGGGCCAAGAGACAGACGCCAACACAGATCTGGGTTAATGACCCATTTAGTTCCTTAACATTTTCTACAGACGGTGTCCCAACTTGAGAAAGTCTTTTTTCACCGTTTGCCCCGCTCCCAGGGGGGCACTACAGCTCGACTGCACAACAGGAGAAGGTGGAAAGAAGTGCTGGACCTGTCTCCCAGTGGTTTGGGATACAGGGTTATCCCAACTGAACTAAGGGATACTTAGTTCAGTTTGGGGCTGAACTAAGTTGTGGCGTTCAGTGCAGGTTCTGGGCCATTGAGGCTGAGGTCAAGTCTGGAGTTCCGGGTGGGATTCCGATGGAAGGTAGGCAGAAGCAGGAGAAACAGAACGCAGGATCCTGTCAAAGGCCTTCAGGCCCCGCTAGAGAAAGCCAGTTCAGGTATCAGGCACAAATGGCAGGCCAGAGAAGAACTGAGTGGGAGAGGCCTCGGGTGGCCCTGGAATGGAGGGGGAGCAGGTGGGGCCGGAAGTGAGAAGGCCATCACCTCCGTCAGCGCCCTGAAATATCCACAGCAGGACCTCAGAGTGCCATCTGGGAAGGTCACAAATGGGTGAGGTCAGTACATGCTTGTACCTGGCCACTGAGCCTTTGCCATGGCCCTCACACCCAGGCCCAGGAGGTAGCCGCGTCCCGGGGTGTGAACCCATCCTATATTCTGTTCTGCCCATCAGCCCTCCTCCATGACAACATTTCACTCCAAGAGTGCAATCTGAGAAAAAGAATATAAATGATTTTTTGTAAAGTTAATTTTCATTTCCAATTTAAATGGCTACCAATTCTGAGATTCTGTTTTTTTTTACATTTGGCAATAAGATAGTTTTTCTTAACCTGGCGAGGTGGCACACGCTTGTGATCCCAGCACTTTGGGAGGCTGAGTCAAGAGAATCGTGAGATCAAGGCCAGCCTCAGCAATGGCGAGGCGCTAAGCAACTCAGTGAGACCCTGTCTCTAAATAAAACACAAAATGGGGCTGGGAATGTGGCTCAGTGGTCGAGTATCCCTGAGTTTAATCCTCAGTACCAAAAATAAAAAAGATGGCTTTTCTTTTATGAAATCATGGTGATGGTAGGTGATAGGGTCTGGGTTGTTTGAATTGTCTTGCTTGGATAAATTTAAAAGCTGGTAATATTGGTTCCCAGATTTATAAGGCAAAATATTAATAAAACAGCAAATCCTAGTCTGGTTACATCTGCTATCAGGAGCTGAATTCCAGTCCCTGAACCCCAGGTCCTGGCTGCTGGGACGACATTACCTCATCACCACCACCAACAGCAAGGAGCAGCTGTAACTTGAGACAAGCTCCACCCTAAACCTCTATCTGCTGGAATGGACTCCTCCCCTCCTCTGACCTCTTGCCCACTGGTATCTTCCTCTTACCTTGATTGGACCCTCCCTGCTCCAGCCTATCCCAAACTGGCCACTGGTCATATCATGAGATTAGCTGCTGTTCACCAAAAGAAGTGCATAGAAATGCCTCCTCACTAAGGAAGAAGAAACCTCGGTTTCAAACTCTCATTTCCACCTGCTGCTGGCAGTCTGACCCATTGACTCCATTAACTTTGGGCAAAAATGTGTTCCCTAGACTCTAGTTGTTTACCTGACAGCAGATTTCACCTGGAACCTTGCCTGCACTACCCTGTCTTTTGGGATCTCATACCTACCAATACCCAATCCCAAATGCCGTTCTTCCCTTTCCCCATCTGAGCAGAAACCAACATACCTGGGGGTCAGAAGGTGCGCTCTAGGTCTTACATATAGTTGGAGTATGACTTTAAGAAGGTCAGATTCTGTATTTCTTACAGTACGGGGGACAGAACCCTGGGGCCTCGCACATGCTAGGCAAGCATTCCACCTCTAAGCTGTCTGCTCCGCCCTTATTTATTTATTTGTTTGTTTATTTATGGTGGTCCTGGGGATTGAACCCAGGTGTGCCTTACCACTAAGCTACATCCCCAGCCCTCTTCATTTTTTATTTTGAGACAGGATCTTGCTAAGTTACTTAGGGCCTTACTAAGTTGCTGCGGCTGAGCCTTAAATTTGCAATCCTCCTGCCTTGGCCTCCTGAGTGGCCAGGATTACAGGGGTGTGCCACTGTGCCCAACAATATCACACAGCTTTTGCAGAGTGAATCCAGAATTGAAATTCCGAGCCTCTGGTTAAAGGTTAACCAGCTCCTCCATTTCTTCCAGTAGTTCCTTATTTCCTTGTCTTTCTTTTCTTTTCTTTTCTTTTCTTTTTCAGCACTGGGGGTTGAACTCAGGGCCTCACACATGCTAGGCAAGTGTTCTACTACTGAACTATATCCCCAGTCCCCTCATTTCCATTTCGACATGACAGCAGATGGCTCTGATTTCCAGGCCCCCAGTTTCCAACCTCATTAATGCACTCCTGCAAAAGCAAGCCTCCCCAGCGGGCATTGCTACTGTTAGGAGCAGACCCAGGTAGCTTCAGCAGCTTTCCACCTACACTTCTGCAATGGAGCACTGCAGGATTACAGCCATCAGTGGGGAGAACATTTACCTCCACTGGGTGCCTAATTATGGAAACTTGAACAGGAGAAATGGAGGGGAGATGGTGGCCTGCCCGCAGGGTGATTGATGAGGCTGGCTGCTCTTCCTTCCCTGTGCTCCAGGCCCACAGCTTGACTGTGAGAGTAGCTTGGCTCCTGGTATCTCAGTGGCTGAGGCTCAAACACTGGGGCAAGGAAGGCTGAACTGACATTAATATAATGGGCCAGTGACTCACTCCTAGGAAGGACCTGAAATGGATCATTAAGCTGTCTTGGAACCTATTTCAGGCCCACACCCCCAAGATGAATGCTCTCAATTTGTTTATCAGGTCCCCAACAATAGGCCACTATTCTCCTTCCCCATAACTCAGTTACACAATCTTTCCCGTGTGTCTTTCAGCCACCTACTGAAAATCTGTCTGCCAGGAGCATGCGCTCTGCATCCTCCGTCAAACGCCTGACTGGCGCGTCATCCTGGTCTTTGGTGGGGACATTCACGTGGTGAGCGAGGGACTTACTCTTCTACTTGAGCCCTCATGGGGGCAGATTTTTTTCCTTTTCCCCCACCCCAAAATCTCACCCTCAAGCTGAATGTGGACCTCTGAATTATCTTTTTGTGTCTGTCCTGGTTTTTCCAATTCCTTCTTGATCCAAGGTTCCTGGATAACAATCCTTTTTAAAAATTGTTAAATTCTTTCAACAATGTATAAATAACTCATATTTGTTTTGGAAAAATAACAGAAATCATCCACAATCCTGCCACCCAGAAATAATCCATGTTAACATTTTCAGGGTACAATTTCTTGGACCCACATTCTGTGCCCTTTATGACTGAGGTACCTCTTATGAGTTGGTGTATTGGAAGTATGCAGATGATGCCACTTTTTTTTTTTTTTTTTGGTGGTCCTGGGGATTTAACCAAAGGGTTCTGCTACAGCTACATCCCCAGCCCTTTTTCTCTTTATTTTTGAGACAGAGTCTTGCTAAATTGCTGAGGCTGTCTTCAAACTTGTGATCCTCCAGCCTCAGCCTCCTGAGTCGCTGGAATTACAGATGTGCATCACTGTGCCCAGAAGGATACCACTTCCTAAGGAGCATATAGTACAGCAAAGGATATATTTGTCAACTTGCATGTGGATCCATATTGGAAAATCACCTGTGTGCCCTCTGCATGGCTCCAGGTGATAGGGTCTTGCCTGCATTTCTAGAACAGCCTCCTCCTGCATAGGTATCTGGCTCCCACCCATCCTGCATGTGGCCTCCAGAATGAGCAGCCCAGGACTCTAAGGCCATCAGATCACTCCTGGGCTTGCAACCTTCAATGGCTTTCTATCCAAATTGGAAAAGAATCAGGGTTCTCACTGGCTGTCAGTGTCTCTTCAGGACATGAGGCTGTGGTTTGAATGTGTCCTCCAAAGTTCATGTACTGGAAACTTAACCCAGGGCAGCTGCATAGAGAGATGATTAGGCCTTGAGGGTCTGCCTTCATGTCATGATGCAGGGAGGTGTTCATTACAGTGGCAGAGGCACCCCTACAAAGAATAAATTCACCCCCCCTCCACCCTTCCATTGGCCACCATGAGATGACACCACAAGAAGGCCTTTTTACAGATGCCTGTACCTTGAACACCCTGGTCTCCAGAACCGTCGGAAGAAACTTATTTTCTTTATGTATTATCCAGTCTATGGCATTCTGTTATAGCAATACAAAACCAACTAAAACACTTGCCTTTATAGTTTCTTGCTCTGCCTCCTTACTAAGGGCATCCACTATGTACCCTTGTCAGACAATATGCTTTTCCTAGCATGGAACTGCTGTTGTCAACCCAGGATCTTTGTACCAGCTGCTCCCTCTGCCTGGGACTTTCCGCTTTCCTTCCCTTATCTGATTAACATTCTTACTCTTTCTTTAAGTCTTAGTTCAAGTATCCCCTCAAGCCAGTCGTGATGGTGCTGGCCTGTAATCCCAGTAATTTGGGAGGCTGAGGCAGGAGGATTGCAAATTCAAGGCCAGTCTCAGCAATTTAGCAAGACTCTGGTCTCAAAATAAAAAATAAAAAGGGCTGGGGATGTAGTTCAATGGTAGAACACCCCTGGATTCAACCACAGTAACACACACATACACACACACACACACACACACACACACACACAGAAATAAAGCTATTCAGTGTTAATCTTGCTGAGGAAGTGAGCATTTTTATTAGATCCAGGTATGGCATCAATTTTAAATTCAATTCACATGCTAAGTTTGTACACACCTAAGATCACAATGCTTTACATTATGTAAATGATCTCATGTAAACCATTTCATTTAATCTCATTTCAACCTCACAACAGCCACGTGAGATGGGAGTTATTTACATGTTGCAGATCCACAGGACTTGGGAACATGTCAGGATCTTGAACGAAGGTCAAAATCATGTTCACCCTCTAAAGGAATGATTGGGATCTCATTGTCTTTAAGGTTTTTTCAGATACAAAAACTGTTTCCGTTGAAGCGGTATCCCCAGACAGGGTCCCCTCCCCATCTGGTTCTTCGAAATTTAGCAGCTGAATAATCATGGGTTCACATTCTCCTCAAAGGTCACTAGGGGGCTTAGGAATAAGCCCTTTCCCTTCCTTCATCTCACATGTCAGATAAACTATTCCTAGGGGCTGGGGATATAGCTCAGTTGGTAGAGTGCTTGCCTTGTATGCACAAGGGCCTGGGTTTTAATCCCCAGCAACACACACACACACACACACACACACACACACACACACGCAAAGAATAAATAGCTAATGTCTAAATGAACTTGACATTTTTCTAAAAAAAACAAACAAACTTCCTCAGCCACTTTCTGCTCAACTGAAGGAATTAGTGGATTGTTACCCACAAAGGAGACAAGGTATTACCAATCCAGATAGCACAGTGCAGGGACCTATCTTGAAGATCTTAGCAGAGGGACTCATGTGCTAAGTGTCCTTTATGGATAGAAAATTGCCTTGTTCACCCTGGTAGATTCTCATTCACTCATTCACCCAAAAAACATTTACAGAGGGCTTGACAATCACACTTAATAATAGTAGCTGACATTTGCTGAGGGCTTAATGTGTGAGAGGCCCTGCTTTACCTGCTTTAGGAGTAAGAACTCATTTAATCCCAACATAGCTCAGATAGGAACTATTGTCACAACAGCTTTCTGGATGAGCAAACTGAGAAACAGGGAGGGTAAGTAACTTGCCGAGAACCCTGAGCCTACAGTATGCTGCCTCTCTCCCCATGCACAAGGCTTTCAGACAGTTTGGTGTCTGTGGGAGTAAATGTGATATTGAGACCATCCTCAGGAAGCTTTGCTGCTCATGACTGGAACAAAGAGTGGTAATGGATCTCCCACTGTGCCAGGGGATACATGCAAGATGATAAGAAGCTGCTATGGTTGAGTGTGTTCTCTAAAAGCTTAATTTGGCTGACCAATCTGGACTTCCCTGCCTCCAGAACCATAAGCCAAAATAAACCTCTTTTCGTCATAAATATTCAAGTCTCAGGTACTCTGTGATAGCAAAAGAAAACAGACTAAGCCAGAAACCTAAGAAAGGGATGTTTGATGGCTACTTGATGACTTCACAGGAGTTATATAGAAGAGGTGATAGTTTAGCTGGGTCTTAAAGGACAAGTAGGAGCCCCATCAATTGACAAGAGTGGGATTGGTTGGGGAGAACAATCTTTGCAAAGGAGATAGAATACAAAAAATGTAGAAGAAGAATAACTTACCAGAGGAACAGTGAGAAGTTCTGAGAGCTTGGCTCACAAAGTCTACAATAAGAACCAGCAAGCAATAGGCTGGAATAGTAGGTTGGGGGCATAAAGGAATAGTAATTTATTTTGTGAGAAATGGAGGGTTATTGGAGGTATTTCAACAAGAGGAGTAGTATAATTGAATTTGTGTTATGCCCAGAAGGAAGATTGACAGGTGGATGAGAGTTGAAACAGGAAGACAGAGAATTAATCAAAAGGCAGCTGGAATTAAGCAGGCAAGAAACACACAATCCCCTAAAGGGGAATTGGCTGGAGAACTTTTTTTTTTTTTTTTCGGTACCAGGGATTGAACTCAGGGGTACTCGACCACAGAGCCACATTCCCAGCCCTATTTTTTGTTTTATGTATAGACAGGGTCTCACTCAGTTGCTCAGCACCTCACCATTGCTGAGGCTGGCTTTGAACTCGTGATTCTCCTGTCTCAGCCTCCCAAAGTGCTGGGATTATAGGCTTGAGCCACCGCACCCAACTCTGGAGAACTATTTTAAGGAGTAGAATCAACAAGACCTCAATGACCCTAAGGTTTCCCACTTGGGCCTGTTTGAATGAGGATGACATAAACCATGGAAGAAGAAGGGCTCATTCATTCGTGTACTTCTCTGTTCAACAGACACTTGGTCAGAGAACCAGAACAGCTCCATGCACTGGGAATGCAGCAGCCACCCAGATTCCGCCTGCTCTCAGAGCCCACGGTCTAGTGGGTGGGGCACACGAGTAAACAGACAGACTACAATGCACAGGGGTGGGGGAGCCACCCACAGAGCTGGAGTCCCTGACGTCTGATAGTGACATCATGACATCCCGCTTCACTGGCATGACCAGCCCAGAGGCAGCACTGTTTTCTTTCATTCACTTCACTACCCGCTCACGGGTCTTGTCCAGCCTGGCTGCCCCCAGGCACTGACCAAGAGCCTGATGTGAACATTTGGTGTCTGCAGTGCTGGGGCCAGGGTGCAGCTCCTGTGAAGGCAGTGTCAGCCCTGGGCACCCCAGAGGATGTGCCCCATCAATGCCCACTGGGGAAAGCTGAGAGCTAAATGCCACTGAACCTGGATGGAAACCTCTAGCCCAAAGGTCCAGGGCTGGGGAAGCAGATCTGGAGTTTAGACCTGGGTAAACATGAGTTAAGAGCAAGCTGGAGGGCTGAGGCTGTAGCTCAGTGGTAGAGTGCTTGCCTAGCATGCGTGAGGCACTGGGTTTGAGCCTCAGCACCACATATAAATAATAAATGAATAAAATAAAAATCCATCAACAACTAAAAAATTAAAAAAATAAAAAATAAATAAAAAAGAGCAAGCTGGAGCACACAGGGACGCTTGCCCCAGACCTGGGGGAATCTGCTGTTTTCCCTCACAAGCTGTACACACGTGGTGTGCCAGTTCTAGGAACTGGTTTGAGGCCAGAGGCCTCTAGCCAGAGTACATTTCCTATCTTAGGCAGGGAACGTCCTTCCCCACCTCCCAGGGAGCCCACCCCAATTCACCCAAGAGTGCTGTGGGCTGCAAGGAAGAGGCTATCTCTGCCAGCTGCAGGCAAGTTGCAGGAACCAGAGGGAGGTAGAGAGAGGAGCCAAGGGCACAGATGACAGGGCCTGTGAGGACAGCATTGTCTCCCATTCTCCCTCTTCAGTTTCCTCTTTTTAAAAAGGAATGACCAAGGTCAGCAAAATCCAGAGGCGGTGCAGAAGCGGCTCAGGCTACCCAGCACAGTGGCAGGACCTGCTCCTCTGTCAGGGCCTCTCCCAGAACATTCAGGGCAAATGGACAAGGTCATTAACCACAGGGTGAGGGAGCGGGGTTGAGAAAAAGATTATGGAAAATGAGAGAGACTGTGAACCAAGAGGGGATACATGGAGAACAGAGGACGTTAGGAAGAATGGAGGAGATAAGTGAGGCCTGGTCTCCTGCCTCTGGATTTTTCTTTCTTTCTTTTTTTTGGTGTGTGGAGGGGGTCCTGGGGATTGAATCCAGGGTACTTTACTACTAAGCCACATCCCAAGTTCTTTTTTTAATGTTTTATTTTGAGACACAATCTCTTTAAGTGACTAAGGTTCTCATTAAGTTGTCCAGGCTGGCCTCAAACTTCAATCCTCCTGCCTCACCCTCTTGAATCACTGAGATTACAGGAGGGTACCCTGGGCCAGCTCCGGCCTCCGAATTCTCACAGATCAGCTCATAGCAGCCTCGTTTCACAGACCCAGACAGCTGATGTGGTCCCTCAGAGAGGCAAAGTGGCAGGGAGAGGTTGGATGGGGGACCAAGCAGGCATAGCATTTGTTTCTGAACCTGGGATCTTGATGCCTGATGGCCCCTGAGGGGAGAGGACAACAGGTTGACTGAGCTCCCCCAAAGAAGGAAGGTGACACGGGAGGGGAGGGGCGAATGCCACCACAGACATCTGGATGAGGAGAGGAGGCAGCTGGAGCCCCATGATCACCGCAGGCTCCTCTTCAAGGCACTCCTGCATTTGGCAGCATTGGCATTGATCATTCATTGTTGTTTCTTCATTTTATTAACTTTAATTTGTAACTAGGTCGATCAGCAATTGCTCTTCCTGGAGAGTGTAACTGGGATTATAAACAAAGCCAAGTGGAGAGTTTGGATGACCAACAGCTCTGTGTTCTGCGTGGTCATGAGCTGGGGCTCCATACATCTTCTCGCACGCCACTTTCCGATACGTTTGTTACCTCCTGGACTCGAGAGGGGAGCTGAGGTCTCAGAGGACCCTCACGCTTCGCCATTTGGAAGGAACTCAGTCTAGCAACCTTGCTCTTCTAGAAACCAACCAGCTTGATATTTACTGAAAGAGCATGCAGTCGATTCCAGATGTCCCTTCTCCTGAATGAAACCTCCCCAGGCCGGGCACAGCACATGCTGTCTTCCACCTGCCTTGCCCAGGCTAGACCAGAAGCACCTCCCGGCTATCCCTTTCTCTTCAGTCCAGTGTCCAGGCTTTCTTTTTTTCAAAATGACTCGATTTCCAACCTGGATTATCCCATGGTGCTGCCAGCTGGTCTCCTCATGTTTTCCATCTCACTGTCTCCAAAGTGGTCTTCCTAAATGCAAACAGAGCCATGTCTTGCCCCTGCCTGTAGACCTTCCAGGGCTCCGTAGAATACATGAGATCTCTCTAGAATACATGAGATCTCCCTTTGCAGACACAAAGCCTTGTCTCCCCGCCACAGTCCTGCCAGAGCACTCTAACACAATCCCAAACACACACAGCCGGGCCCTCACACCTCAGGGACTTCGAGGCGACAATTCTTTTTTCTCTGAATACTCCTTGGCCTTCTTCACATGGAAAGCTTCTCCACACCCTGCCAGGCCAGTTCAGATAACTCCCTCTCTCTCACAGTTCTTGCAAACTCCTTGGACAGTCACCCCCTCCTTCAAGCTCCCACAGGAATTCCTACTCAGTTTTCATGACTCTCCTGGGGAACGCTGTCTTTGTCTAGCTCTGTCTTGCCTTTACAGGGTCCACCACTGCTTGTCCTTACATTCGTCCTCTAAGCCCTTGTGTCAGTGTGTCATTCTGAATTTGCCAATGCATTTTGGACAGGGATTGTATCTCTTGAGATTTTTTTTTTTCCATTGAGGCCCAGCCAGGATAAGGTTTGTATGTAGATAGAGCACAACATGTTCCAGGTGATAAGCTGCTGCCACGCGCGGGGCTAAGTGTTTAAACCAGCTCCACGCAATAGAACTTTCTATGGCAATGAGAACATCCTGTATCTGCATGTCTGATGTGGTAGCCTCTAACCACAGGTGGCGTTAAGGGCTTGAAATACAACTGGTGTGATGAAGGAACAACAACAACAAAAAATAATGCTATTTAAGCTTTTGCTTTTGGTACAGGGGATTGAACCCAAGGATGTTCTACCATCAACCTACACCCCCAGTCCTTTTTTTTCAAATTTGGGACAGGATCTTGCTGAGTTTGCCCAGGCTGGCCTCAAGCTTGCGATCCTCCCCCTCAGCCTCTCAAGTCACGGAAATTACAGATGTGCACTATCTAATTTGCTCATTTGATTTTAACTTGAATTTAGATAACTTAAATTTAAATAGCCACATGCGGCTAGTGACTACTTCAGTATATAGCTCAGGTTTATGTCCAGCCAGTTTGGGATGAAGGTTACAAGATAGGCAACCTGTATCCAATTCAGCATCACAGCTGTCTTGCAATCTTTGAATAAAATAAATAGCAGTGATAATGATAAGGAATTAAACATTTGGATAGCTCTAACTAGTACCATATCACAAGCTCATCATCCCTATCAAACCTTATTATTATTATTTTTTGTGGTGCTAGCGATTAAACCCAAGGGGTGCTCTACCACAGAGCTACACCTCTAGCCCTTTTATTTTATTTGGAGAAAGGGTCTTGCTAAGTTGCCAAGGCTGTTCTCAAACTTACCATTCTCCTGCCTCAGTTTCCTGAGTTGCTGGGATTATAAGCAGATACCATAGCACCCAGCTCCAGTCAAATTTTTGACAGTCCAGAGCTGTATCATCTGTTTAAAACATGCTGGGACTGGAGAGATCTTTCCAGCAAGTGCCTTCTAAGAAGGTACTATACCAATGCACTAAGTGATCTGTTCCAGGCAAGGGCAGTGGTTTTTCCCAGGCAGGGGAGAATGGTTTCTTAGGTATCTTGAGGTCTGAGAGAGAGCATATCCCAAGAGCCTTGCAATGAAGAAGATATTCATTTATTCTAAAGGAGCTATTTATCAGCCCAGCCCTAAAAACTTTAAAACTGGTAGGAATAGGAACAGCTCAGCAATTGTGCAGTGCTGGGCTGTGAGGTTTCCCTACTCTTGCTCTGAGGGTAGATCTTTCTGCCTGTATTTTCTCACCTCTTGTCAATTAGCAAGGTGTCTAAACACAAAGAAAAAGGAAGCTTCATCCTTTCTCTCTGGGCAACTGCATCCTTGTGATTAAGGGAAGCCCAAAGCTCTCTGGTGACTGATAGCCAGAGCCAGGAACCAAGAGCCAGGCAGGGCGAGGAGAGCTGGGGTGGGACACTGACAGCCAGAAGGCAAAGTTCTCCAACTCACATATTACCTCCCCAAGCTATCAGTGAATGCTGCTGAAAAGGGACAGTTCTAGCAACCCCACTTCTAGTCATTAACACAAGAGAAATCAAACTACACATCCGCACCAAGATTCACACGGAGATGTTCACAAACTCTTTACAAATGAGAGCTACAAATTCCACCAACCCAAATGTCCAAACACAGGTGAACAGATAAGCAAACTATGACAGACCCATAAAGTGGAATATTACTCTGCAGTAAAAAAAAAGGAAAGAGCTCCTGATAAATGCAATGACACGGAGGAATCTTGAAAGTATTATGCTGAGTGAAGAAGTCAAGTGTAAAAGAACAAACTACACGCATGTGAACCAGGCAAATCTAATCTGTAGTGATTCTGGTTGTGTGAGGCCCAGGAGGAAATGAGTGACTGAGCAGGGGTCATGGGGAACCTTTCATGGTGATGGAAATGTTTGATACCTTGATTTCTGTGGTAGGTACATGAGCACATACATTTGTTGACTGACTGAACAGTGCACTTAAAATGTGCAGTTATAATTTAGACTCTGATAAAGTTGATTTGAAAAATCATTCCTTCCCAAGAGCCTAAATGACGGGGCCAGAGCTTCATCTTGTCAGAGGTGGCCACAGGCCAAGACCTTTCCAGGAAGCCCAAAGACCAGGGATGCTTCCCTCAAGGCCAGGGTGATATTGCCCAGTTATACAACAGCTCCCTGGCAGCCTGGAAAAGGCTCCTCTGCTGCCCTGGATCCTTCAAAGACTGGAATTTCTGGCTGAACCAGAAGGCCTGGGCCAGTCCCTGGGGGCAGCTTCTCCTCAGCTCTCTAGGACGCCTCATGCGGGTGCCAGCTTGCTGCCCAAGCACAGGACCAGAGGGCCCTCAGCTAGGGGCACAAGAGTGAGGCCAGCCCCGTGCCCATGCCAGGCTCAGGCGGCAGCCTGTGGCTATCAGGGCCTGTGCCTGCAGAGCAACCTTACAGGGAACAGAACCCCGGCACCCTCCTTGGCCTCATGGAGACCTTTACTCTGAGCAGAGATGGTTTTACAGCCCCCAGAGAGAGTCAGGGAGTCTGTGAAAGAACTGGAGCCCTAGACTTTGAACTCTTAGCCCAGTACTCTTTCCCCCACACCAGCCTGGGCTCCCAGTGATTTGCTGGGGGAGGGATTTTTAATGGGGCTGGTTCTGAAGAAAAGCTCTCTGGGGCAGGTCCTAGGAAACAAATGAACCAAAGGGACTGTCCACTGTAAGGACTGGAAAGCTCACGAGGAGGAGAAGTGGGTAGAGGAATGTGGAGAGAGGCCAGAGGGCTTGTCAAAGGGCAGCCCTGCCCCCCAGGTGTGGGCCTTTGCCCGAGTCTGAGGCCAAGGCGCTCTCTCAGGGCCTCCAGGTTCTGCCCTTCAGCCTTGTTTTGGGCCCAGTTAACCCTGGAGAAGATGTGGCCCGGAGCCAGAGTCTGGGCCCTGTAGGATGTGGCCTCACCAGTGTCTTCAGGCCACAGTCCTCATGGATCCCCCATGCGCCTCTCTCTCTGGATGGCTCCATCTGTTTCTCTTTGTTTCTGCCTCTCTGCCTCTGTCTCTGTTGTCACCTGCACCTGTTTTCCTTCTTTGCTCCATCTCTCCAATCCACAGGCTGTGTGTTCCCAGGGGTCCCCTCCTCTTATCTCCCAGGCAGCTGTCAGCCATGGCCTGAAGGTACAGAATCAGTTAACTCTTCTCTCCCCTCTCTCCCCTCTTCCTCCACTCCCTGCACACCAGAGAACCAGCAGCCAAGAGCAGCAGGGAGATCTCGGGGTGGGCCGCTCAGGAAGTCTGGGGTCTGGGCCTTCCTGCCTCATTGTGTGTGACTTTGATCCACCTCCTTGCATCTCAGTTCTTGCATCTGTACAATGAGAGACCTTTACTGTATCATCCCAGTCCCCTCCGCCCACCAAACACAGGTGCCTGCCACACACGTTTTAAAATAGGGCTATCAGAAAACATTCATTCAATAATTATTAATTCAAGAGCTGATTTTGCATGAAACAAAACCAATCAGAGCTTCAGAGGAACATGTCATGATTTCCTTTCATATGAAACAGGATCCTGAATTAATAATTACTGAGTGAATGTACATTTATCATGTTCCCTGTTAAAATTCCAGCAAAGAAACTTGACATTTTAGTTAAGCCTGTGTAGCCTTCTCACAGATAAATGTTCTATTTCTGTTAGGCTTTTCCAAAGATACAAACAGCTCCAGGACTTCTCCTCTTTTCTGGTCTGGGGTGCTGAGTGCGGACAAGGAATAGTTGGTCTTTAAGACCCCCTCGTGGGGGTGGGCCCAGAGAGCTGGAGATGAAAAAACTAGCCTCTTGCACTGTTGGGTTGGTAGGCCTGCCTGTATCTCATTGGCTGGCACATCAGTCAATCATCAGGCCCCCACCTCCCTCTGCTTGGCTTCCACTCAGACACCAAAAATGGGCAGGAACCACACCTGGCCAGAAGACCCCATCCACCTTCCCTCTCTCCTGCCAGCCCAGCCCACAACTAACACCAAAACTCAGGGCTAATGACAGTGGGTTCAGGGAGAGGGTGGGAAGCTCTTCCCGGGGGACAGGAAGGACTGATATAGCGAACAGGTGCCGGGGCCGGAGGCTGTGCGGCTGGGAGTAGGCAGCCTCCCCGGGCCCCAAAGGTGCAGAGAACTGGTCCCCTTAGCCCGCTCAAGACCTCCTCGTTCCACAGAGGAGGACCCTGAGGCTCAGGAGTATCACTTCCTGCCTCGTTCTGTCACTGGCACCCAGGTCTCCATGGAATAGGGCAAAGACCCTGAGCAGGACAGGGCAAAGTTGGGTTTCTAGGCCCTTCTGGTGACTTCCAGAGCTGTAGCTCCTGCTTCTACCTTCGTTCCCTATCTGATGTTCCACCTGGATGTCTTAGTGGGGCCTCAAATTCAACCCGCTCAAACCAGCCCCTTATTCCCCTTCTTGGGGAGCAGGGTGCTGCTCTGGCTGGGTTCCCCATTCTTGCACCTGGCCACCGATCACCCAAGTTTGGTGTGAGCCAGGGAATCATCCCTGATTCCTCCTTCCTTCAGTCCCTGGTGTAGCCGGGCTCCCTGGCCCATGGCTGTAGCCCTCCCCTCCCCCGCCCCACCTGGTGCTTGATGGTTCACAGCCGGGGTCAAAGACCTCAGGGCTGCGTCAGCCAAAGACAGAGTGTGGGAGGGGCACAGGAGGAAAGAAGGGCAACCGGAGTTCTTGGGGGAACAGAAGAGTTACCGTTCATCCGTCCAAGCTCTTCAGTTTAGAGGAGAAAAGCAGACTCAGACCTCGGCCTGGCTCAAGGTCACCCAGCAAGGCAGAGGCGGATGGCATATTTGGGGGACAGTGACACCCTCCCTCACCCAGCAAGCTATCTACTCGCCCACTGGATGCTACACTGCAGCCACGTGGAGCTTCCGTGTGCCCGACACTTGAATACCCTTCCATTGCTGGCTTCCGTCTTCTCTAAGTCCTGCCCTTCTTCACCTCCCCCACAGCCCTAGCCACTTGCCCCACCCAATTCAAACACTGCCTCCTCCAGGAAGCCCTCCCTGAATGCCTCTCCGCATGTCACCCAGCATCCACAGAGTAGGGTTACAATTACTCCTGTGCGTGTCCTCCAGGAGGGGCGGGGTTTGTCTTACTCACCTTTGTGTCTCCAAGAGCACCCTGCCCCCGTGCCTAGCTTGTCTCAGGTGCTCAACAGGTATTTCTGGAAGGAATTATCATTATATTTATATTGCCATTATGAGTGGCTGGCGTTGACAGGCCCTGGTTTGAGTCAGCCCCTGTGCTCAGCAGGCGAGTCAGAGCACCTGTCTTCACCGCAGGTCTGACAATTGGCCCCATTTCACAGATGAGGAAACTGGGGCTCAGAGGAGATAAGTAGCTTGCTCTGAATCTCACTGCTAAACGCAAGCAGAGTTGGAACTCACCCAGGGAGAAACTAACTCCAAAGTCTGTGATCTTGATCTCTGAGCCCTCTCTGCAGCCAAGGTGACAGGACATTTGGAGACAGGCTGAGGAGTTGGTCTGGGGCCAGGACTCCCCTGTCCTAGTGCCTCCTGTGATCCAGAGCCTGGGGACAAGTACCCTCCTGGTCTTATAGCCAGTTCCAAAATGGCCTGCTGTGTGGACAGCCCTGCCACATTTAGAGATTGCCCTGGAGCCTGACCTGGAATTCTCAGCAGGGCCAGGTGACAAGAGTTCCCCACTGGCCCCCTGCCACAGGAACACAAAGTACCTTTACACACAACCTCTCTTTGTCCCCTGCTGGTGACGGCAGAGGGCAAGCCCAGGGCAAAATGGTAAGGTGGCAGCAGTTTGTTTTGGACTGTGTCTGCGGCCTCTCTAACCTGCCTCCTTTCCACGGGGACTTCTGTCCGGCTGACCCCTTCCAGGCCTGCTGACTGGATCACAGGGCTTAACTCTTTCATAACCCAAAGGAACACAAAGAAGGGGACGTCAGACCTCAGGGGAGATTGGGAGTGAGGGTGGGGGCTTTCCTTGCTCATGAAATCCAATGGCTCTACAGTTTGTCTCAAAGGAAGCCGGGGCTTTTTGTGTCTCTTGAGTGACTGCTAACCCAAATTCAGTGGGTTCCTTGACCTCCCCTGATCTGAGTCCCTGTGCCAAGACTCTCAGATAGTAAGAGAGCCAAACCTCCTGTTCCTGCCACCACACCTGTGCCTTCCTGGGAAGGGGACAAGGGACTCACATCACCCACCAGGCCTTCACAAACACCCTTATGAGAACCCTGAATTCTTTCCACCAGGGTTCAAAAGAGTTCATGGCACTCTGGGTCACGTGGCTGGAATGTGAGCCTCTGGGATTTGAACTTTGGTCCCTGTGGCTGCAAAACCTGTGCTGTCAGAATCCCCCCTTTCTCAGGCTGCAGCCCATGTCCCTCTGGGCAAACCCACAGCCTCCCGTCGCTGCTGTCCTCCACTGCCCAGCACCAGAGCCAAGCACAGAGGCCAGCAGGGCTGCCCAGCAGGTGGTTCTGCTCCAGAGAATGGAGTCAGGACGCGTGGGTGGCCTCACTCTTGGTCAGTCATCGTGGGGAACAGAACCAACCTAGATCTCAGTTTTCTCTTTTCCTTGTGCTAAGAATGTTCATTTCTGAGGATTCTGGTGAAGATCAGAGGAGACCATCTGAGCCCAGCGCTTCCCATAGCTGCATGTGGTAGGTGCTCAAGAAAAGTGTGTCCTCTGCCTGTGGCGGTGGTGGTGGGGTGGAGGCCACGGTGAAGAAATTACAGAGAAACCCACAGGAAACTTCATCACTGAGACTGATGCACAGATGAGGGAAGTAACACAACCAGGAGAAAAAAACTCGATTTTGGCTGAGCAAAGGCAACAATATAATTACCATCATTTATAAAAACTGCTTCCCATTAATGCCTAATTCCCATGAAGTGCAACAATGATTATCTCATTAACTATGTGTCAGATTAACTTTGTTGTAGGTTTTATTTGATTAAAACAGTGAACTCTCAACGCGGATGCTCATTCTTCATAGTCTGTGGTTTTTGGAGCATAGTTCTCTGTTGACAACTTTTTCTCAACTCGAAGATGTATTTCCAGGGAAGTGTTGTAGGAAATTCAGTTATCTTGAGGCCCCAAAGCAAGACGAGTCAGGTTGGAGGGAGGGCCTCAGAGCTTCCTGTCGGCATCCACCTTTGGGTTTGCAAAAGCGGATGATGAAAGATAAATTAGGTGTCAATCTTTAAAAACCCTTGGAGCATTCATATCATTTGAATATTTTACTATGTGTATTTGTATTATTTCTGTGGTCCACATGTACACATATACAGTAGGGAATGCTGTTTTGTTGTTTTTGGTTTGTTTGTTTTTTATGCCCCCAGCACACTGAAACTCCAAAATTCTTACATCCTAGATTCTGTTTTCCCCCACTGGGAGGAGAGGTTGCTATCTGCCATATGTGCTTAAGCGCCTGGCATTTTTCTTCCTTTTTGATAGGCAGCGCGGGCCTCTCCCCACCCGTCTCCCTTGCCCTAAAGGAGGAGAAGCTTCTGGCTAACAGCTCCCAGCTGCTCTGGGAGATAGCAGAGCGTTTTCAATAGGGAAGTGTCATGCTTTGCCAACTCTGGAGAAGACAATAATTGGCTGGAATCACAGACCCGGGCAATGGTGCAAGAGAAAGCACAGCTGGCAGGGGGTTGATCCACCGGGGTGGGCATCTGCTACGATAGATGCCAGACCAGAGGCATTGTGTCCAGAGGCTCAGACCCTTGGCAGCCCCCTCTTCCCTGGGATCCGTAGTATGTCCCTGCACCCATGGAGGGTTCTCTCCCTGAGATCAATGGGATGGGGAAGGGGACTCAGCTCCAGCACTCAATTCTGATGTGACAGAGAAGAAGGGACAATGGAGATACCTCTCATCATGACAGAAAAGGTAGGCCAGAGACTGTCTGGCATCATACTATGCTGACTCCTCAGTTTGGGCAGATCCACAGGTGGGAATGCCAGGCAAGGGCAAGCTTGGGTCCCAGAGGACCAGAGAGAGTAGCCTTTGACCACAAGGTCACAAGGAGAGGACACTTACTTGTTGCATCCCTGCCTGAGCAGAATGCAGCCACCATACATGGTGTGTGGAGGCCCCTAGCTCTCGGTTCCTGGGGACCGTGCTCTCCTCCTGCCCCAGGCTCTGTGGTCTAGTCTCTCTGCCTTTGGCCATGGCACATAAGATCCAGAGCAGCAATGTGCAATAGAAATATAATGCATGCTACATGTAGAGAATCTTCTAATAGCTGCATTTAAAAAAAATATTTTAGTTGTTGATGGATCTTTATTTTATTCATTTATTATTTATATGTGGTGCTGAGGATCGAACCCAGTGCCTCGCGCATGCTAGGCAAGCGCTCTACCACTGAGCCCCAGCCCCAGCCCTAATAGCTGCATTTTTAAAAAGTGAAAGGAAACAGGAAAAATTAATTATAGGAATATATTTTGCTTACCCAACATATCCAGAATATTGTTTCAACATGTAATCAATGTAAAAATTAATGAGAGGGGCTGAGGTTGTAGCCCCTAGAGCGCTTGCCTAGCATGTGTGAGGCACTGGGTTTGATACTCAGCACTACATATAAATAAAATAAAGGTATTGTGTCCATCTACAACTAAAAAAATTTTTTTTTAAATTAATGAGAACTTTTACATTTGTATTTTGTACTAAGTCTTCCAAATCTGGTGTGTGGTTTACTCTTGTAGCACATCGCAGTTCGGACTAACTCCATTCCTGGTGCCAAAGACAGCTCATGGCTCAGGGCTGCCATATTGGATAGCTCTGGCTAGAGCTTTCCTGGTGCTCTGCCCTCCTCAAAGAGGAGGTTGTTTGACTCCCTCAGACCTGTTTGTGGAGGCCCCCAGTTCTCAGTTCCTGCAGAACAAATCATCCTTTGGGTCTGGGTGACCATCTATCTTTCCTTACAGGCCAGTAGAGAAGTGGAGAGCCCTGGACTGGGTATCCAAAAGCTCTGCCACTCTGCCTGCTGTGTGACCTGGCAGCAGTCACTTCTCTCTGGATGCTAATTTTATTCCTGTCAGGTGAATGTTTTCCATTAGGTTTACCTACGGCTTTCAAACAGTGGAAGTTGTATTCCAAAAGAAATCTCCTTTAGAACCCCATTGCATAGGCGGATGTGGTGGCACATGACTGTAATCCCAGTGATGCAGGAGGCTTATGCAAGAGGATCTCAAATTTGAGGCCAGCCTCAGCAATTTAGCAAGGCCCTATGCAACTCAGCAAGACCCTTTCTCTAAATAAAAATATAAAAAAGGAGCCGGTCGCGGTGGTGCAAGCCTGTAATGCCAGCACTTAGGGAGGCTGAGACAGGAGAATTGCGAGTTCAAAGCCAGCCTCAGCAACGGCAAGGCACTAAGCAACTCAGTGAGACCCTGTCTCTACATAAAACACAAAATAGGGCTGGGGATGTGGCTCAGTGGTCGAGTCTCCCTGAGTTCAATCTCCAGTATCAAAAAAAAAAAAAAAAAATATATATATATATATATATGGATGAGGATGTGGCTCAGTGGTTAAGTGCCCCTGGGTTCAATCCCCAGTACCAAAACTCAAAACAAAAAAACCCAATGCATAAACCATAGGAGGGAGGAGATGCTCTGTTAGCGGGGTTGCAGGGCCCAGGCCTTGTCCACCGCCCGTCCTAGAGGAACCTGGGTGGCCAGACCCTGGAACACAGAAGATGAAAACCTGGCACCAAGCCTCTATCTGCAGCCCACATTTTCCCATGTCATTCTCTAAGCATGCAGATCTAGCCGTAGGTGGCTTTTGGACCCATGTGTGCAGTACGGGTATGGAAGATAGG
>CM053402.1:24361672-24433200 GCA_028644305.1 Xerus rutilus
CCCGGCTAAGCATAGAATTTTTCTAAAAAGGGTAGTACAATGTAACTCTCCCTCTCCTACACCCTTGGTAATCCCCTCCCACCCTTCCTGCCCTGATAGTCCAGGAACCTGGGTACTGAATTGGTCAAGAGTCATGGTCCCTGAGGAGAAGCACCAGAGCCCAGCAGTTAAGCAACAAGCACTGACTGTGCCTTGGAGTATCAGATATGCGGGGGCCCTAGGAGAATAAGACCCAACTCTGGCTCAAGAGTAGCTTGAGGGAGGGGACTGCCCATGGCCAACCTGACCTTGGCCATTCCTCTTTCCCTGGCTCCCAGCCCACCAGCCTGTGGTCTTTGGATGGAGGGAGCCCCTTCTCTCCCCTTGCTGCTCTTGGCCTTCCCAGCCTTTCTCTTCAGTGCACCATGAAGTACTTTTGGCTCCGCTGGTCACCCATTTGAAGGTCTGGATGTTCTCCCCTAAGCCCCATGTTTGCTCCTCCCCGCCCTCCTCCCTCACACCACCTATGAAGCTTCAGAAGGTTAGGAGACTGGCCAAGGTCACCCTGAGGGGCTGGGCACAGGGGTAGAAGATTGTGGGAGGGCAGCCAGGCTCCAGGCTCCGTGGATTGTTCCAGCCCAGCAAACAGGTCTTGCTGGTTTGCCATTGGGAGAGAGTTTGGCCCCAATTCCCATGGGCTGGTTAAATGGTAACTTGTCTTTGTGGAAGAATGACAGGGAACAAACCACCTGTTCTGACAGAGGAGCAAGGTCAGACCCAGCTAGCTGAGCGTTGGACGCAAGAGATGCTTTTTAAATTTTTGATTATTTTCCAGAATCCCGCCCCCTCAGCCCCGCTTCACATGTTTTCCTGGCCAGATGAGTAGGAACAAGGAGGAGTGGCAATATTAATGACAGAGTGTCACAGCCATCAAGGACATTTCATTGGGAGATTTCTTAACCAAGAGCGGCTGTGCCCATTTTACAGGAGGAACAGTGGAGGCAGAGGGATGTGAGGTCACTCTGAGTCACAGAAGGCCTAGCTCAACATGGCTGAGCCAGAAAGGTAGAGCCGTCTGGGGATAGGGAGGGGGCTTTAGCTGATACTCCGGAGAGAAACTGATTCTCTAAATACAGTCAGATGTCACTGTTGGCCCTAGACCCCCTGAACTGTGTGACAGAGGTCAGGTGAGGCCACAGAACCTGCCCACAGGAGATCATCTGCTCCCACAGACACCTCTGCAGAATAGGCAGGGCAGGTTTCATCAGGTCCATGTACAGACAAGGAAACAGAGTCAGCCAGATGAGAAGCCTCATTCCAAGTCTCGCAGCTGGTCCAGCCCAAGGAGATGGGGCTTCTGGATGCCAGCACATGGCCCAGGCTTGTCTGTAGCTGCTGGGTTCACACCAGGCCTCATCCAGCTTCCAGAGAAAGGGTCCCTGGGATGCCATGTGTGTCTGACCTTTCGGACAAAGGACTCAGGAGGGCTTTTCTTGATACCCATAGCTACTCAGGCAGAGGCTTTGGCTAGGCCTCTCTTTACTCCACTGCGGGCTGGTTTGGCCTGTCTGGGCCCTGACTGCCTGCGCATCCAAGCATGCTGGTGCTGGCCCCGCTGACTGTTGTGAGCGTGGCCAATTCTCTAGCAGGCCCTGCCATTGCCATGCACCCAGCTGCCCAGACTTGCTCGGTGCCAACATTCTGGTGAGAAAAGGCGAGAAAGGCCCCCACCCACCTCACAATCCCAAGTGGGCAGAGGAGTTTTTCTCCAGCCTTTGAGTGGAGACTTCGGGGAGGAAGGCACTCCTCCACCCCCTCCCAGTGTAGTGAGCACTGTGTGGGTAATACTCCTGGTCAGAGGTGACAGGCCAGGTGAGAGAGGGCCCATCAGACTGGCCTAGGTCACCCCTGGGTCTGTAGAGTCCCAGCTGTGACTCATTGTCCTTCTTGGTATCCTAACAATGATACTACCTTCCTCTGCAGGTCTTGTGAAGGGACGGGGACAATGTGTGTGAAAGAGCCTCAGGTCTGGTGCACAGTAGGTGCTCAGCAGCCCTCAGCTCCATGGCTCCCTATGTCTTTATGCTGCCGCTTCAGCCTCCCAGCAGCAGGAGACCCCAGAGTTTCTCTAGGTGGGGGACATGGTGTCCTGTCCCACTGACACTTGATGCCCTGCTGGGGTGGGAAGCCCCACATGGAGGAACCTGCAGAAGTCAGTGGGAGGCAGAAGCTAGGGCCACAGGAATGGCACCTCCAGGGCAGCTGGGGCTCTCCCCACACTGCAGGCTGACTTGGTTTTCATGTGAAACCCGGCTGGAGCCGGGTGTGCTAACTCCAGAGGCTGAGGCAGGAGGATCACAAGCTTGAGGACAGCTTGGGCAACTTCGTGAAACCCTGTCTCAAAATAAAAAGGGCTGGGGGTATAGCTCAGTGGTGGAGCACCCCTGGTGTCTGAAAGGCCTGGGCCAGCAAGGATCATCATTTAGCCAGGTCTAGGCACCTTGCTAAGGACAAAGCAGGTGGCCCAAGTGACCTGGGCTTTTTCCAGCTGTGCTTGGGGGAGGGACATCAGGCCTCAGACAGCTGGGACCACCTGTCTAAGGCAGGAGGATGCAGCCCATTACCTAATGAGCAGGGAGGGATTCTCCTGCCAGGTGCTTCCAACCTTTGACCCAATTCCTCCCTCTGTGAGCAAAGGGAAAGGGTGTGACTGTTCTCCCAGGGGCCCAAGGCTGGCCACCATCCTTTCATGGGGTTGGGTCCCTGTGGGAGGTAACTGAGGCGCCCTTCTGTTGAAAGAGAGTATGTCCCTAGTAGGGGTCCTTGGACCTCTGTCTCAGAAGGGACATTCCTTCCCCTGCTCCTGCTAGTCTCCTACCCCAGATGCCTCCCTCCTCAGGGCATCTGATGGGTGACTCTGCCACCCCCAGGACACTGGACAGGAGTTACCCTTATAGAACTGGTTTGAAGCCAAACAATGGCGCTTTGCAGTGCAGCTGAACAGGAGGCCACAGCTGAGTGAGCACAAGGCAGTTCATGGCCAACAGGGGCAAAGGTGTAGGGACCAGGGCCCACTGGGGCATGGGTGCCAGTGAGCTCCTCCCTGCCTAGCAAAGGGACCCGAGACTGCCTTCTCTTTCTGGTGACCCTACCATGGCTTTAAGGGCACACATATTCTCCCCTCCCAAGCACAGGCACCTTCCCTGGCCCTGGAGGTAAACCAGGGTGACTCCCACAGGGAGGAGGAAGAAATTGCTGAAGGGTCTACACAGCCTTCCTAATACAGGCAGGAGCATTCTAGGTCAGAAGGGCAACTTTCCATTCCAGAGAGATTGACATCCGCCTCACCCAGATGGAGCAGAGAGCCCAGGAAGGCCACTTGGGCCAGAGCGAGGGCCGGACACAGGCTCTGGGTACAGTTGGACTATCCAACAGAAAGGGCGGCAATTCCCTTGATGGAGACTCTGAGGAGGTCCCAGACCTTAATAGGGGACAGGCTCGGGGGGGGGGGTGCTGATGGTGAATGTGAGCTGGACACCTGAGGCCTCCTGGAATTACCTTTAGCTATGTGACTGAGGCCTAGGAAGTCCTCACTGGGTGGGAAGAAGGGGGCTGCTAGCCAGAGCTGGGAAGGGCTATGGCCTCAAGAACCTTCCGAACATACTGCACTGCCCCTGCAGAGGGGGCCACAGCAAGAGGAAGAGGAAGCCCATAGTCCTTCCTCAGCCCATAGTCCTTCCTCAGCCTCTGCTGCCTGGCTTCCCTTCTGCCCCGCACATCACGCTGTGGCTGGACTCCAACCTACAGCTTCGCTGACCTCAAGAGGCCCCGCCCTCTCTTGCCTTGTGCTTCTGTTTATTTCCTGCAGAGAAGCCAGTGTTTCTCCCACTGCATGGAGAACATGGGCCACTCCACCCACAGGCCCACCCACAGGGCACAGGGGTCTCTTGTTCACATCCCAGCTCCATCATCAGGCAGGGAGTGGACTTGGGCCATGCATACCTACTTCCTGGGCCTGGAATCTTCATCTTTAAACCAAGGACAAGCGACCAGAAAAGCCCTGAACTATCAGCCGGTCCCTAAACTCTTCCTTTTCCATGACTTTCCTCACCGAACATCCTCTCTCCCTACTAAGAAAAGGTGCCGCCTGGTGGGGAGCAGGGACACTTCACAGGTCATCGTGCCTTCTTCCCCAAATCCCAGGCCTTCCTTTTGGATCCCACATCATGGGCTGCTCCCTACCTTTCCCCGGAAATCACCTGAAGTTACCAACCTGGAGTAGGTCTTTACAATTTACCCCTGACCTGTATATCACCCATGATTTCACTCAGTCTTCATTGCTAGGTAGTGTTAGTTCTGTTTTATAGGTAAGGAGAGGTTTGGACACCTCTGTGGTTTGCTCAGAGTCACCTGGCAAGTCAGGGGCAGGGCTGGGTTTTGGACCTAGGACAGGCCCACTCACCCCAGCAAAGCCTTGGGTTGCCTTCCTCCACAGAGCTGCAGTGTGAACACCCAGGCGCCTCCATTCAGGGCCTGACTCTGTAGCCAGCCCAGCCCAGCCCAGCCCAGTGATGTCAGTGTTGCCATGGAAACCCTCCCCGGGCTTTGGGCAGGACCAGCCTCCCCAGCGCAGTTTCCCTTTGTGTGGACTTTGCAATGCGTTGCCAAGGCAGTGGGGCCTGCTGGGCGGGTTGGCACAGGGTGGGGAAGGCAGACAAAAACCCACACTGCATCCTGGCGACACAGCTTACAGCACAGGGAGGCGAGCACTGTACACAGGGCCCCTGGGGCTGGTGGCCAAGGCCGTGAGGGCCAGGGAGACCCTGCTCAGCGTCCCACCACCACCATGGTGATGGCCTTTTGGCATCTTAGCGCTCTCCTGGGGTCCTGCCACCTGAATCCCCTGGGTCTGGGACTTGTGGGAAAGGCAGACCTGCTTGGCAGGGGGCGGGGAAGCTGCTGGGTTAAACAAATCCCCAGGGCAATTTGAGTGTGCCATCAATTCTGAGAATTTAGAGAGAATGACATTTACTGAGCACCTATATATATGTCAGGCCCTTTTGCCTATCATATCTTGCAGAATCCTCATGGCAACCATGAGTGGGTGAAGCGGGTCAGAAGAACTATTGGGATTTTTGTTTTGTTTTTTGTTTAAATCCTCATTTCACAGTAGAAAATCCTGCAACTCAAAGAGGCTGAATATCCTGCCATCCTTGGTCCCAACTTGGACATGGCAGCGTCTGAATTCAAACATAGGTGTCCAAGGCCCTCCACTGCAGCCTCCTCAGTCTAGGCCAGCAACCTGCAGGCTGGTGTTGTAACATCCTCTTCGCACTGGCTTCCAGGAAGAATCCCAAAGTACCTTTTGTAGACTGGGTCAGCTCTGTCTAAAGCCCCCCGCCAGTTCCCAGATCTAAGAGGGGACTGAGCCAAAGAGGACGGCAAAACCTGGACTTCCTTTGCCCTTTCCCAGTTGTGGGCCTGTGTGTAAAGTTATAAGGCCTGTGTGTTGCTCTCTGGCCCATTGAGCAGGCTCTTCCCACCTAGCTGCTTGCAGAGGCTCTGAAGGCCTAGGCAACCTAGAAGGAAAACCTATGCCCTAGCCAATGTCTCCAACATTTGCCCTGATCTTGGTCCTCCAGTCCTCTGTCCTGCAGGCTGCCCTAGGAGTCCTTGCTCACTTAAAAGATATCTGAAGCCCCTAGCTCCTCCTCCTGCCTTTAGGTAGGTGACCTCTGGCCCAGTCCACAGAGATGACCCCACATCCTTCTTGGAAGAGAAACTCTGTGACCTTTGCTGGCAAGTGGCGGAATCTGGGTGCTCCCTGCTGACAGCCTTCCTGGGTCCAACCCCACCCTCCTGCTTTCTCTGAAACCTGCTTCCTCCAGGGCTATCGCCCTCTTTCCTGTACCTCCCAGGCTCAAGGGAGGCTGACAGCCCCAGCATCCTGGCTCCGCCCTTGCCACTTGCATGTCCTTTATTGAAGGTCGACAAACACTAGTTGTTGTAAAGCCTAGATGACCAGGAGGAGATGAATTAAGCCGCTCTGCAAGACTTTATTGGAATACACGCTCTTGGGCTGAATCCTGCCGTCCATCAGAGTGTGTCCGGGAGAATGGCGCTGGGGCTCCAGTGCACAGAGAATTTCAAGAAAGCCCAGTCAGGAAGGGGAGGGCTTGGGGGCAGGAAGAGAAGGCCAGAGTCCTTCCTAGATAGGTCAGGAAAACCCGCTGATTGACAGGAGGCATGTCTACTGGTGGCCTCAGCGTCTGGCTGGCAGCTCCATTCTGCAGCTGCTGACTGGTCCCCCTAATCGAACATGCTGGACCCTGGCCTGACCTAACATCCCGGCCTTTTTGATGATATAGGACAGCAGATTCAGTCTGGCTGCTTCGTGCGGGATTGGGGGCGCCAAGGGGGAGATGGCTCGGGTGTTGGTCAGGCAGGGAGGCAGACGCAGGGGTGTGGGAGCCTCTGGCTGTCACTCATGTTGCTTGATTATAGAAGCATCACCTGTGGGTAGGAACAGAGGCTTGGGAGAGATTACTGATTAGCAGAAAAAGAAGGAGGCTGCCAAGAAATTTTGAGTTTGGTGGGAGTTCAGCGTGATGGGAGTCCAAGGCTGGTCTATTCTGTAATGAAATTTAAGTTTTTAAGTGGCAGTTACTGCATAATCAAGTCCTCTTGCCTTAGCCCAGAGTCAGTGAATGGGGGCCAAGGAGAGCCCTTTTTGCCCTAGAAAGGGAGGTGGTAACAAGTCATGGTAATTTAGCCTTATTGTACAGTTAAGTCCCCATAACAAGGCTGGAGAGGACAAGGCAAGTAAACATAGTATTTAGTTTTTAATGTCACAGATGTCTATCTTTAAACTATTTTAAATGCCCAGGAACGGCTGTGTTCTTGGTTTTGCTAGGTGTTTAAGATGAAGCAAGTCAAATTGACTTTTGTTCTTACCTATTGTTAAGAGTCACCTTTTGATCTCCTGGGAGGCATCCTTGAGGAACTTGAGGGCATCTTGTTAGCTCTGCTAGTGCCATCTGCGTTAGGATAGGTCGAGGTCTGGCGCTGACCATGTGGCTTCCCCAGGGAAGCATGAGGGATGATTCCCTCTCTCTTTGTCCTTCCTGTTCATCATATAGCATTTGATTGGCTCTTTAATTCTCTAATAGTCTCAGAAATCTCCCTGATCAGGAGGTCCTGTGGCCCAGAGGTGTAGAGCGCTCCAGAGAAGTTTCCTTATTCCTTGGATTCAGGCTGACTCAAAGGGCAAGAGCCAAATACTGGTTTTCTTGGCCCTTTTGATCTAATTTTAGTTTTTAAGTCTAGATCTTAAACACTCAGCAAGCCAACCTCACCAGTTACAAAGTAAGGGTACTGGGCTTTAACTTTACAATCTATCCTATAGGTGGTGGCTGATTTATCTTAAAATAATCTGGGTTGGTTGTTCTTGAAGTAGTACCTCTGTAAAACATTAATAGGCAATAGTCAGAGTTTAAGAAAAATACAAAATAGAATCAACAACAGTAAAAACATATTTAGTTAGTGTAACAGCTTTTTAAAATTTTGGCTGAGTTACATATGATATCCCTGTTTGAGGTCCTAATGATCTTTACAACAAATTAATCCTTTGAACATATCTTTAAATGAACTGGACTCTCATCTACTTTGAAGCCATTGTAGTAAGCTGGGAGAAAGAACTATTTCAGGTAAGACAGGGCTCTTGGCAAAATTTTAGCAGAATATTAAATAGATTAGGTCCTCATTTATTTAAAAGATCACTCTGATGTAAAAGCAACTTAAAGCCTTATCTTATTAATGATAGGTTGAGTTATAAAACATTAAATGATATAAATGGATACCATACAAGTTCAGTTTGGAGAACATCAGGTTGGTATAATGCTCTTTTAAAACCTTTTACTTTAAAGCTTGTACATCTGAAAGAAATGAACACATTTAATATAAAAATAGAACTGGTAGCACCATAATTGCATTGATATTGTTTAACCATAGTTATATAAACCTTTTTTTTTTTTTGGTACTGGGGATTGAACTCAGGGGTACTTGACCACTGAGCCACATCCCCAGCCCTATTTTGTGTTTTATGTAGAGACAGGGTCTCACTGAGTTGCTTAGCACCTCGCCATTGCTGAGGCTGGCTTTGAACTCGCAATTCTCCTGTCTCAGCCTCCCTAAGTGCTGGGATTACAGGCTTGAGCCACCGCGCCTGCCTCATAGTTATATAAACCTTAATTCTTGAAAGTTAGTTTCTCCAAGTGATAAAACCTGACAGATGTAAGAAAGTTATCTTATTAAGAGCAGAACATTGTTTTAGATTTTAACTTTTTGTTTAATCAGAGTTGTAAACCTTTTTTTAAAAATTTTTTTTAGTTGTTGATGGATCTTTATTTTATTCATTTATTAGTTTTATACGTGGTGCTGAGGATCGAACCCAGGGCCTCACACATGCTAGGCAAGCGCTCTACCACTGAGCCACAGGCCCAGCCCAGTTGTAAACCTTTTGATCAGAAATATTTTCTTTCCTTCCAATAAATACCATATTTGGAATCTTTAATTCCTTCTGTTCGTATCCTAAAGCAATCCTTGTAATTTTTTGAACTTAGGCAACAGTAGAAACCTTTAGAACTTCATATAGGAATTTATAAACCTTTGTGTTTTTTCAAATTAAATTGAACCTTTCAAATCATGTGAATTAAAAATATTTGGATCCATTTTTTAGGTTTAATTGATGAGCGCTCATTATCTGTGCCAATTTTGATATCAAAAATATAGAAGTTAAGAAAAGAAAGTCTTAGAAGAAAAATGAGGCGGCTGGCAAAAATAAAAATGGAGGGTGGTTGGTCCAGCAGCCCATAGACGAGCGCGAGAGAGTTCCGCTCGTCTGTGGCAGCCTCGCCAGTCCACCCCAGAGGCCCACGGACAGAGCGAGAGAGGCAGGAACTCAGGATGGGCGGGCCCCGCCTGGGCCCCGCCCAAAGCTCTGTCTCTGCCTCTGGGACCGAGGCCAGCTCCACTTCCCAGAAAGATGGCGCTGCAGCTGGGGGGAGCCGAGAGTGAGAGGAGGGGCCGCCGCATGGCAGGGAGCCCACAAACGCCCAGTGGCAAGCCTGGGGGGAAGGGCTGCTGCAAGGCAGGCAGCCCAGCATCTGTGAGCCGTGGCTGCACAAGGAAGGAGATAGAGGAGCAAATGGGAAAGGGGGCTTTTAGCGAGAAGAACTTGAGAGGACAGAACAGATGGGAAAGGGGGGGCGAGAGCACATTTTCCAACAAAGCCTCGATGAAAGGAATTTTTGTTCATTTCCCCATCCG
Source organism: Xerus rutilus (assembly GCA_028644305.1). Taxonomy (NCBI): domain Eukaryota; kingdom Metazoa; phylum Chordata; class Mammalia; order Rodentia; family Sciuridae; genus Xerus; species Xerus rutilus. Next base: position 24,370,979 of record CM053402.1, read on the forward strand.
GTGACAAAAATTAGCCAAATCAGTGAGGATTTGAAAATCAAAAGTTCCCCTGGGAAGCCATTTTGGTCCGTTATCTAAGCCATAGTGCAGTGGAGTTTTGGGGTCTAGAGAAGAGTTTTCCTTGTGACTTCTCAGCGGTCCCAGAGAGTGGGCAAGAACATAAAAAGGTGTTCCTCAAAATGTTTGCGCTCATGGGAGAACGAGAGGGCCAGGCAGAAAATTGAGGCGTCCCTGCGAACTTTCCAGGGCCCGGACGGTGGCAGACGGTGGCTCATGGCTAACACAGGGATTGGGAACGTCTTCCCAAATCCACGTGGCCTCGGGCGGGCAGAGACCTATGTGCACACAACTTATGAATAGGCCTCTGGAGCGAGCAGTGGTGGGCGGGGCAAGCTGAGAAGTCAGAGGAAGGAGCGGGGTGGCCTACCTCACTCTTTTTTTTTTTTTTTTTTTGGTACTGGGGATTGAACTCAGGGGCACTCGACCACTGAACCACATCCCCAGCCCTATTTTGTGTTTTATGTAGAGACAGGGTCTCACTGAGTTGCTTAGCGCCTCGCCGTTGCTGAGGCTGGCTTTGAACTCGCAATTCTCCTGTCTCAGCCTCCCTAAGTGCTGGGATTACAAGCGTGAGCCACCGCGCCCGGCTGGCCTACCTCACTCTTGTCGGTCCTGGTGAGGAAGACAGAGAGCGGCTCAGGAATTCTCCCGGTCTGGAGGGCTTGCCATGACCCCAGTATGGGGGAGGTTCAAAACCATCCCGGGTTTCGGCACCGTTATGTAAAGACTAGACGACCAGGAGGAGATGAATTAAGCCGCTCGGCAAGGCTTTATTGGAATACATGCTCTCGCGCCGAATCCTCCCGTCCATCAGAGTGTGTCCGGGAGAATGGCGCTGGGGCTCCAGGGCACAGAGAATTTCAAGAAAGCCCGGTCAGGAAGGGGAGGGCTTGGGGGCAGGAAGAGAAGGCCAGAGTCCTTCTTGGATAGGTCAGGAAAACCTGCTGATTGATAGGAGGCATGTCTACTGGTGGCCTCAGCGTCTGGCTGGCCGCTCCATTCTGAAGCTGCTGACCGGCCCCCTAATTGAACATCCTGGACCCTGGCCCGACCTAACACTAGTGACGTGGGATAAGGGCTGAACTCACACCAGAGATACTAGGAATGGTTGTGGGGTGAATGGTGATGGAGCTTCGCAGCTCATGCTGGTCCCGCCTACAGCTGACCCGCATCTGGCTCAGACCATCACCTGTATCTACCTGTCATTCTTTCATTGAAGAAGTATTTCTTGGAGTTTCTGCTCTGTACTAGAAAGGATTAAAAACAAATAAATAAAAAGGTTCCAAGCTGGGTGCGGTGGCTGAAGCCTGTAATCCCTGCACTTAGGGAGGCTGAGACAGGAGAATCCCGAGTTCAAAGCCAGCCTCAGCAATGGCGAGGTGCTAAGCAACTCAGTGAGACCCTGTCTCTACATAAAACACAAAATAGGGGGTGTGGCTCAGTGGTCGAGTACCTCTGAGTTCAATCTCCTGTATAAAAAAAAAGTCCCAAATGAGTCAAAAACAATAAAAATAATGGAAAGAAATAATAATAATAAAAAAACTAAATAACTGTGACCTCTGTGCCCATAGAAGAGTATGACCCAGTAGGTCCTGCTTAACTTTGGGATGAAGAGGAGGTACGCCTTCAGTATTGACAATGGCCATCTCTAGCAGGTGGCATTGTGAGTGACTTAAATATCCTCACCCTGCTTTCCAAACTTCCTGTGCTGGGAGTTGCCATTTTGGTGAGCAGAGAGGCCCCAGGAAGCCCAAGTACCTCTGACATCGTGTCCATTTCCAGCCTTGGATCTGGATCTGGAGAATGGGGCTGAGATCAGCTGCTCCCTCCCTTCCCCTCCCAGCAGGGGCACACCTAGACTAGTCCATAAGTTCCCCAGGTCTACCTGGGCAGGCCAGGTGAGGCTGCCAGAGCCAACAACCCCAGTCCAGGGGGCCCCAGAAGACTCTGGCCTCAGTCAGAAAGTCCAGAACAACCGACGGCCCAAAAGAAAGGAGCAAGGGACCCTCACACACACCTTATTACCTCTTCCCTGGCCACCTGCCTGGAAAGCAGAAAGAAGTGGGGTGCAGGTTGTCTAGAAGGGAGGGGCACCCATGTGACTGTCCCTGGCCAAGCCCTAGTTTAATCATCTGTAAATGGGGACAATAGTACTTCTTGTACAGGCTATTGGGGGAATTAAATGAGATAACTGGCCCTCGGGCCCCTAGGGGACATCACCTGGCACAGAGGAGGGATCCAGTCAACATCGCTGAGTGCCGTATGAATGCCCAAGCTGTCCTTCCTTACCGGGATAGAAATCCTCCCCACACAGACTAGGGGTGCTGAGTGTGAAGCTCCTTGTATATACAATCAGGGTGATAAGCCCCCTCTGCTCCTCAGATGCCCAGTGCAGGCTGCAGCCAGAGCCCAGAGCTGAGGCAACTTGCTTTCCTGACAGCTGGCTGCTGGAATTTCTCCTGGTGCTCTGCCTGCCAGGAGCCCCTTCGAAACTGCCACGTCCAGTCCTGCACCAGCCCAAGCAGTGACCACAGGAACGAAAAGGATTATGGCTTTGGGGGAAATTCAAACATTTAACAAGACCTTGTGAAGGCCAAGAGAGGTCCATCTGTGAGCCGCATTCTCTGTTCTAAATTTTAGTGTTGAACTTGCTAAAATAGTGCCTTGGTGCTTTTATTGGGGCCTTTCTGTGGGATGATTTCCTTCAAAGAGAGAGACCCTAGTGATGGCATTTCAGGTTTCATATGGCCTTGGGTGGTGCCAGTTATTCATATGTTCTGGGCTGACCAGCTGGCTGTCTCCCAGAAGGCTTTCTCAGGTACAAGTGGATCTGAGATTGTGGCTTTAGTCTAAGGCTTTGAAGTTTTGCCAGCGAATAAGGTGAGGGCCTGTCTGGAAGCAGAGGCGCCAGCTGTGCCCTGCATTGCCCAGCCAGGGTCTGCTACAAGGCTGCGGACCTAAGACGGGGTGCCGGGAAAGAGTCTCAGAAACACCCCTCCCAGGCTAAGCAGATTAGGGTTTCCACCTGCTCTTCTCTTTGATAATCCCGTGTTTCATTCTCTAACCAAACAGGAACCAGGCCAGGTAGGGGATCAGGGTTTCCCTTTTCCATGAGCAAAAATCAAGGCTTTCCAGTGCCTTACGGGAGGTCACTTGGAGACTAAATTCTGCCCTGGGAACTAGGACCACTTTATAGCAGATATCCTGACACTTTAGAGCCACATTTTATGATATTCCTCTTAAGAAGATTTCTTTCCCTTTGTAACTTTTTTTTTTTTTTTTGTACTGGGGATTGAACCTGGGCACTCTACCATGGAGCCACATCCCAAGCCTTTTTATTTTTTATTAAGAGACACAGTCTCAATAAATTGCTTAGGGCCTTGCTAAATTGCTGAGGCTGGCCTCAAACTTGCAATCCTCCTGTTTTAGGATCCCAAGCTAATGGAATTACTGCCTCTGGCCATAACTATTATTTTTAAAATCATTACATAAACTCCACATTAGTACCTGTGACAAGAACCCCTAAAAGACCAAAAGATAATCCATAAGCCATGCACATCACTATATTGTATTTTCCCATTCTTCTTTCCAATCTTCGTTCATAGGAAAATCCTATTTCCTTGCTTCAGAGATACACATTTGTCACATTCCCAAAACACAAATGCATCATTCAGTTGGTGTATACACTTAGGGTGTCTGCATTTTTTTCCCACTTAAAAATGAAAGTCTCTTGGTAAATCAATGGTGCATGATGGAATCAAGGAAATAAATCATTTTGCAGAGATATAATAAAATCATCAATGTAGTTTGCCTCCTATTTCATTCACTTCCTTTTTTTATCTCTGGGCATCTGTAAGGTTTTTAACTAAGGACAACCAGCCCCAACTGGATGAGACTCAGGAATTCATAATCCCTGACCAGCTGGCCATTCTCACAAAGGACAGCTGGGCTCTGCTGTTTAACTTTAATAAATCAAAGCAGCACTAGGATGTATGTAAGCCACTGTTCTAGAAATTCTAAGGGGAAAATGAGAAGGAAAGAAACTGATATTTAGTGAGCGTCTGCTATGTGCCATCCTTGTGTTATAAAATTTGAAGTCTAGGAAGGGCCTCTGGCTCCAGATTAAGAAGGAGAGGATAGTGGTTTGTGCCTGTAGTCCTAGCACTTGGGAGACTAAGGCCAGGAGTTCAAGGCCAACCTGAGCAATACAGTGAGGCCTTGTCTCAAGAAAATAAGAGTTTTACAACTCAGACTTTAAAAAGAGGAAGGTTTCCAACTAAATAAGGGGGACTAGCCCTAGTATAGTGTTCTCTGGCCCTTGGTATTTATTATATCGGAATAAGATTTTCAATTTATATTTTTTTTCCAAAAAGTGTCTTTATTTTATTTTTTGGCACCAGGGATTGAACCCAAGAGTGTTTAACAAGTGAGCCATATCCCAGCCCTTTTTATTTTTATTTTCAGACAGGGTCTCATCAAGTTGCTTAGAGCTAAATTGCTGAGGCTGGTTTTGAACTTGTGATACTCCTACCTCAGCCTCCTGAGCTGCTGGATATGCCTGGCAAAAAGTGTCTTAAATCGAATGTCTTGCCAGGCACGTGGTGCATGCCTGTAATACTAGCAATTTGGGAGGCTGAGGCAGGAGGATTGCAAATTTGAGTCCAGCTTTAGCAATTTAGTGACACCCTGCCTCAAAATAAAAAAATATAAATGACTGGGAATGTAGTTTAGTGGTAGAGTGAGTATCCCTGGGTTCAATCCATGGTCCTGGGAGAAAAATGATAAGAAAATAAAAAATCAAAGAGACTGGGGATGTGCCTCAGTGTACCTGGGTTCAATCTCCAGTACTGAAAACAAAACAAAACAAAACAAAACAAAAACAACAAAAACTGAATGTCTCTTGTTAAGCTGATTATTTTCAGTGTCTGCAGTTCCTGGCAGTAACCACCTGGGCATCATACAGCCAGTCTGAGAAGGTGTGTCTCAAATTTACTGTGCCTCAGAACCCCTGCAGGGCTTGTTAAAGCACATGGAGCGGCCCCACCCTGGAAATTCTGATTCAGCAGGTCTAGGGTAGGGTTTGAGAATTTGCATTTCAAGCAAGCTATCTCCTGACGCCATACAACTCGTGTGCTTTGGGATTACCCAAGGAGCTTTCTTAAAAAGGTAGGTACCGGGGCTGGGGTTATGGCGCAGTGGTAGCGTGCTCACCTAGCACGCGGGAGGCACTGGGTTCGATCCTCAGCACCACATAAAAATAAAATAAAAAGCTATTGTGTCCACCTACAACTAAAAAATAAATATTAAAAAAAAAAGGTAGATACCTGGCTCCTATCTCTGGGATTCCAATTTAATTGTGTGCAGCTGGGAGTTGGAGATTTCTGAAGCTTCCTGGAGGATTCAAAGATCAGGGCCTGCCAGGCAGTCCCACAAGCCTTACTTTCACACCAATGCCTTTTTTTTTTTTTTGGTACTGGGGATTGAACTTGGGGGCACTCGACTATTGACCCACATCCCCAGCCCTTTTTTGTGTTTTATGTAGAGACAGGGTCTCACTGAGTTGCTTAGCGCCTCACCGTTGCTGACGCTGGCTTTGAACCTGCGATTCTCTTCTCTCAGCCTCCCAAAGTGCTGGGATTATGGGCATGCCACCCTGCCCGGCTACACCTGTGCCTTTGAAACTAAGTAAACAGTTTGCTTAGAGGGGAAATGTGTGAACCTGTTACTAGTTAAATCAAGAGAGGTCATACTATGTAGCCAGGCTTTCTGGTTTCTCTGGACAAGCTTCTGAACCATAAGCCTGAGTTGGCTGGAGCTGGGTTACTTCATTAGATGGACACATACTTGCCAGGTTGCCGCAGCCCCCACCACTGCCTTGTGTATTAGCCTTCCTTCTCTTGGCCTGAGACTTGTTGATTTTAGCTGCTTGGTGCCATTCACTGATCATCCCCTGTGATGTGAAGGGGCAGATGTGAGTGGACAGGTGATCTGGGAATGGGAACTCAGACTCCTGTCTTTAGATGGAGACAGATCATGAGAAGAAAGGACTGTGTGTGTTGGGGAGACTGGTGAGGTCAGGCCCCGCTCTTAGCCTACAAGGGGGGATGTAGGTATTAGACCAAAGCTCAAGATTCATGGATCTCACCCCAGCTCTGTCACTCACTGACTGTGCTGTCCCAGCTCTCCAAAGCTGGGCCCTGAGTCACACCCATGGGCTCAGGCCCACCCTGGTTCTGATGTGAGGCACTGTTGGGAATGGCTCCATCCCAAGCTCTGGAGCCTGATGGGCCCAGTCCTGTGGCTTTGCCACTTTCCTGACTGTGGTTGAGGCAGGTTGCCACCCAGCCCAGCCTCAATGTTCTGCCATGTCAAGTGGACTTGGAATGGCTTGCTATGATGACTGAAAGAGCTGCAGGCCACAAGTCATTTAGCACAGAGCCTTGTGGGCAAAAGATGCTCAGGGGCCATTACCATTATCTTTACGATGAGGAGAAACTTAAGTTGTACCCCAGGTCCTATTCATTCTCTCTCAAATCTCAACCCCAACCCCAGATGCATCTCTCTTTCTTTTGGTGGAGGGGTACTGGGCATTGAACTCAGATCACTCTATCAGTGAGCTCTGTTGCCAGCCCCCCCCCCTTTTTTAGGTACCAGGGATTCAACCTAGGGGTGCTTAACCACTGAGCCACATCCCTAGTCCTTTGATTTTTTATTTTTTTATTTTTTATTTTTATTTAAAATTTTTTTTCTAGTTGTAGATGGACACACAATATCTTTATTTTTTTTATGTGGTGCTTGTTAGGGTAGCGGCCAGCCAGACACGGACACCTCATACAGCCAGGAAAATCCTTTATTCAGGGGAGTGGGCGCCCGGGCGAAGGAAAGAGGAAAAGAAAGAGAGGGGACGCGTGGGAGGGATTTTATAGAGCCCACTACAAAACCGCGTGGCGGGCCAGGGATTGGTCACTTTAAAATCCACGGGACAGATAAGCAGTCCCGGTCTTCTTTTGATGTGCTAACCTGAGCAGTTAGGCTTTGTTTCCCAGGTGGAAGATTCGAGAGAGGAACCCCCTGGGGTAGGAACTGCCTTGGGCTTTTAGAGAGGGGATGTGAAAATTAGAAAGGGGCTGTTTTTCACCTTACAGTGCTGAGGATCGAACCCAGTGCCTCACGCATGCGAGGCAAGCACTCTACCACTGAGCCACAATCCCAGCCCCTGATTTTTTATTTTGAGACAGAGTCTTGCTAAATTGCTGAGGCTGGCCTTGAACTTTCCATCCTCCCATCTCAGCCTCCCAAGTCACTGGGCTCATAGGGGCTATGTGCCACTGTGCCTAGCTCAAGACACATCTTTTGATAACAGATGTGCTTACATTCCCAGGGAGCCCAAATCCCTTGAAAGGTGGATCAAGCCCAGCCCAAGTGTACTGGATGGTTCTCAGATTCCAAAGACCTGGGCCCCTAGATTAGGCTGCCCTCTGCCCCCAAGCCTCAGCCTCACCCTTTTTCTATGCCACCTGCCTTGCTGGGGTGCCCTGAAGCATCATGGACATGGAGTTGGATAGCAAAACCCTCCCCTATTATGTTACTTAATCTCTGAACTTCTGTGAAATGGGAATAACTACACTGAATGCTAAGCTTCATGGGGGCAGGGTGGTATTTGCTTCATCTACCAGCATACAACCAGCATCTAATCTAGTACAGTGCCTGGCACATAGTTGGTGTTGAACAAATACTTCTTTTTTTTTTTTTTGGTACGGGAGATTGAACTCAGGGGCACTCAACCACTGAGCCACATCCCCAGCCCTATTTTGTGTTTTATGTAGAGACAGGGTCTCACTGAGTTGCTTAGCACCTCGCCGTGGCTTTGAACTCGTGATTCTCCTGTCTCAGCCTCCCTAAGTGCTGGGATTACAGGCTTGAGCCACTGCGCCCAGCTGAACAAATACTTCTTGAATTGATGAATGTGTTGGCCTAAGGATTTAATTGAATAACATACCTGAAGCACAGTGTCAGGAACACAGTAAGCACTACATTAATGTTTCTTGGACCTGGATCTGATTCCTCATCTTTGTTTTGTTTTGTTTTGTTTTTGTGGCCTACCTGTTGGGACATACTCCAGGATCTCTGACCAGGAATCACCAGGTCCTTGGTCATCATACTTGGTTCCCACCTACACCTCCCTGGCCAATTTTAGCAGCAAGAGCATGCCCCCAGGGTCTGTTCCTCATCCTCAATCCACCTCATCTATCCTGATGAAACCAACCACCACTTTGTGTACATTCATCCATTCATTCACACATCTGAAGGAGTGTCTACTATGGCCACACCTCCTCCCTAAGTTTTGGATGCCTACCCATCCTGGTTGTCTCCACCTGGACCTGTTACACTGCTACAAAACACCAAATCAGCCTCTCTCACCCAGGTCTCACCCAAGGCTCTCTAAGTTGCTGCTGCTACTGCTAGCTGTCACCCAAGAAAAATACCAAGACCCAAATCTGTCCATGACAAGTGCCCAGACCTGATCATTTATTTCCCATAGCTGATCCTTCCCGGTTTTTCCTGTCCCACTGGCTCTGGGATCCCCAAGCCTTCTCCTCAGTTTCTTCTCAATTACTGGTCCATCCACCTGGCCCTCCCCTCCTACCTGCTCCTCCCCCTGCTGTTTCTGAGATGCTCCATCTCCCGCCTCCACCTTTGATGCCTCCCAAATGCTCTCAGACTAAGCTCTTGGTCGGCCCTCAAGGCTCCTGGGACTTGGGGCCCTGCCACTCCCAGCCTCATCTCCAGCTGCCTTCTTAAGTTCTGCAGGTTGCCCTGTTCCTGCCTGGGGGGCTTACTCCTGCCTGGAATGCCTTTCCTGCCTCCCCTCAACCTTTTACCTGGTCAACCTTTACTCACCTTTCAAAGCCAGTTCAATGTCACCTGCTCCAGGAAAATGTTTCAGACCCCACCCAACCTAGATTACAGACTCCTCAGCTCTGCTCTCCTATTACCGGTGCGTGACTCCATCGTTGTGCTGACCACGTTATTTTATAATTATCTGCTTCTGTGTCTGGCTTCTCCATTAAACTACTCATTTATTGGGGGCAGAGACCATGCTTATTCATGGTTGTACCCCTCTGGGCGCAGGACAGGGCCTATGGTGACCCTCTTTCAGATACTGTTGCTTTGTAACAAATCACTCCATCATTTAGTGGCTTAAAAGTACTATTTCATTTCACTTGTGGCTTTCTGGACCTGGAATTTGGGAAACTCTCAGCCAAACAGTTCTCACTTGGGGTCTGCCACTGGCTGCTGTCACTCAAAGGCTGGATGCACAAGGCAGCGCATGCGCATAGCTTCAGGGGATGCTGGCAATTGGCTGGAATCAAATGGCCCTGCCACTGAAGGGCTGCGCAGGGCCTCTCCAGTAAGGCAATCTCAGGGTAATCAGACTTCTGTAGCCTGCCCCTGCCCCCACCGCAGCCATGGTCCCAAGAGAGCCACAGGGGAACTGCCTGGCTTGGAAGTCAGGATGTATTGCTGACTTCCAAGCAACACTCAGATTCTAGGAGTGACAGGGGAGTTGCTAAGGTCAGCCCAGATTGAAAGGGAAGGGGACAGAGACCCCTTCTTTCAATGGGAAGAGTGTCAAGAATTTGCAGACATTCTTCAAAACCACCAGAGCCTTGGACACAGGATGGGTGGGTGATTGAACTGTTGCCAAATTGTTCCCCAGGGACCCCATCCCCCATCACGTGAATACCTAGTTCTTTCCTTCCTGCCTCTTTCTCTAGCCCTGCTGCCTGACCCCAGCACTTTTCAGGACTGGCAGGGCGGAGGGGCCTGCAGGTGGAAGAACCCAACTTGACAAAGCACAGCCTCTGCTGCCTGCGGATGTGAAGTTGTGAAGTGCCGAGACAACCTCTCTCCAGTCCTTATCCAGAAAAGCCTCCAAGATCCACCCCCCAATACACACACCTGCTGCTCTAACTTTAGGCACCTGCCTAATTCCTACTCACCTCTGAAAAGGTAGCTGGAAGCAAAATCCAGCCTCAGGCTGCAAAGCTGCAGGGGCCCCCTTCCCGCCCCCCAACCTTCTTTATCTTTGAGGGTTTGCTTCTTACACATGCAAGCACAGTACATTTTCGGGTGAGAAACTCAAATACGTAGTACAGAAGCATGCAGGGTACAACAGGAAATTTCCAGTGACATTCCTTTACACCCTGCCTCCCTCCAGAGGTAAGGGATACCTTCAGCCACCAGTTCAGGGACCAATGCTCTTTTCCACTCCTCTCCTTTCAGGTACCCTGCAGATGGGGATAGAGAGAGCTTTCCTGGGGAGGTGTGTGTTGTTTTTTGTTTTTGTGTTTTTCTCTTACCATAAGCGAGATCACACTATTCATACCATCCTGTCCCTTAATTCTACGCCTAGGGTGTCTTTTCGTCTTCCAACCCCCCTCCGTTTGCTGCTCTGTAGCGCTCCCATAGCATGAATGCTCCCACGTTCATCTGACCGTTCTCCACACTGCCAAACATTTTGGTAGCTTCCAACGTTTTATTATTCCGTACCCTCTCTCAAGGGACACCCTCAGACGGTGTCCAGCGCTCCACGGAATTGCAGCGCGGGAGGACACTATTCCTGTGCAATGGAGAACCTCATCCGAGCAAGAAGAGTTCGAATCCTGACTGCAAATTGCAAGCTGTGTGGCCTGGGCCAACTCATTTGAGCTCTGCGAGCTGCTGTGTTGAGCAGGGCTAACAATAGCCCAGCTTAACAGCCCCTGGGCGGCTGACGCGCTGGGCGCCTGCAGGCAAGGCCCGCCCCGAGCACTGCCGCCGGGCCAGGCGGCGCAGAGGCCCGAGGGCCGGACTGGCTCGCGGCGCGACCGCTTATCAGACCCCGGGCTGGCGCCGGTTACGTAACTGGGCCGCTAAAGCTGTTTTACTTGTCGATGGAACCCAAATTAAAAGAGGAAATTATTCTCCTGATGCTCAACTCGCCTAATCCCCATCTGTCTCTCCGCTGGTCCCCCGCGCTCGCATCTAAAGGTCTTGAACGCGTTCCAGATTTCTAATTTCGTTTGCTTATGCAACCAAAAATATTATGGCCGCGTTTCCTGGGGGTGATGAAGTCTATATTCTGGGCTCCAGGAACACTAAAAATGGCAGCGCCGGGCCCCGCGCAGCTCGCGCGCGCACCACGCGCCGGCTTTTTTTGGTTCCTCCCAGGCGCGGGCAGCTCAGCAGCCGCGGGGGCGCAGGCTGGGCGGCGGCCGGCCAGGGCCTAGGATGGCTCCAGGGAGCGCAGGCCTTGGCCTCAGAGCCCAGAGGCACGAAGGGAGCCAACAAGGTCTGGCCTGGGGCGCCCGAAAACAGGGGGCACGTTCTAGTCTCAGTCTGTCCTCTCAGATCCTCAGCCTCCTCCTTGGTCTTTTCTTTTCCGGCTGATTCCTGGGGGGTGCCACACGCAAGAATCCATCTTTCAAGTATGTGTCTCCCAGAGATCTGCCGAGAGATGTTATTGCACCATTGTGCCTTCAGGAATAGCAAAAAAAAAAAAAAAAAAAAAAAAGGGAAACAACACGTCTGTCAACAGGGGTGTCATCAAATTGAAGATAACATTGACATTCTGGAATACCGCGTAGCTGATTTTTAAAAATGGGGGCAGATCCAGATGTAGTGATGGGAATCAGATGGTTAAAATTCTTTTTGAAAAGCAAGCCACAGTCGTATACAGGATATGTTTCCACTTGTGTTTTTTGTTTTTGTTTTATAAGTCTATAAACGTGGAAATGGAAGGATATCTTGAACTGTTAACATGTTACTTTACGATCCCCATCCCAGAAGGGATCCCAAGGGGTGGGGGGTGGGGGATGGTAAGGAGGGTAAAAGACGTTTGTTACTCAGCTTCTGTATTATTTGAATCATACAGAGAGACTGTATCTGTGTATTATTTGCATAATTTTAAAGATTTTTTTCTTTAATCTTATGGGAAAAGGGGAAGCAGAGAGCTCTTCTGACTACCTTGATCTCTAGAAGCAGTGGTCAGATCTGGAGTGGAACCTGCAGGAAAGCACTTGCTATCCTCACAACCCCCACCCCTTACTGGGGCTTCAAGATGTCTAACCACCAGGAAGCTACTGAAGCTGAAGTAGGGATGGGCTCCTGGTCTGGCAGTGGGAAGGCTGAGGGGCAGAGCTGTAGCCTGGGTGGGGTGGGGTTGTTGCTCAAAAGGCTCCATCTCAGTTATACCTGCATCTGTGGGTCTTGGAAGGAGGTTCCTTCCTGAGCTCCATAGATCAGGTGTGTCTGCCCTGACAGCCTAGCCAGGGCCTGTGGGGGAGCTTCCATGCCACCCAGCCCCCGTCAGAGGCTGAGACCTAGTGTGAGGCCTCAGCTACTTTGGGCTCCCGACCTGCGGCACAGACCAGTTCGGGCTTCCCAAACCCCAGGGCTCGCAGCTCCTGAGGGGCTCAGCCTGTCTGCACAGCCCCAAGCAACCGGACATTGGAAAGCACCCACACAATTGCCGGAGAAGCAACGAGAAGGCCACTTGTCACGGTGAGGCCATCTCCCAAGTCTGCATACTGCAGACTTTCCCACGTGGACATGGAGGAACCCTGATTCCATCAAGGTGTTATCATTTCAGATCGGGTTCCAACATCAAATAATTGCAGGAAATCCTGTGTTGAACTAATGTAACCAGGCTTCTGTACTTCAGGACTTCTTGGGACTTTTCACATGCTCGGGTACATGGTGTCCCTCTGTGGAGTATCCTCTGCAGTTTTATCAAGAATACATTGACTCAGGAGCTCTTTGCTTCCAGTGCATCTCACCAGGCTAGGGAGCTGCAAGACAATGAGCTAGTGGAGGCGGGACTCAGGCTCAGAGGCGGAGGACTGTCACAGGCACAGTCTGAGAAAACTTAAGATGAGAATAAGTGAGTAGAAAAAGGTGTGAGAGGGCTGGGATTGTGGCTCAGCGGTAGAGCGCTTGCCTCGCATGCGTGAGGCCCTGGGTTCGATCCTCAGCACCACATACAAAGCAATAAAAAATGGAGACATTGTATCCATCTACAACTAAAAAAAAAAAAAAAAAAAAAAGGTGTGAGAAACGCAGAGGCCAGCTCACCTGTGAGATGGAAACATCAAGCAGTCCTGCGAATAGGATGTGTGGGGGCTGGGGTGACACGGCTGCCAGAGCAGGTGTGTGGGGCTAAGGTCAATCTCTTTTCTCAGAGCTGGACTCTGAGCACATACCTGAGGACACACACAGGCACACACGAGCTCACAGGCATGTGCTCAGGCGGAATGCACACAGGCGCACCCATAAAAGCACCCACGTAGCTCCTCCAGAAACCCGCAGGTACGAGCCGCTCACCACACAGACACAGAAGAGCGCACCCAGGGACGCACCCATGTGCACACCCACACTAGCCCACGTGCCCATGCCATCTTGCCCCCAAGATGGCAAGGACTCAAAACACATCCACGCACGGAGGTACATGCGCCTGCGCCTGCGCACAAGCACATCCAGGAGTGCACACACGGGGGCCTCTGTCAGGTGGCGGCAGGTGCAGGCCCACTGGAGCACACGCTGTCCTCACAGCATGTCCAAGGCCATACAGTCTGCCCGCCCGGGGGCCTGGGGGTGGGAGTGGAGTGGTGGTGTAGAGGAGAGCTGAAGGACTCCTAAAGCACACCGAGTGGTTCACAGAAGGCATATGTCCTTCGAGTATTTTTATCTTTAGCACTCATATGTCTAGCAGAATCTGGGTGGCTCTGTGTTGCTACCAGGAAGGAGGACAAGCAATTCCATTTGAAAGCAGATGGCCTCTAAGTACAAAGGAAGGGTACCCCTTGCTCCCCCTACCATACAAACACCACGGCATTTCCTCCTCCAACATATTGGTCCCCGAGGCTTGCCCAGGCCACCCACTTCCCACCAGCAAAACAGCTGTGAGGGTGGAGCTCAATGGTAGAGAGCTTGCCCAGCATGCACAGGACTCGGGGTTCCATCCCCAGCTCTGCAAAACAAACCACACAACCAAGACAAATGAACCAGCCCCAACTTGGGCATTTAGAGAGAGGGTCTGCTACCCCCGTCTCAGGAGCTCAGCTCTCCAGAGCCCGAGCCAGGACCCTTTGGGCTGTGGCCGACTGTGGGAGGTCTCTCCCCGCTGCCCCAGATGCTAGCACACTGTTTTCCCCTCTGCTTGGGCTGACAGAAGGTCTGGGCATGTGTCCTGGCCCTCTGGCTGGTCGAGGACAAGCTGGTGGATTTCGAAAGCTATTTAATCCCTGGGTTCTGACGCACCCGGTTCACCACCAGGCAGGATCTAGTGCCCACGGATCTGATGTCAGAGGGCGGGAGTAGCCTCGGCCTGGCCCTGGCATCACTCCAGCCCTCCTGCCCATGTGGCAGTGTGGCAGAGCCAGTAGAGACTGAGGGGCCCCCAGAGTCTTTACCTCTTGAATCACAACCAGTTGCTGGGCCTGCAAACACCAGCATGGTCTAGAAAATGTTGTTGTAAAAGAATAACAAGGAAAAATAATTAGGAACTATTAAGCAAAGAGAACAGATAAGCAGAACGCTCTATGTGTGTTTGTTTTAAAACAATAATAAATGTATTTAAGCAGAGGGGAAACTGGAAAAACTAACAGTGACTATCTTTGGAAATTTATCATTCAACAAATATTTTTTAAGCACCTGTTACCTATTTGTCAGGCTATTCCAGGTGCTGGAGATACAGCCGTGGAAGAAACTAACATCTTTAGGAAGCTTGAATTCTAGGCCAGCCTGCACCATAGAGCTCCTCCTCTGGCCCCAGGAGCTTATATTCCAGAAAGTTAACATGTAATAAAATACATGAGTTCAATATATAGTATGTTAAATGGTGATACATATAATGAGAAAAGACCAGGAAAGGGGGATATGGCTAGTTGAGGGGGATGTCATTTATTTGTTTTGGTGCTGGTGATTGAACCCAGGGCCAGTCAGTCACTGAGCTAAATCACCAGCCCTTTATAATTTCTAATTTTTATTGTGAGACAGGGTTCTCACTAAGTTGCTGAGGCTGGCCTCAAACTTTTAATCCTCCAGCTCCAGCCTCCCAGGTTGCTGGGATTGCAGGTGTGCACCACTGCACCTGATGGGGATGTAATTTTTTAGTAAAACGTCTTTTTTTTAGGGCAGTTTGGTCTTCCCTCTGTTCTCCAGTCTGCACTGCAGTCCCACACTGGCCTCTCTGCTGCTTCTCAGACACGTGTGCATCTACCTCAGGGCCTTTGCACTTGCTGTGCCCGCTACCTGGATGGTTCCCCTTTTCTCCTGCCCCAAGACCCTTATTCCTTCACTTCCTCCAGGCCTCAGCTCAGAAGTGCCCTCCTGACCACCCTGTCTGAAATAGATTCCCTTCCACCACTGTCATGATGACCCCCTCAACCCAGCTTAATTCTTAGCATTTATCACCGTATTTATTTCAGTCTTCCCCATTAGAATATAAGCTCCACAAGGACCAGGCCTTTGTAACATGAAGAAAAATGTGCCCATATTGGAACTGCCTCCAGACAGGTGGGTGCTCCAGTAACGCTTGTCACATGAATGAGGGGAACTCTCATCTAGAGTTCCCTAGGACTGGCCCAGTCTGTTCTCCTCAGGTCCAACCAACTTGCTTTGTAGTAGTGACCAGACCAAAGTGGAACCAAGCATGCTAGAGACAGGAAGGAAGTTCCCTCAACCTCAAGGAGCTAATCACCCCACCCCGCCAAATCTGCAATTTCACCATGCCCTCTCCAACTCCCTCTGTAAGGTGGAAACCTCCTACCACTGCCCTAACTTATCAGCTGTGGGTCTCCGAAGGTCTCTGGCCTTTGCTCTTGTCACCATGGGCCAGATTCCACAGGGATCCAGAGTGATCTTGCTAGAAGCAGATTGATCTGCTCACTCCCAGGTTTAACTCCATGCAATGGCCCTCAGGATGAAGTCCAAAGTCCAACCCACTCAGGCCTCACAGCCCAGGCTACGCTCCTCCTGAGAGCTGCCCTGGGGACCAGGACCAGCCACTGACTCCTGCCCGCCTGGGTGCCCACAGCTCAGCCCTGCTCCTCCTTGCTCCAGCCCTCTCCTGGCTTGACTGCAGGGAACTGTGCTGCTGTGGCCGTCAAGTCTCCCCGCTTAGAGTTCTTGGGTACAGCCTGGCTGGACAAGGCCCGGCTGGCAAACTCTCTGGACGGTTTGGCCCTCTGGCCTCAGCTTGATGCAGATGGGGGCAGCCCTGGTGGGCAAGGGGCGGCTGATGGAGGTCACAGAAGGTGCAGAGGCCCTGGTCTCTCCCTGGGTGATGTCACTGCTCACCTGGCCTAGACCCCAGGCTGCCTACAGGAGAAACTGGGTCTCTCTTGTCCAGAGTCTGACACATAAGAAGCTTTGAGAAAACATCCATTGACTGGTGGAATGGTCAATTCAAAATAGTAGTAATAGGTGCTTTTTAATTTTTTAATTTTTGCAGCCCTGGGGATTGAACCCAGGGGCACTCTACCATTGAGCCACATAGCCAGTCTTTTTTTATTTTTTATCTTGAGGCACAGTCTCACTAAGTTGCGGAGTCTGGTCCTGAACTTGGCGATCCTTCAGCCTCAGTTCAGGCTGGAATTATAGGTGTGTGCCACCATGCCTCTTTTCTTTCTTTTTTACATGTCCATCTTTTCCATTTTTTAAAAAACAATGGTCGTCTGTCATTTTTTTCAGAATGAAAAAAAAATTAACCTTGGAAATTCATTCTTGCCAAAATGTACGATTAAAAAGTAGTACTTCCTGGACCTTCAAAGCTGAGCAGACACACACCTGGGCTCCGTGTCCCTGTCCTCCACAAGCCCACAACACACAGGACGCAATGTGCCCAGAGGCGCTCTTCAGGACAGCCAGGAGCTGGAACCTGCCCCAGTGTCTGTCAACAGCAAAATAGGTGAGAGAGTCACACAAGGGCAAGCTCTCAGCAGGATGAGCAGCCCCTGTCTCCCAAGAGGAGTGGAACCTTATAAACACAATACTAAGCAAAAGATACCAAACACCAAAGGGCACGTATTGTGTGCACCTTGTGTGCATCCCCGCGAGGGGCTGTTTTTTGATCTGGGTGTTGGCTAGGTGGGTATGCTCTGCTTGTGCAAAATGACCCAGCTGAACACTTTTGATTTGCATACTGTTCAGCGTGTGTATTTAACTCCAGGAAAAAAAAAAGTTTAAAAAATAAAAGGCACACTCTCTCCAAAGAGAGATAGGGAGAGGTGCCTGCCTGCCTAGGTGACTCCAGTGTCATTCCCTCCCCAAGCCTCCAAGACTCCTGAAGCCCCTGGCTGGGGGATCTGTTTCCATACAGCCAGAGGATGCCGGGGGCTCTGGGTTAAACCTCGCCAACACAGAACAGGCCTCAGTTTGGGCTGTAGAAGCAGGGCCTGGTGTGGCTGTGGGCTGGCCCTCCCTGGCTGGGTCACTCTGGCCTCCCTGCCATAAACCATGAGCAGGCTAGGGATTGAGGGTGGCGGGAGTGGAGCTAGCAGGCAGTCTGGGTCCCTGGGTCCTGCAGCCTCCTTGCACCTTATGGTAGCAGCGGGGGCACAGAGGGCGGGGTGAGCAGGGGTGGCGAAGGTGGGACTTCAGCGTCTCCTCCCCATCCACTCCCCCCAGCAGAGGACAGGGAAGCCCAGGGGCCTGGTCTGACCTTGCGCGCCACCCCAAAGGTCACCGCGCTCCGGCTGTCTCGGGGTTCAGGTTCCCGCAGGCCGGCTGGGGAGGGCAGTAATCAATCCGTGCCCGCGGGCCCGGCGAGGGGCGCGGATCCAGTGTGGTGCCCTCAGCAGCCGCCAGGCGCAGTTATTTATAACCGCGGGTCGCGTTACCTCCTGACCTTCAGCAGGCTGCCGATCCGCAGCGATTAGCATCGCTCCCCAGCGCCCACTGCGAACAAACACCCCTCTGTGTGCCCTCCCTGGCTAGACCTCCCGGGAGGGCCCTGCAGGAAGCAGGATGTTGACCGGGAGTCTGTGCCCAGTGGCTCCTTGGGCGGGTGGACCCAGCCACGTGGGAGTGGGGGGAGGTGGGGTGTTGTTGGGGGGGAAGGTGCAAGAAATATTCTGTTCCCTTGCTTCCCAGGTTGCAAATGTTCTGGTCTATTCTGGGTGGCAGTTATATTTACAACACAGGGCTCCCTAGCCAGGGTCTGCCCAAGAGGGTGCTCTTTCCCAGGCCAAGGGGCCAGAGGCTTACACAGGGGTGGTGCTGGAACCGGCACTCGGCATTCTTCCAAGCAGCACGCCCCTCATTCCCAGATGCAGGTGAAGCCCAGAGGGAGAAATGACTGGAACAGGTTCACACAGCCATCTACATCAGACCCCCAGCTTCTGGTGGATGGCCTTTCCCACTAGATCCTGGAGCTCTCAGCTGTGTTCTGCAGGAGGCTTGTGCAAGGCAGCTAGGGTGGGGAGACTGCCCTGTTCACTCAGCACACTGCTGGGTGCCAGCCGCTGCTCAGGGGAAAACCGCTCATAACCTCAAGGAGTTGATGGTCTAAGGAAGGACTCCAGCCCTGGAGCAGGCAGTTGCCAAGGGTCTTGATGTGTGAGATCCAGGGAGGGAGACTGAGGCAGGCAGGGCCAGGCTGAGGGTGACTGGGGGAGTAGGCTTTGGGCTGAGTAGTCACTGAAGAAGCCTGTTGTCATTATCAAGCCACGAAAGCTTTGGCTTTGCTGTGGGGCCTCCCCTGTCAGCTTCAGACAACCTTGCACCCAGGACAGGCAGAGGGTGAGCCTCTCACCCAGCCTCACCCTAGGGAGTCACTCTGCAGAAAGCCTTGAGGTGGGGCCAGCTGAGGGGCTCCTGGTAGCAAGGTGGGGGGGCAGTGAGGAGTGGGGAGTCTCCATACTGTCACTCTCTCTGGCACTTTGAAGCGCTCAGAAAAACTGATGGTGTAGCTTGACTACCTCTTGCCCTCTCAGGCCTTGGTTTCCACAAATGAGCAATGAAGAGATTGACTGAGGAGCCATTTCAACCCTGGCTGCCTGTGTGTGGGACTCCTTATGTGGGGGTGCGGAGACTGGGGAGCTGTGGGGTGGGGGTGTGTAGGTAGGTCCTTGTATGTATATGTAGGGGTGTGGCAGAAGTTACAGGAGTGTCCTGGGGGAGCGGAGTGGGGGATGAGGTATGGAGGAGGCCTGGAAGGGCCTCTCCCTCACTTTGCAAACCCTCTGCCCACATGGTCAGCTTGTGGCCTGCGGGCCCTGACCAGTCAATGAACTCAGGGTCTGGAAGCGTCAGCGGCTTTTCCGACCTTTTTGCCAAATGGGATGTCAGCACGAGGGTGGGAGGGGGCAGGGGGATGCCAGCTGGGGAAGGTGGCAATGACCTCATGACAACTGGCTGTAGCCAGGGGAGGAGGGGCGGTCACAGCCTGGCTGGGCCAAGAGAACTGCCCTATTGGCTGCTGGTCAGGGCAGAGGCCAGGATTCCACTCCAGGTGGGGGAGACAGACTGGTCACAGGTATGGGCTTTCTCAGGGCTGTTGGTGCCCTTTGTGGGGACTTCCTGGGGGGTAGGCAGAGCACCTCCTTCTGACCCAGCATCTTGCAAGGGCTTTCACCTGTGATCTCAGATAAACTCACAGCAATCCTTACCTCTTATCCCTATTTTATAGTTGAGGAAACTGAGGCTCATCAGAGTAAGGGGTACAGCTGAATTGGGAGCAGGGGTTGGTGTGTCCTTACTCTGCTCCATGGTGACATGGTGAGGAGAGGTAGTTCCTATAAAATGTTCCTCGGTGAGTGCCCTGATGTTCAGGCATGGGCCTTCTCTGTGAATTCTCAGGCCTGATGCTCTCCACTTATCCCAAAGGGGCTCCTTTTTGGGGGGCTTTCCACGTACTTCTCTACAATTTAGGAGGCAGTCAATACCAATAAACACGAGGGCAGCCACTACAAGTAAACAGAAACCTTTACATCCAGTGTGGGACCCTCTCTCCTGTACAGGCCAGAGGTGGCATCTAGTCATGCAGAAGGCCTTTTCCTGCCCCAGTCTCCTAGACTCCCGGGATCAGGTTGGTGCTGCTCCTTTGTGGCGTTGGAGGGGGCCCCCAGATCGCAGCCCCAGAGTGGGTGTGATCCTGTCTTTGTACCCAGATGCTGAGATCAGCTGTGGGGCTGCTCTTTCTTCAGCTATTTATTAGTTTCCTATAATAATAATAGCTACCCCTACCTAAGCTTTATAGTTCACGAAGTACTTTCACAAACATTCTCTCATTTCATCCTCACACTGGCCCTGGGATGAGGAGCTAATATATCCATTTTATAGAACAAGAAACTGAAGTTCAAGGAGGGAGGTTCTGGGGCTAGTCTCAGATCACAAGGCAGAAAGTGGCGGATGTCGGCTCTGGCCTCCCTGACCTGGCACCTCCCACAGCAGCAGTCCTCAGGGAGCATGGTGGCCCTGTGACTTCTCCAGGGCAGATTCAGGTCTGCAGCAGGGGCCAGCAGTGCAGCCAGGATGATCTGCTCTCTTCAGTCTGGGAGTGCTGTGAAGAAGGCTCCTCACCTCTTTCTGCAAATATTGGGGAGCAGGGGAGGAGCTGTGAAGAGGCAAAAGTGCCGGAGATGGCTATAGAGAAGTGCTGGGGAGGGTCCCTCACAGGGCTGGCTGCCCTGGCAGCAGGCCCAGGCTAAGCAGTGGAAGGGACCAGACATTCCTGGAACAGGAGTCCAGCAACGGGGTACCCAGTGCCAGCTGTTGCCATGTTCTCATCTGCCCGCGGCAAAATGAGAATTATTATTAGGACAATATAGTGAGGTTTCAGAAAGCTGAATCTACTCGACCTTTCATCTGAGCTGTGCATTTTCAATAGTGTGCGCATGTATTTAAAAGCACCCTTCCTTTGACATTTCCTTTTAATGTCCTTAACTCAGCAAAATAAAAAACTAGTGATCATATCAGATCCTAAATTGTTTTTTTGGAAATGTTAGTGACCTGAGAAACCCAAAAGATGGCAAATGGAGCTACCCCTACAGTGCTTTCAAGTAAAACTTGATATGGAGGGAGTTGGCTTTAAATTTGAGGGAGAAGGGACGGGGGTTCCTGCCCAGACAGTCCCTGTGGCCCCAGACTAGGCCTCCAGGAAATCTGAGCAGAAGGAATACTTGAGTAACCGTACAGGGAATTCTGAGAAAGATTTCAGGGCCAATTCTCTATGCCACACACCCTCAGCTCCTCTCTGCCCTGCAGCCAGGAGGAAATGTTCCCTTAAACCTCACCTCTGCCTCCCCCAGGCCCCACAGGATAGTTCCAAATAGTCCAGGCCCTGGAAGCAGACGTCAGGGCTTGTGCTGGCCACCTCTCTGAGAGGGCGTCAGTAATGTTGCAGCCAAATATAGAGGGACACCAAACACTGGCAGGAACCCCAGGCCTGGGGGGCCCCAGACTCCTCGGTGCCTGTTGTCCCATCTCCTCCCTTCCCGAGCCCTACACCCACTAACCCAGGAGGGCAGCCAAGAGGCTGGCAGCCCTCGCCTGGTCCAGCCCATGTTGGGACATGTCCCAACAAGCCCCAGCACAGCAGGAAGATGGCTTGAGGGCCCAGGGTCTGAGCTGGGCATGAGCGTGGAGACACCTCTACCTGGAAACTCCAAGTACTTTAATAAGCATAACTTCCCACAGGGCACTCTGATACCAGGAGACCAAGAGGACAGGACCACTCCTGCCCTCTGTTCTTCGGCTTGGAAAGGAGACCAAGGCCATAAAGCTGGGGGTGTGGAAGGGCAGGCAGCCAGGCTAAACCTCTATAACCTGCTGGTCGAATTGAATTGCAGATAATTAGTCCAGATCACCTCCACCCTCCTCTCTGGGGGAATTGAAAGTCAAAGGGCAGGGCTGCTGACGCAAATGTCAGGGGAGACGAGCAGCTTGAACAGCTGAGATCCTGCTCTCGACTCCATTGCCTGAGGTCCTGAGCCCCAGTGCCTTGGACATGGTATCCACGGGCCTGCCTAGAGCTGGCAGTTCCCGAGATGCCTGCAGGTGAGAGGGCCGGCTTGCTCGCCCTCCTCCTGGCTCTAGGGTCCACAGAACTTGATGGTGAAGGTTAATGACAGACTGCATGAAAAACATCGCCAGGATGGGGAGACTGTGCTCTGGTTCAAGTGAGCCTCTCTCCCTCCCACTTCTACAAGAGGAAGAAACCTATGTTCCTATGACTGAGGAGTCTGGCTCCCTAAAACCCAAGGTATCCCTTCTAGGCAGGCCCCAAGGCAGGCACACCCTGGGCATCTCGATCAGGTCTGTGCACCAGTGGGGACCCCTAGTGGTTATGGTGGGACTTGAATTTGGGCTTGGCTGGGCCCCTGCAAACCAAACACTGTAGCCTCAGCCCAAGGCCAGTGACTTGGGAAACCAGGATGTGAATAGCTGGGGATTTGAGTTTGGTAAGGGAGTATTTTTAAGTCTTGATTTTTCCCAATTGAACTGTGGCTAGACCTCAGTCTAAATGTCCCACTGTTAGCAAATCAGGGTCAATGTGTCTAAGAATGATCTCACCATCTCCTGGCCCTAAAACTTGCTCCTCCTCTCCACTTCCCTGTTTCTATTAATAGCATCATCATCTCGGCCCAGTGCCCCAGGCTTCAAACCTTCCTGTCATCTTCAGTCCCTCCCCATAGGCTGTACTGCCCTGCCCCTCCTTACTCGGCTGGCCAGTCTTCCATCTTTCTCCTGGGTGCTTATTGCCATTGCCCAGCTAGCCTGCCTCTTGCCTGAGATACTCTTGTTCTCAATAATGCTGCTGTCTGGTCAGGCCTGGGCGTGTTACCCGCCCTCCACTAACTGGCTACGTGACTTTGGGTTAGTTACTTAACTAACTTGAGTCTCGGTTTCGTCAGCTGGAATGTGAGGATAATGATCTCATAAAGCAATGCCTGAATTAAATGTGAAAATGTACATAAAGACTCCATCACATGGGGAGTTCTCAACACCTGTGAATTATCAGAGATCTTCCAGTCCAACTCCTCTATTTTATAAATAAGGAAACTGAGGCCCAGAATGTGAGAGCTGGGTGCCAAATGTCTTTACAGCATGCTGCAGAGTCAGGGGCTTGGAAGTTCCTGGTGTCTTAACATTCCCTTCCCCACCATCATCACATTCTAGAACCCAGAACAAAAGGTCACTTCTGAGCTCCTGGGGTGTATACCTCTGTCTTCAGGGCCAGGTATGTGTAGGTAGGTGTTGAGAGCATCAGCCACAGGAAGTATTTTCTGGGAGAACCACAGGTCATGTCTAGAAGGCTGAGTCAGGGCAGCCATGTGCATGAGGCTCACCATGGTAGCACAGCTGCCTGCCCCAGACACATGTCAAATGTCCATAAAGGGCAGGTGTCTCCTCCCTCGTCAACTTGACCTTGAACCCCTCTCCCCACATGCCCAGCCCCAGTCCTGTGACTCCACTTCTCTCCAGACCTGTTTTCCTGTGACCTTACATTCTTGACATTCACACCATGGATAAGAACGTGGAGTCCAACCTGGAATTAAAGGTGGGAGCTGCTTCTGGGAAAACAGTCATTAACTCTCATCAAAATTTCAAAGGGGACTTTTCTCCCCAAAAGGTGGTAGCAAGAAAAAAAGATGCACAGGTGGTCTAGGTTCCAGCATGGGCCCCTCCTAGAGTTCTCGGGCACTTGTCATCTAAGACAATCATTCTCAAATAGGGACACTTCTGCCTCAAGGGGACATTAAGCAACATCTAGAGATATTTTCTGACACACTGGGGGTGGGGGGGTCTGCTACAGGCATTTAGTGGGTCGAGGTCAGGGATGCTGCTGAACACCCTCTAATAACAGATCACACAACCAAGACTCACTCAGCCCCAAATGTCAATAGTGCCGAGAGGGAGCCCTGGTTTAAGAGTCCTGTCACACAGAGGGAGACTGGCCTTGCGGCTGCCCTGAGCCTGAAGGGAAGCAGCGAAGCACTTAAAGGAGCTGGGACAGGCCCAGCACATGCCTCGGGTTGCAAGGACCTTCCTTTTCTAAGACCTTTTTGGCCTGGCAGGCAGAGATGGAGTTGGGCACATATTCTGACCTTTACACAAGAATTTTCTTTTTTGTATTGGAGATTGAACCTAGGGTGCCTTACCATTGAGCCACATCCCCAGCCCTTTTTAAAAAAAATTTTTTGAGACAGGGTCTCACTAAATTTCTGAGACTGGCTTTGAATTTGAGATTCTCCTGCCCTAGTCTCCTGAGCTGCTGGGATTACAGATGTATGCTACCATGCCTGGCTACATGAGAATTTTTGAATGTTTTTTTTTAAAATATTTTTTTAGTTGTAGGTATACATAATACCTTTATTGTATTTTTATGTAGTCTTGAGGACTGAACCCAGTGCCTCACCTGTGCTAGGTGAGTGCTCTACTGCTGAGCCACAACCCCAGCCCAGAATTTTTGAGTGATTTTGACGTTCCTGTCTCCCTGCCCAGCCTAAAGCAGTTTCTAGAACAGTCCACGCTCACTTTTCAACCCTTTCAACAAGGAAAAGCAAGCCCTGCGAGGAGGCCTAGGCACTCAATGCTCTGCCTCCCTCCAGCTAGGTCTCCTCTCATCTGCTGTCCAGATGGTCCTTCCTGTGTGCCCTTCTTTTGCAGTGATGAGGGGAGGGCCAGAGTGGCAAGGAAGTGCGCAAACGCTCTCTCCAAGCTGTCTGTAGACCCAGCTTTAAGACCCTAGTCAGGGCAGAGGACTTGTTGAGGGGTAGTCCTTTGTAGAGGCAGGGAAATGGCTGAGAAGACCTTCAACAGTAATGTGAAGCAGGGACCAGAAGCAGACAAGCCCTCCTTGCCATTCAGCTGGGTGGTCAGTAGTCAGTGGGGGTCAAGTGTCTGTCCTTGCTTCTCTTCTGGGACTGGCTAGTGTACTTGAGCTGGAATCCCCACCTGGCCCCCTGGATCCCTGCCGGGCAGTGGGGGTTGGCTTATCCAACTCAAGTATAATAGATTATCGGATTACTGTCTGAGGAGGTGAATGGTCTGAGGCCAGCTGGCAAACAGGGGCCTTGAGACCCCTTTCTGGCACTGCTCATTTGTTGTTGGTTCTGGGGACCAAAACACGCTCCCCCTCTGCATTTTCAGCTTCATGGGGAGGACACTGCCATCTTCCCCACCTAGGGAGAGTGTTGAGCTGCAAAGGTGGGGGCAGCTGTGGATTAGGACACCCAGCTGCCACTCGCCTGGGACAAGCCTGGACAGGCCACTGCTTCTGAAAAGGAAGGGGCCATGGGGACAGGATATGGCCGATGAGGAGGAGCCTCAGGACAGCAGAGCGACTGAGTACAATAAAAGGCTGAGTCCTGGGCTCAGGAAGGAGCTGCCTCCTGCCACACGTCTCTTCTCCTGAGGGACATTTTTGTCTTGGTTTGAAACTTCTGATCTGTGGCATCCAAACTTCACCTCTTCCACAGTGCAGCTCTGGTGCTCACCTGCCCCCAGTGCTCCTTCCCAGGCTGGCTACCCTTGCCCTCTGCCAGTCTTCTCTGCAAGAGCTCCAGAGCCTTGATGGCAGCCTGGCCTGGACTCCTGAGCCTCCTACCCCAGGTATAGTCCCACAACGTCCCTCAGGGAAGAGACTAAGGTGCCTGGCTGCTGCTCACCAAAGATTCCTCCTAAGCACTCTTATTCTCTGGCCGCTCTAACTCCCACCAAGCTTTCCTATCCTTTCATGAGATATAAAACTGACATCTTCCCTCTTCCCCAGGCCCTTCCTTTTCTCATGTCAGCTGGTGAGATCTGGCCTGAAGTTGTGCATAGAAGCTGGGCAAGGAGGGAGCATGAAAAGAAAGCTGCCTCCCTGATGCAGGACAATGAGGGGTAGAATCTGTGCCTAGGGCTTGTCAGCTGGAGTGTCCTGGAACAGCCCTGGATCCTATGGGGCATTAAGCCTTTCAGGCTTGAGGATGTCAAACCCTGCTGTGAGGTCCCCATCCTCCAGGCCCAGGCCCGCTTCAGCTGTGTGTGTAGCCTGGGCCTGCTCTTGCTTGTCTGAGTGTCCCAACTGTGGTGAGGCCTTGGAGAGGTGGCAAGGGTGCTTCACCTTGGGTACTGGAAAGCTTCCCAGTCCATCCAGAGCCACCCCTTGCGCCCAGCCCTCTCCTCACACTGTCAGCCTCATGTATCTAGGAAGGGAAGTGCTCTCCAGGCCCATCTCCTCCTTGGGCCACCAGTCAGGCCCTCATCTGTACAGTCAGCGTGGTGATGACCTGCTCTTCCTTCTTCCCCACCAAGAGGATCCAACACTAATACTGGGGGCAGCAGTGTGGGGACAAACCTATTCCTACCACTGCTCCTGTTCCTACAGTTTCATCATGGGAGAGGAAGGTATCCTAGAACTCATCCTATCCAGCCCTGCCGTTTCACCAAAGAGAAAGAGGCCAGATCTTAAAGCTGTGGCCACTCACTGCAGCCTGGGACAGGGGCATGAGCTTGCCGGCAGGAAGCGCAGCGTCTACATGTGCAGTGACGCACGTCCCTGAGTAAGCTGCAGAGGGGGTGAGTGGAGAGGAGACTGGAAGGTGGCCTTGGAAGTTTATTCCAGGCACAGATTCTCTTCCCCTAATCCTTACCCCCTCCTTTTTTCCTTTTCAGCAGCAGTTATAAAACCCAGGAAATAAATGTGGACTGATGGCCTGTGAAGGGCTTAGTTAGTGCTGTGACCTGCTGAGTTATGTAACTCCTATTTATTATCGGCCTTGGATGAAATTTCCATTGAAGCAACTCACTAAGCTCATTCTGTGACATTTTCTTGTGCTTGCTTGGAGGCGGCAGCAGCAGAAATTCCTCTGCAACTTCAAAGACAGAAATTGATGGTGTGGATACTTTCAGAAATCCCTTTCTTTAATCCCTTGGGCCAGTGTTTCTCTTGCCCCTCTCAGAAATTGCTCATGTGGGTGCCAGATCCAGGACCTGGCCCCTTTGGGTTCCTGGGCTATAGGTAGCCATAGCTGGGCTGAGGAAAGGTATTTCCTGCTGCTGATGAGTGGAAGGGGTGAGAACCTGGGGCTGTGAGAATCTATAGTAGCTGAGTAGAAAAGGTGCTCAACTACGAGTTCCAGTCCCATCTCTGCTGTTGTATAACAGCTGCTCTTGGCCTCAGCTTGCTTACCGGAAAACTGAATGAGTTTACCTGTCTATACACTTCAACCTCAAGAGTGTGGCAAGCTCCTTAGTCTGCCTTGCTTGCTATGCTGGGGGTGACAGTCCAGTGGGGATAAAGGGAGAGGGATGAGGGGAAGGTTAATGCCAGTATGGTGCCATCTTGTGTTCAAAAGGGAGCACAGCCGCTGTCTCCCCTACTCCCTTCCTGCTCTGGGAGAGGGTGGTACTGGGAAGAATTAAGCTTCACCTCTGGGCCCTTCACCTTAGTAGCCAAAAGGGCACTAGGAAGGAGCTAAGGGTTCTGATGCCACCTAAAAGTAGGCTTTTGGAGACCCCTTCCTAGGTTTAAAAAGGAAAAGACTCAAGGGAAGTCCAGGGCCCACAGAACTCAACGGTCTCTCTTCCTAATTAGACATATTCCTCCCATTTTCTGATTCCTTGATGCCTTAGGTACAAACTGGTACATCAAAGCAGTTTGTACCAAGTGGCACAGGCTGCATTACTTCTCTCCATAAAGGATCTGGGTATGTGCGTGAACACTGGGATCTGGCTGGGCATGAAGGAGGCCACTAGTTCATACAATCCAAACTGCACTTGGCCCACCCTCCAAGATCAGACCTAGGGCCCAGAGAGAAGAGATGACTTTTGAAGGACCAGGGGCAAAGAAAGGGGCTAAACCCTACAACTCTTTACCATGACTTGGTTTTTGAGCTGGCTTCAAATTACGGTAGAGGAGTCTTTGAAAGAAAGAGCTGTCACCTTGGGGTTCCAGAAACATGACTTTAATATGGGGTGGAATGGTCTGATAAACCCTCAACTGGGTGGTGACCAGGACACTATAGCTCCAGGCAAACTCTCCAAGATAGAACCATAGATGGTCTACACAATAAAAGCCTGCTCTCAAAGCAAGCCAAAGCACAGCAAAAGGCAAACACCTGAAAAGTCATTCCTGGATTTGGAATTCAAACATTAACACATGTCTAGGCTTAGCCAAAGATAAGGGGAAGTAAGCTTGATGAGAAAGGGCAATGGAACTGGGCACAGTGGTGTCTGCCCTTAATCAGAGGGGTCTTAGGAGGCTGAGGCAGGAGGATTGCAAGTTCAAGGCCAGCCTGGGTAACTGAGTGAGTTCCTATCTCAAAATAAAAAGGGATGGAGATGTGACTTGGTGGTAGTGTTGGAAGGAAGGGAGGAAAGGAAAGGAAGGGAAGGGAAGGGGAGGGAAGGGGAGGGGAGGGGAGGGAGAGAGAAAGAAAAAGGAAGGAAGGAAGGAAGGAAGGGAGGGAGGGAGGGAGGGGATTGAGGGCAGGGGACACAAGAAATAAAGGCATCAGTGGGGGGAAATAAACATATTTCTTCATTTTCTTCATTGCTGAATAATACTTCACATGATCTTATTTGTTCCCTCCAATAATCCTGTGAGTTAACAGACCATCATTACTTAGGAGAAAATTCAAGTTTTTGTGTGTTACCTGAGATGTCCCGCAAAAATTTTAACAGATGGAATTTTGCATTCTTGCTTGGAAAGACTAATACTAAGCTCTTAAATAATGTGCAGAGTGTATAATCCTTCTTGCCACCATTCCACACCCGGCTGTGCATTTGATGTTAGTAGTTTTTATGTCTAGTCTCCACCCACTTACATATAGTAACTGAGCTTAGTTCTTGTCAGAAAGCATTATGAATAACAGATACCAAAGATGTTTCCATGGCATCTAAACTGGGCGCGGTGGCGCAAGCCTGTAATCCCAGCACTTAGGGAGGCTGAGACAGGAGAATCGCGGGTTCAAAGCCAGCCTCAGCAATGGCGAGGCGCTAAGCAACTCAGTGAGACCCTGTCTCTACATAAAACACAAAATAGGGCTGGGGATGTGGCTCAGTGGTCGAGTGCCCCTGAGTTCAATCTCCAGTACCAAAAAAAAAAAATGTTTCCATGGCATCTAAAAATGCCAAATCTACCACTATTTTCATGCTTTAACATGCCCCTTAGCATGCGTGCATAGGAATAAAAATTAACTATTAGATGCAAAATATGGGTTTTCTTGGCTGGGTATGGTGCCACACACCTATAATACCAGAAATTTGGAAGGCTGAGACATGAGGATTCTAAGTTCAAGGCCAGCCTGGGCAACTTAATAAGACCCTGTCTCAAAAATAAAAAAGGGCTGGGATATAGTACAGAGATAGAACACCCTTCAGTTAAATAACCCGTAGCACATACACCTGAAATGGGTTTTCTTGTGTTTTCATAGAACACTCCTTTTCCTTAAATTAGGGAGGGCAGGGCAATAGAGCAAGGTTTGTGACAGGCCAAGGCATGTCTACTTTGGGAATTACCTTCCTCGTAGGATAGACAAGGCCTGGAACATTAACAAGGGGACTGGTGTAATTGTGCATCCGACTAGCCCTGCAGCCAGTTTTTCTCTTATTTCCATTATAAAGCAGACACCATACCAGTACCATTTGTTCAAGGGTGCTTCTAATGAATAGGTACCTTTGGGGTTTTCACTATTTCTGAGGCTGCTTCCTCTACTAGCCTCCACGTCCTTGAGGGTGTCTTACCTGTCTTCACACATCTGACACCTGGGAACTTCAAAAAACAAGGCTGAGTGCCTGGCAAGGTAGGTGGTGTGCTGGTTGCTGTCATGTTACTTCATTTAGTTATCACAAGAACCCCTTGGGAATTTTTATTTTTTGCCGAGAGGAGCACTGGGGATTGAACCCAGGGGCATTTTACCACTGAGGATCCCCAGCCCTTAAAAAAAAAATTTTTTTTTAAGACAGGGCTTCACTGAGTTGCTGAATCTGGCCTTGAACTTGCAATCTTCCTGCCTTAGTCTCCCAAGTCGCTGGGATTACAGGAGTGCACTAATACAACTGGCTCTCTTTGGGATGTTACCCTCACCTCAGAGTAAGGAAAGTGAATAGTGAAGTGACTGTCTAAGGGTCACAAAAGGGTCTAAGAAACATTAGACCAGGGCTCAAACCCAGGTCTCCTGGACTGGAAGTCTTAATACTTTTCTGCCCACCTGCAGTAGCCCTAGTGTTCAGTTGATCTGGTTATAGCACCAGCGAGGGACCTGCGACCCTCAGCTAAACCTATTTACCAATGGGCAAGGCCCCTTCTTACAGGCAGGCCTCTGAATTACCTGAGAATGTTAATATTCTCCCCAAAAGGTTTCTCTGCAGATCACCTGTAAATTTGTGGGCCAAATAGTTGTAAAAACTATTAGATATTACAAAAAATGAATTTAGGCAAGATAACTAAAAGGCATGGATTTTTCCTTATGAAAAAACAATGAAAAGACAGCCTGGACAAGTGAATCCAGGCTCAAGAAAGACAAATATTCTCTTTGAGCTTTTAATGCATCAGTGAGTTCAAAGATCCTAAACCTCAACTGTCCACGAATCAAAAAAGAAAGACTATTAAGTTGGGCTTGGGGTGAGTCTGCTGGCAGGTCACAATGTTCAAGTTATAACTGGCTAAAAAAGCTGTGTGCTCCTGGAAAACAGGTGTTTGTGAATCCAGCTGGACTGCTTTCAGTTCCTTTAAGCAGATGTTCTCAATGGGAGGATGAGAATCAGCTGATATTTTCCAAATACCAAGAGTCTGATATTCCCAAGATGAGAGGGAAGAGGGAAAAAAAGTATTCTGCAAATAGCTTCTGTGGTGATTCTGGTCGTACCTCCCTCTCCTGGTTCAGCTAAGAAGAGCAGCTTTAAGTTAAATTGCTATTGCCACTGAGTAGGAGTTTATTTTGTCCACCCCTCTTTTGGGGCCTCAGATCAAATCATAACTCCTTTGTGTCTGCAGATTGGAGCCAATGTGCTGCTAGAATATGGTGAAAAGCAAGAAGCTATCTAGCTTCTTTTATCCAAGGTTCTGATAAATTGAAAATTCTAGTAATCAAATCCCACCTACCAGCTTTCTGGGCCTCATGGCAGATTGAGCAGCCCTGAACCTGCAAGCAAGGTATGATTTTTATCTGTATAGACAATAAAGAAAGGAAAATTAGAAACAGACTCACAGAACCAGAGGGTTACAACTAGGGTTTTTCTTAAATCACTTGGCTAAACTACCTTCCCCTTTAACACATGAGAGAATTCAGGTCCAAGGATGTAAGTGGTAGAGCACTTGCCTAGCATGCACAAGACCCTAGGTTGGATCCCCAACACCACAAAAACAAAAGAACACACACACACACACACACACACACACACACACACAAATAACTCCCAAATGTTATGTTAACATGATCTGCCTAGAGTCACTGAAGGGGTAAAGCCTGGGTAGAAAGCCCACAGCTTTCTCTCCCACTATACTGCTACGTCTCCCTAAAGAAAACAGATTTAAGCTGGGTGCGGTGCTGCACGCCTGTAATCCCAGCACTTTGGGAGGCTAAGATACGAGAATCATGAATTCAAAGCCAACCTCAGCAACAATGAGGTGCTAATCAACTTGTGAGATCCTATCTCTAAATAAAACAGAAAATAGGGCTGGGGATATGGCTCAGTGGTTGAGTACTCCTGAGTTCAATCCCTGGTACCCCCCCACCCCCCCCAAAAAAAGAGAGAAAGAAAACAGGTTTAGATGGGTGCAGTAGCACATAACTGTAATCCCAGCAAGTTTGAGGCCATCCTGGACAACTCAGTGATATCCTGTTTCAAAAATCATATTTAAAAAGGGGTGGATCTGAGGCTCAGTGTAAGAACATTTACCTAGCATGCATGAGGCCCTGGGTACTGGGGCGGAGTGTAAAATGAAGTGATTACCCAATATTTACGGCATTCTGAGAAATCTATCAAATTCTTCTTAAATCAATTGACTACTACTGGACCACCCTGTCAGTACTGCCAATGGAGATCTGGGCCTCTCTAAGAGCTGGTAGCTTAAGCAGAATCTCTTTACCAAGGCTTGAGAGACAGTTCTTTCCCTGGGACAGGGCAGGGCTACAGGCTATAGTTCTAGTTATGAGCATTGGGCTCCTGCCCTGTTCCCAGCAAAATCAAAATGAATGTCTCCCATCTTCTGCTGATATTCTAGGCTCTTACTAAAGGGATCAAAATATGGCTAAACAGGACTCAACAGGATTAATCAGGGCTGGAGTTGTGGCTCAGTGGTAGAGCACTTGTCTCACATGTGTGAGGCACTGGGTTCAATTCTAAGCACCACATGTAAATAAATGAATAAAATAAAGGCCCATCAACAACTAAAATAAAGGATTAATCAGTTTCCAAAACAATGTCTTGGCAGGCTCTACAGGACTAAGAGGCAGACAGGTCAAGGTCCTACCAAGTCAAGGAGTAAGTCAGGCTACTGGTTATGTTAAAGAGCATTTCACCTCACTGGACAGATAGCTGTGTAAGGACATAGATAAGGATCTGGTGAACTGTCCTATTAATATGACAATTGGGGTGACTTTTACTATCACACTAGAATCCCACTTTTCTTGATGACATACACAAAACCCATTGGATTACACTAAATACCACTGCACTGAATGTGATTAATTTTTTATCATCCTTCCTCTCCCAGTCTCTCCAAAGTAAGGTATCACAAATAAGTACACCATATTATCAGAATCCTAGCACAAAGTAATCTGACAAAGGGCATATCTTAGTGTTGAGTGGGTTGTTACTCAGTACTCCCACATCTCTACACAGTCCTCTTGTCCATTACCCACATCTCATTTGAACACATGAGCCAAGTGACTCACCCCACTGCTCACCTTCAGCCAGTGGCAAATGACAATACTCTGGAGCCTCAGAAATGACATGTTTGATGAGATTACTGAACTTTCAAATAAAACCCAAGTTCAGACTCCTGGGAAAGGTAAAAAGGAAACAAAACACACTAGACCTCATACATGTTTCATATACATATTTATATATTTTTCATGTACAAAGTTACATTCTGAACCCCAGGGATTCCATAATAGAAATAAATACTGAAATAACTACATTGCTAAGTGAGCTTTTTGCTCACAGAAACAAAGCCTCAGCCTCTAAGAGACAGCCAAGTGAGACATTCTAGAATCCCACTTTATGGAGGCAAGTAAAATTCTGGATAAGATGTCTAGGACAAAAAACAAATTTAGAACATCAATTGTTAAAATATATTCAAATATTGAGAAATGTAGGACAAAATTAATAATAAAACTTAATTATTTAAGAAAAAGACATTTAGTGTTACAGAAGAGCATAACCCTGTTAGAAAAGCATTGGTGATTTCCACATTTTATCATCTCTCCTTCTCTTCCCATGTCACAAAGTGAGACCAAATGAATCACTTTCTCAACATGATCAATTAAGAAGAGCCCCACTGGCAACGTAGCTTGGTGGTAGAGCACTTGCCCAGCATGCACAAGGCCCTGGGTTCCAACCCCAGCACCATGGGGTGGAAAAATAGGGCAAAGAAAAGCCCTAATTCTGGTTGAGTCCTTTGGTAAAGGTCGTAATACAAGGAAATAAATATTCAGTTCCACAGCATTTGCAAGACACACATCCTTTAGGACAGTTAATATTATGAGATGTTTTGTTACTAAGGCAGCCTATGTTAAGAGTTTTCTTCTCAAATGCAGGAAGAAATGAACAATATTGCAACTGACAGATTTTTTGGGGTACTGGGGATTGAACACAGGGGTGTTTAACCACTGAGCTACATCCCCAGCCATCCCCAGCCCTTTTTTATTTTTTACTTTGAGACAGGGTCTCACTAACTTCCTTAGGGCCTTGTTAAATTGCTGAGGCTGGCCTCAACCTTGCAATCCTGTGGTATCAGCCTCCTGAGTCACTATAACTATATGCATGTGCCACCACATGTGGCTTGAGAGAATGTATTTTAACCTTTTTTTTTCCCTTTGCAGTATTAGGAACTGAACTCAGGAGTGCTCTACCATTGAGCTACATCCCCAGTCCTTTTATTTTTTATTTTGAGACAGGATTTCACTAAGTTGTTGAGGCTGGTCTCAAACTTGTGATCCTCCTGCCTCAACTTCCCAAGTTGGGATTACAGGTATGCGCCATGGAGCCAGGCTTTCTACACAAACACACTGTATCTGGAAAGTCACGTGCTGCTTATTTTGTGCTAAAATACACTCTCAACAAGTTGCAATTTTTAAGAGACTGATTCCTTTTTTTTTTTTTTTTTTTTTTAACAATTTAGATCCACACAAGTTACAGAAAAATACTCTCAAAACTAAGTCCATAGAAAATATTCTTCCTTTGCCTCACGGAGATTTTAACTTAGATTTACTAACTATTAGGTTGAGGCACATGATGACGCCATTTCGATAGACCAGCAATGGCTGAACAATGGTAATTTCATACGATTCATATGTAACCCAAATGTAACAAAATGAGAATCCTTAGTACCCCTGATTTCTTCCAGTAGGGGCAAATTTTCTATGTGGAGAGACCACCCACGGCACTCAAGCCTCCTCTGCCCTGGACTTGGGGCCTGCTACTCTTTTTGAGACGCTTACATTTGGGCATATCTTCCAAGACTACCACTTTGACCAAAGTGGACATTACAAGAATATAAACCTATTATGGGGGAAAAGGAAGGAAAGTAATCTATAGAAAATGTTTAGTTGAAATTACAAATATAAGCACAAGCCTTTAAAACAAATTTTATAGGCATTTTTGTTTTTTCTGCTTCCTGAAATTAACTAACAGGACCACAGGCAATCTGACATCCTTAGGTAAAATGGTCACATACCTATATTCCTTAAGGTAGAGCTGGTAAGTTTAAAGGAGCAATTACAACCACTGTTAATGTGTTTGCACATTTCATTGTTAATTCCTGATTTCCTAAGTTATATCGATCATACAAATGTGTGAAAGGCTTCTGAATGAGTGGGGCATCTGACTCTGGGATGCTTACCTCTTGGAATTAAAATTCCCAAACACTTTGGTGTCTCTATGAATTTATACAACATTCCTAAATAAAAGTTTAACAATGCTTTTTTTTTTAGGAATTGCCAAAAATGGCTACGATTAAAACAAAAAAACATAGTAAACAAGCCATGGAAAGTGGCCTAAATTTTGTGCCTTGAAGAAAAGTGATCAAGCTGAAGCAAAAAATTATGTTACACATAGCTTTTACCAAAACAGGTTTTTCTTCTAAAACATACACGGCCACAATTTTATTGTGTATACAATGTGCTTATAGACACATGTGGCCAAATGGATCCAAAGGCCTTCCGCAGCTCAGTAAATCCCATATATTTTATAACCTAGCCTAATCATGTATATGCATAAAAGTCACTGGTATGCTTTTTACAGATATCTTTGTGTAATAGTTTAGAAAGAAAAATCCCTGGTACTTAAGAGTGCTTAGACAATTGGAGACCTGTGTTTCCTTTCTTTTCTTTGTAGTCCTTCCAATGATTGGGGGGACCTTTTTCCTATAGGTTTGTAAAATAGTACATAAAATTATATTTAACTTTGCCTAGAGTAATGATAAGAAATGGTAAATCACACATTTAAAGGAAGCTTGAGAGGGAGAAACCTAAAGCATCATGGTTTTAAAAAACTTACTAAATAAAAATTATCAGTTAAATCTAGATTCTAACCTATTTTTTAAATGGACATTATTAATTGAGAAGATGTAATATCAGCCTTGACTTTATATATGGTATATTAGCTTTGTCTTCTTCTCCTTTATAGGTTTCCTTTTTGAAGATAGTAGTTTGAGCTTAGAGGGGCGCAAAAGCTTAAACTTTTTTTTTTTTTTTTGGTACTGGGGATTGAACTCAGGGATACTTGACCACTGAGCCACATTCCTAGCCCTGTTTTGTGTTTTATTTAGAAACAGTCTCCCTGAGTTGCTTAGCACCTCGCAGTTGCTGAGGTTGGCTTTGAACTCGGCGATTCTCCTGTCTCAGCCTCCCAAAGTGCTGGGATTGCAGGTGTGCGCCACCACGCCCCGCTAAACATGTTATTTATAACCAAAATATCAAGTATTAGCTATTTAGTAGTTTTATGCAGAAAAAGAAAACAACTCTTTTGGTCAAATTTCTCATTCAGTGGGCTGGGGATATAGCTCAGTGGTAAGAGTACTTGACCAGCATGCATGAAGCCCCAGGTTTGGTCCCCAGGAACACACACACACAGTCCTCACTTAATTGGTTAGGACAGATTCCATCATCCTCCATCACCACTTCACTTTTACTCCTAACAGGACAGAGCAGCCCAGGAACATGTGGCAAACAAGTGAGATTTTGTATGGGAAAAACCCCTGAATCAACCACCACCATCCTCTGGTACAATGAATACAAAAAAATAATGCTAAAGCTTCTTCTAAGCTTTATAAATTATAAACCTCTCAAACATGTCAGTATGAAAACAAATGAAACTAGTCTAAAAAAAAAATCAGGATATTCAGAGAAGCAGGCCTCAAACTTTAGAGCTCTAATAAGTCAGAAACAGGAAACTTTTATTTAAATAGTGTAGTCTTAATATCTTTAATATAAAACCCCCTGAAAATCTGATGAAAACAAAGTTTTATATACCATATAAACAAGATTTGTCAGACTTGAAAGTTAATTTACAGTTAGCTTTTAGCCTTCTCGGAACAGTTAGATAAATCCTGATATTCCATCTGATAGTAGTGTGTGTCAATTTTATATACACTGGGGAAAACTCTGTTATAGTACTTAATGGTACAGTTTCATTTATCAAGTGTTCTCCAATAATTCCATTATTAGTGACAGCTAAAAAGTGACCCCGTCAAATGAAGTGAGTGATATTAGACTGTGGTAGAGAAAACCACATCTGGATTGCTTTCTGTAATTTACCAGTTTGCAGAAAGTAAACGTTCTTTGATTTGTTCATAATATACTGAAATTGCCTATAACACTGATGCAGTAAAACAGCTAGTTCCTCTGTATTGTTACGGCAGGACAGATTTTATAATATAAAGTTAACAGGAAGAAATGCTCACATATTATGTGGTGTAACTTACTTCACCAAAAAAAAAAAAAAAAAAAAAAAAAAAAGCATTAAATAAAAGGGAAAAGGAAAAATAAACCATGCAGAAGAGACATGTCCCTATCGCCACCTGTATCCTATGGGCTCACTCATTGCCATACATCACTTGCCACACTATCAAGTGACTTCTTTCTGCTTTGGTGACAGAAGGTTCAAGTGGAAGATCTTCTCCAAGAAGTTCTGATTCTCCACCTTCATCACCTAGTGGATGATAAGGAGACTTAAATTAGGTTAACATGGGAGATACAGAACTATATGAATTACACAATACTCACAGTCTATCCATAAGATGCACAAAACCTGTCTGACTTCCATTGCAGAAAAACAGTAAAAGAAATACCATGAATCAGAATCTTTACCCACTCATCAAGTCACTGCAGAACTCGTGACAAGGTTTATTCATTTTTCCCTATACTTATAAAAACAAGTTCACTATAGTATGTTGGTAAGACATTGCAATACATTTGCACACTGAGGTTAACAGAAAAGGAAAGCTAAGACAGCAAAGCTGTCCAAATCTGTGTTCATCCAAAATGGACAGTTGGGGCTCCAGATATAGCTCAGTAGAAGAGTGTTTGCCCTAAGTTTGATCCCCAGTATTTAAAAAAAAAAAATGCACCGAGTACAGTGGCACATGCCTATAATCCCAGTGGCTTGGGAGGCTGAGGCAGGAAGATCCCAAGTTCAAAGCCAGCCTCAGCAATAGTGAGGTGCTAGCAACTCAGTAAGATCCTGTCTCTAAATAAAATAAATACAAAATAGGGCTGGGGATGTGGCTCAGTGGTCAAGTAACCCTGAGTTCAATCCCT
Organism: Xerus rutilus; assembly: GCA_028644305.1. NCBI lineage: Eukaryota > Metazoa > Chordata > Mammalia > Rodentia > Sciuridae > Xerus > Xerus rutilus. The sequence goes on from CM053402.1 coordinate 24,408,997, forward strand.
GGTAACAACAACAACAAAAAAGAATTGAGATTGAATAGTGCTATAGGTGTGCACAAATGGATAGAGAGCACACAAACTAACTAACCCCCGCAAACCCAAACAGCTTATTATCAAGTGACAGGAGAAAAGTTCTCCAACTGAAGATAACTGACACAGGCATGTGGAAATTAAAAGTCTCCCTGAAAGACAACAGATTTATCACCTGCTATACTAGGCTTTTCTTCCCATAACTTTCAAGTTTAGGACAGTTGATGATTAATAGCATATGGTAGAGATGGAGAAACAAGGTTGGGGCAGCAGGCAGGCCACAGGTCCTCTGCAAGGTGGCTTAGTGAACATGGTTAGTGAGGTAGTAGGCACACTCACTCCTCTCCACAAGCTCACATCAGTTAACTCTGTTGTGCAAAGCAGAGTTATTCTGATGCACTATCCTAATGACAACTTGTCTGGTGGGATGAATTCTTCAGTAAAATCCTAAAAATGTGTATACCAAGGGACAAAGATATTCTACTGATGTTCTGGAATTTTGTAATGTGCCCCACCTGAATTTCAGCTACACAAAAGAAAATATTAATACTGTTGACTAGAAATAGTGTAAGAGGAACAATCTTGATTATTTGCATCTTTCTTTGCAGGCCACTCCCTCCCTTGCCCATCCCACTAATTCCAGCCCCAGCACCCCTTAAATAATAGACTTTGCACAAGAATGTCAAACCAGCGAGAAGCATACTCAGGATAAAATTCATTTTCTGAACTAAAAAATCAACATGGTCAGAATGTGAAAAAAATTAGGCTTGGCTCTTAAATTTTAAATAATTGTAGTTGGTTTAGACAAAAAAGGTTGTCAGTACTTGTTTTCTGAGTTGTTTTGAAGATTCTATTTTATCCTGCTTCCTACAGTCTCTACATAGTACAAGTTGCAACATTAAAAATAAAGAACTGATGGCATCAGTTTGTCATTGTTAAAATACCGCAGGAAATAAAAAGGGAAACAGAACAACAAAAAAGATCCAATTCCATTTTTTTTTTGGTACCAGGGATTGAACTCAGGGGCACTCAACCGCTGAGCCACATCCCCAGCCCTATTTTGTGTTTTATGTAGAGACAAGGTCTCACTGAGTTGCTTAGGCCTCACTGTTGCTGAGGCTGGCTTTGAACTTGCGATTCTCCTGTCTCAGCCTCCCAAAGTGCCGGGATTACAAACGTGAGCCACCGCGCCTGGCTCCAATTCAATTTTTAAAAAATTCACTACAAAATTAACTTTATGCTTAAAGACAAGTCTGTTTTTCAGGCAGGATTACTACAGATATTGCCAAATCTAGTTACGCTAGTTATGTTAGTCTCAGGAGCTACAATGGAAGGAATTTAGTGGAAGTAGAAAAATTACATATATATTTTACTAACATATTCCTTTTTTTTGGTATTGTGGATTGAACCCTGAGGTGTTTTTTACCACTGAGCTACATTCTCAGTTCTTTTTCATTTTTATTTTGAGACAGCGTTTCACTAAGTTACTTATGGCCTTTGCCAAATTGCTGAGACTGGCCTTGAACTTGTGCTCCTCCACCTCCACCTCCTCAATCACCAGGGTTACAAGAGTGCGCCACCTTGTCGGGCTCTATCATATTCATTGTATGGTTCCAAGTGCCATGCTGTACTCCAAGAAAAATTTATAGAGATCATGACAGTCAAGTGGAGTACTTATAATTACTTTCTATAAAGAAATGCTGTACCACTAATTATTTAAAACACTTTGAAACTACTCCATTCCTGGATATTACTAGGATCAATTTCTAAACATTACTTCTCCCTCCTTAAAATTATGTCTAAAAGCCTTTTGCATTAGATATACTGGTTTATACTAGTTGCATATGGTGCAATTTGATTTATATGACCTTATATTTTTACATTATTCATATCTAAAATAATCATGTCACTGATCTATATTTTTATATTCCCTAAAAACCATTCAATATGGTTGAAACTTTTCAAATCACTGAGATTTTTAGGCTAGTCAATTTATAGCAAGTAAATTGACACTGGCACATTGCTTTACAGTTTACAAAGCACTATTCTTTCCTTCCTTTCTTCCAGATTTGCTGCTTCTGTTTGGAGTTCTGAGTGAATGGATCACTCTCTTTTGCCATATGCCACTAGGGTAGCAATTTCCCATCATGCTGCTTCCATATTCCCACTGTCTCTACCTCACTCAGGTATTCATTTTTTCCTAACTCATCACCCTATCTTTAGTCTTGAACCTTCAATCCATCTTCCACACAGATCCAATCACATTGCACCTCTTTTTTTTTTTTTGGTACCATGGATTAAACTCAAGGGCACTCCACCACTGAGCCACATCCCCAGCCCTATTTTATGTTTTATGTAGAGACAGGGTCTCACTGAGTTGCTTAGCGCCTCGCTGTTGCTGAGGCTGGCTTTGAACTTGCGATTCTCCTGTCTCAGCCTCCCAAAGTGCAGGGATTACAGGCATGCACCACCACGCCCGGCTCACATTGCACCTCTATTTAAAGACCTCCAGCAGTACTCATCTTCTTGAAAGATAAAGTGAAAATGCCTTAATCTGGTAAATAAAGGCCTCTCATAATCCAGCTCCTCCCTCACTTTCTAGACTAGAAATTCACTTTATTCTATTCCAATGTTCCTGTCATTTAAAAATGTTTTTTCTTCAACTACGATGGTTTGGTTTTCTATATCTTTTAGTCAAGCCATTCTCTTACCTCAGAATGTCAATCCCCAGGCTTCCCCAGTCCATTCCCAACCTGATCCTTTAGACTAACACTATACAGTGGTGAGTCACCTCAAGCACTGTTTCTTGACTTCCTTCTCTCCCCTCCCATGGGAACTGACTACTCTCCACCAGAACACCTATAACATTTTAATTTATTGACATTTCCTCAGCCTGTATTGTTCTATAATCTATTGGACGGAGGCTTTATCTGACTTGTTTCCACATCTCAAGTTTAAGGCTGACAGGCACATGGTAGATGCTCAATTAATGTAAGAAAAGAAAACAAACAGATAAGATTACTTTTGATATGAATAATGCTTTATGTATTTTTATTTTCTTCATTTTGCAGGTGAGAAAACTGAGGTTCTGGGCAGCTGAATGGTTTGCTCCAGGCCTTCAGATCTAGGTCTTCACATGAACTTAACATATGACCACTTCTTGCTATTTCTAATATTCCTTCAAACAAATACACTTTGGTATGAAGAGAAATATGTGTGTGTATGCACATATACATACACACACACAGGCAGAAAGAAGGCAAAAAAGAAATACACAATCCTTCAAGCAAAGAATTCAAAGAGAATTTCTTTTTTTTTTTTTTTTTTTTGGTACTGGGGATTGCACTCAGGGGTACTCGACCGCTGAGCCACATCCCCAGCCCTATTTTGTGTTTTACGTAGAGACAGGGTCTCACTGAGTTGCTTAGCGCCTCGCCATTGCTGAGGCTGGCTTTGAACTTGCGATTCTCCTGTCTCAGCCTCCCTAAGTGCTGGGATTACAGGCTTGAGCCACCGCGCCCGGCGAGAATTTCTTAGAAACCATCATCAGAGTGGTTTCTATTTACTGTGGTTGAAAATCCACATTGCAGAACACAGTGGAAACTGAGCCCCCAGAACCAGACTTACCCATCCGGAAGTCAATATAGCCCTCTCCTCCACTGATGACAAGCATAGACTTCAAGGGTGTCTGGTTGCTGGACTCCTGTGCAGATGGTCCTGCTTTATCACCTGTTAAATCTGTGCCACTACTGCCACTTTGTGGGCTAATGACTTGACCTATGTTACATAGGAACAGAAGTGAATATTACTTATCACAGATGAGGGCAGGGCATGGTGTTTTATTTTTTCTCTCTGAATTTTTTCAGAGTTAAACAAATAGGCAAATACATGCTAAGTACAGCCAAAGTACTGGGGATGCTATAAGGCTCTGCATATCAGAAAACAATAATTAGAAGGTCATAAGATCCCAATCTGCATATAGTAGGTAAAGGAATTTTGTTCTAAGCAAGAGATCCAAAATCAGGAATTTTGTTCTAAGCAAGAGATCCAAAATCAGTATGAGATATGTATGGCAAGGTGGGTCTTGGCTGCCTTTTTCAAATGATTACAATCTATACCTTTTGGTCTAGGGACAGTGGAAAGGTCTCCCTCCTGAAAGGAAATATTTGTATTTGTTTAAGAGACAGAAAAATCTTCAATTGAAGCTCTATGAATTTGCATACTCATAATTAATATTTAAAGTGATTTCAAATGCATAGCCTTCCTTTTACAGTTAAGTACATCTTATTTTTAGTTTAGAGTGTGCAAATAAAGTTGCTGCTAACCACACCATTTGTTCTAAAGTTTACATTCTAAAGTAGAATCCATGATCATGAAATGGTAGAAAGAGATAAAAACCTTTAAATGTTATTCACACTGTGAACAAATAAACAGTCTCCAAGGCATCCCTTTTAGAAAGTTTTCGATTATATATTTATTTTCCTTGCCAGAACCTGCTGTCCTTTGGTCAAACTACCCAGACCCTGCCTCCAAGAGCTAGCAGGACACAGTAATATGACATAATATACTCTAAATTAAAAATCTAATTAATCTTAAAAGTGGATAGGACAGTATCCCCACTGGGCTTTGTTAAGGTACGATTCAAGCATTCTCTAGAAGAAATCAAGCCTACTAAAAATAACTTATATTAGTAGACTAGTTAGTGCTTCCTCAGAAACAAGGACAGGATAGTATGACAAGAATAAACATGATGGTATGACATGGGTTACAAAATGACTTAATCTTTAGGGCTAACTGGCGCCACACACACACACACACCAATGTTGCCAATCCTACTTTTTAAATTTATACTCAATAAAAAATAAATTCATGGGCTGGGATTGTAGCTCAGTGGTAGAGCGCTTGCCTTGCACGCGTGAGGCACTAGGTTTGATCCTCAGCACTGCATAAAAATAAATAAACAAAATAAAGATATTTTAAAAAAATTTATACCCAATGCCTTTTTTAAAAAAATATTTTTTAGTTATACATGGACACAGTGTCTTCATTTTGTTTTATTTATTTTTATGTGGTGCCGAGGATCGAATCCAGTGCCTCACACGTGTGAGGCAAGTGCTCTGCCCCTGAGCCACAACCTCAGCCCCGTTTTTGGGGAGGCAGGTCCTGGGGATTGAACCCAGGAGGCACTTTGTCACTGACTTTTTATTTACTTATTTATTCTGGGTACGGGGATTGAACCCAGGGGCACTTGACCACTGAGCCATATCCCAGCTCTATTTTGTACTTTATTTAGAAACAGGGTCTGAGTTGCTTAGTGCCTTGCTTTTTTTTTTTTTTTTTTGGTATCAGGGATTGAACTCAGGGGCACTCGACCACTGAGCCACATCCCCAGCCCTATTTTGTGTTTTATGTAGAGACAGGGTCTCACTGAGTTGCTTAGTGCCTCGCCGTTGCTGACGCTGGCTTTGAACTCGCGATTCTCCAGTCTCAGCCTCCCAAAGTGCTGGGATTACAGGCGTGCACCACCGTGCCCGGCTTAGTGCCTCGCTTTTGCTGAGGGTGGCTTTGAACTCATAAGCCATTTGCCTTAGCCTCCAGAGCCACTGGGATTATAGGTGTGCACTACTGTGCCAAGCTCTATTTTTTATTTTAAGACAGGGTCTCATTAAGTTGCTTAGGGCCTCTTGCTAAATTGCTAAGGCTAATCTTGAACTTGTGATCCTCCTGCCTCAGCCCCCCAAATTGCTGGGATTACAGGAGTGTGCCACCATGCCTGGCAATATTTATTTACTTTTTAATGGTATTTTTTTTTTTTTTTTTGGTACTGGGGATTGAACTCAGGGGCACTCGACCACTAAGCCATATCCTCAGCCCTATTTTTTTGTGTTTTATGTAGAGACAGGGTCTCACTGAGTTGCTTAGCGCCTCGCCTTTGCTGAGGCTGGGTTTGAACTCACGATTCTCCTGTCTCAGGCTCCCTAAGTGCTGGGATTACAGGCTTGCGCTACCACGCCAGCTATGGTATTGCTTTTAATACTGAAAAAATTAGAACAGAAACCTACCAGTTCATCAACGGGAGAATGAATAAAACCAAGCAAACTTATTTAGACATACAAATACTGTGATTAAGTAACTAAACTTGATTTTTATGCAAAAACACGGACTCTGAGATTTTCTAGTTAAAAAAAAGAAAAAAATTCGTTGGTTGCACATCGTGGTACATACCTGTAATTACAGCCACTGGGGAGGTTGAGGCAGGAGGATTCCAAATCTGAGGCCACAACCTAGCAAGACTGTCTCAAAATAAAATTAAAAGGGCTGGGATATAGTTCAGTGGTAGTGTTTGCCTAGTATATGCCAGGCCCTAGGTATCTAGTACCACAAAAACAAAAATCTAAGACACTATTATCACAGTGTTCATTTCTAGGAATTTAGCCTAAGAAAATGACTATAATACAATGTACAAATGAGGTTTCAGGAGGTTCATTATCATGTTAAGAATAATTGAACAACTAGTTAGACTACCATATGCCAGCTCTTGTTTTATGCACATTTACTCATTTAGTCTTTGGAACATCCTTGGGAAATACAATCATTAATTTTACGTTGTCAACCTGGCTAGACCATTGGGTCCAGATATCTGGTCAAACACCAGTTTAGATATTGCTGTGAAAGTATTTTAAAGATATGCTTAATGTTTAAACTGGATTACCTTTTATTATGTGGGTGGCCTCACCTAATCAATGAAAACCTTAAAAGAAAAATACTAAGGGACCCTAAGGAAGAAAAATGTTTCCTGACTGGTTTCAGAGATGCAACATCAACTCCTCCTGGATCTGTAACATGCTGGCCTGCCCTACAGATTTCAGACTTGCCAGCCACATTCCTTAAAAACTCTCTCTACATATCCCCAACTCTCCACACATGTTGGTTTTCTTTCTTTGGAGAACAGTGACTAACACATGAAAACACTATCATTTCTATGTCACATAGCTGGTATGGCAAAGTCAGATTTGAACTTTTTTTTGGTACAGGGGATTGAACCCAGGATGCTTTACTGCTGAATTATATCCCCATACCTTTTAACTTTTAATTTTAAAATAGGACTTCACTAAATTGCTGAGGTTGGCCTTGAGTTTGCAATCCTTCTGTCTTAGTCTCCCAAGTTGCTGGGATTATAGGCCTGTGCCACTGCATCCTAGCTCAGATTTGAACTTTAACTTCTATGCTTGCCTTTTTTTTTTTGGAACTGGAGATTGAACTCAGCCACATCCCCAGCCCTATTTTGTGTTTTATGTAGAGACAGGATCTCACTGAGTTGCTTAGCGCCTCACTGTTCCTGAGGCTGGCTTTGAACTCACGATTCTCCTGTCTCAGCCTCCCTAAGTGCTGGGATTACAGGCTTGCACCACCGCGCCTGGCCTACGCTTGCCTTTTAGAAAATAAAATTTTAAAAACAAGGGTCAGTAACATCATTTTTCATATTCCCAATGGACGGAACTTTTTTTTTTCTTCTTCTGGACATCACTATTACAGTGTTGTCTGAATTGTGCTTTATCATTTCAAATGGAATTGTCACAAAAAAGGAAGTAGGTAGACATCCATTCAGGAGACAAACAAGTATCAGTGGTTAAGTTACTTGCTCAAGGTGAGTGACAGAGATAAAGGGCCCACATTCCCAGGCAGCTAGCCCACTGCTCCTTAATACAACACTGCTAAAGATGCCAGAGCACATTCCCTATCTTTTCTTGCATGTGGCCTGGATGACAAGAGGCTAGTGATTTCCTTCATAGGTCAAGACTACCTTTGGCAGTCTGTGTGGCAGATTACCACTGCTTTTCAAAAGTAAGCAAGTATCTTAAATAAAAACCAAGAAATTTGGTTTTGGGAGGTGGGAGAGAGACTGCAAAATAACTTCATTTAAGTACCCTATAGCACTTATATCATACTTCATCATAGAACTTCTTTCATGTATTATATTAAAATTACCTGTAATTCCAGTACTTAGCATTAGGCTAGGCAGTAGAATCAAGAGACCTAAAACAAACATCTCAATGGAATAACCTAACTCACCTGGGACTGCCACAAAGAACTTCACAGCATCCCGGTGGCCATGGAAGCAAAGCTGTGCATGTGCCATTGAACAATAGGGTATAAATGTCCCTGGAGTCACTTTATCACTGTTTTCATCACCATACACACGGATTACACTTCCAGGACGATTTCCTGATGCTCCTGAGGTTTTATTTGCTGCAATAAAGAAAATCAAATGCCAACTATTTTTCCCTAGAAGACAGTAATAATGCAAGAGGTTACTGGTTAATCCTTATGATAAATATCTAAAAGCTACAGCCAGTTAAGGTAAAACAAGGGCAGCAACGCCAATTCAAGGCAAAGCTGGAAAAAAGAGATATACAGCATGCTAGTTATTTTTAAGTACCTCAGTAAATGGAGTAGGGGATTTTGCCAGTCTAGCAACTAAACTTATATTTTAAAACACATCAATAATTTTTTTAAAAAAATCAGTTTAGTTATCCAAAGAAAATGGGTTTTATTCTTAGGTGTATCTGTTTGGTTTATTTTTTTTTTAAGACCTCATTAAAGGAACCTATTATGTAGTCGAAAGGAAATGGGCATATTTTAAAATAATATCTTTATAGTTTATCTTCTTATTTTTCTCCCCTGTGGTAAGAATATGTCCCTTGGGAGGGATGAAAAATGCTGTTTAAAGAATGCAGCTACTACAACAGAGTAGCTTCATTTATACCAGACTGATGGTTTTCTGGGTTACTACAGAATGATCAGACTCACAAAACATCCCCATTCCACCAGTAAGTGAATGAAAGAAACATGATTGGTAACAAGAGTACACAATGTAGATTAATAACAGTTTTAAGACATGTTTCATGTTTTTATTGGAAGGAAAACAAAGTCTGAAAGAAAGTTCAGCTGCAACAAAAGATGATAAATAGACTAAGCTGCTGAGCAGTTGGTGGCCATGTAACAAAAGTTAAAAAAAAAAAAAAAAAAAAAGTCTGTTGCAATGCAGTGACTGCAAGTGGGTGACACTGAAGAACATTCAAGAGGGTATCTAGAGAAGAGGGAACAGCCTCACAGTGGCTGAGAAGCCAGAAAGAAGAGTTTGGTTCAGGATCTGCACTTACCCCTCAGCCCAAGTAAACGTCCCTGGTGGAGGATTACGGCTAAAGTGAGAAAGGAGGAAAGGGGACATGGAGAGGCGCATGACAGGGAGGAGAAGGATTACTGTGAGCCATCACTCTGAGCATCTTCTATCTGGTCCCCAACAAAATTAATAATATCCAACTTGGCATAATACCAAGTAACAAAGTTCTCACCAATGCCTCTACAGAACATCTCTGCTCAAAAAGGACAATTTGATTTACTATGATTTTGGCTTCTTTAATTATAAAGCCACTTTTGTATATCCAAATCAAAACCCAAGAGCTTGACATGGAACATTTCCTAACTGCTAAAATCCATCCCCCGTGACTTGTTTTTTTTGGGTACTGGGGATTGAACTCAGGGGTACTCGATCACTGAGCCACATCTCCAGCCCTATTTTGTGTTTTATTTAGAGTCAGGGTCTCACTGAGTTGCTTAGTGGCATGCCATTGTTAAGGCTTGCTTTGAACTCATGATTCTCCTGTCTCAGCCTCCCAAAAGTACTTGGATTACAGGCGTGGGCCACCATGCCTGGCATCCTCTTTGTTTTTTTTTTTTTTTGGTACCAGGGATTGAACTCAGGGGCACTCGACCACTGAGCCACATCCCCAGCCCTATTTTGTGTTTTATGTAGAGACAGGGTCTCATTGAGTTGCTTAGTGCCTCGCCGTTGCTGAGGCTGGCTTTGAACTCGCGATTCTCCTGTCTCATCCTCCCTAAGTGCTGGGATTACAGGCTTGAGCCACCGCGCCTGGCTCCCTTTGTTTTTTTTTTTCCTGTGTTTTCAAAAGAAATCTCATTTAAATAGAATGCAATTCTCATAAATAATTGGAATGAAACCCAAGGATCCTCGACTCCCTTAGGATATAAGAAGCAATATGAATATGTAAAATTGTAAGCCACTGAAGAAAAGACACTTGGGATCAAGAACATGAGTTCTTTCAAGGCTCCAGATTCTCCTTCTAGTCCTCTTTCCTCCCCATTCCCTAAGAAAGGGTAGAGTGACTGTGACTCTGAGGTCTGTATTTATTAACTTATCTTACGGTATTTTTCCCCCAAACCATTCCCTGCCCATGAATTCTGCAACACAAAAACACTTCCTTAATGCACGATTGATGTAATGGAATATCATATGAGAAATACACAAGACACATTTTGCTCACAAAAATAATAAATCACATTTTTTTAAAGCAGAAGATAAATGTTTTTTTTAGTACAAGGAATAGCTTGCTGACCTCATGAGAAACTTCTTCCACAACTTTTTTTAAGCCTCAAATACAAGAAATGGGATGTCCTGAACTATTTACTTGCCAGGAAGATAGAAAACTATGACGAACGATATGCAGTGTTCATATATACTGGTATAGCAAAACTAGAGAAAAATTAACTTCAACCTTTATTTCAAAGATGAAATAGGGCTATGAGTCCTGAAATGAGAAAAAGAGCTTCTTAAAATAAAAACCTTAATTCTGAAACTGGTCCTCATACATAAAAAGTGCTCTAGAGTTTATACATTTCATACAAAGAGTAAAAGATCAGCTTGATTTTCTGAGTTACTACTTATTTGCCAATATCTAAACAATTCCTTCTGTCTGTGTTCTGGACATGATTATTTCCTACAATTCTCCTATTTGTCCTGTGACAATTATCTAAAAATATACTTACTTTCTGTCAATGGGATGGAGATAATGACACCATTTCCTGTCCCCACCCACAAACGATTGCAAGACACCATAAGAGCTGTGATCCTCACAAAAGAGAAGCCCAGTTTTCCAGTACCTGTAAGGGGGGTGGAAAGGAGGAGATTTTACTGAGAAACCAAAGCATACAGTGTTTTAGATTCCAAATCCCTTAGAGTAGCTGGATTAATACAACAGAGAAAAAAATGTGACCAGAGCTAGATGAATGTTTGCTGAAGGTACACATTAATGCAAACTCTTATTTAGCCTTATCACTAATTTAACAAATCAAGGTTAATGGAAAAAAAAAGTCTAAAAGTCACTGACATTATATTATTATTCAGAAGTCAGGTACACAGGAAGTAAGGTACATCAGAAAATATGATATAGAATTTAATTAGGGAGCTACAAAACCCCAATAAAAACAGTTTGGGAAATCAAATGTCCTTTGGTTTTACAAATTGGAAATATTTTGATTTGCTTTAACTTTGTGTGGATGAAAACAATCTTTGCTAACAAAATTTACACTTTTCCTTTGTTTATATATTTAAGTTCTAAAGTAGTTTATATATATATATATATATATATATATATTAGGATATCATCTACATATAGTTTAGGGAGAATGAATGTATTTTTGTATTTTAAAAGAATTTTTATAACTGATCTTATTTTCAGGGATTTAAGAGGCAAATGATTAAACAGATAATACACTGAAGACAAATATGACTAGTCACTCAAATTCTACTTATAAGAATTTGAGGGCCGGATCACAGAATCAGTGTGGAAAGGAGCCTTAACTTGGATTCAGTCTATGCTAGGAATCTTTAACCTATAGTCAAAGTACATCTTTATAATTAGTTTGTAATGTTTCCACATGCCTGACTGTAAGGCAAGGAAATAGCTAGTTGCGTTCTCCTAGGGCAATGACTCTAAAAGGTTAAAAGTCATTGATCTAGTTCAAACTTTCTTCTTGAAAAAAATCCTTCATGAAATTCCAAATAGAAATACAGCATTGGATTAGGTGCTAAAAATATAGCAGAGAATAAGACAGAGATGATCCCTGCCCTTCATGGGGGTATGGTCTACAGAGAAGAGATAGTAAACAATAACCATGTAATACCCATATAATCACAATGATAAGCCTGTGAAGAAAAAAGACCTCAATGAGAACTCTCCTGAGTAGGACATATAGGCTATGACCTGAAAGCTAAGTAAAAAGAGACCAAGAAGAACTTGCTACAGCATATGCGAGGGCCCTAAAATGGGAAGGCACTTATTGAGCTGTGGGTCAGTGTGAGCAAAAGAGAATGAAAGAAGAGTAGTTCAGACTATGTAAAGTCTCCTGCTTATTGGACAAAATGTCATCTCCCCTAAAGAGAAGAGTAAAGAAGTATCAAGGCAATTTTTACACACTGGTTACTATGAGGAAAACAGACTGGAGTGGAAACAAGGAGATCAGTTAGAAGGTACATGGTTATCTAGTGCGGAAAGGATGGTGCCCTGACCTAGGGAGAAAGTGGTAGAGATAAAGAACTGATTTAAGGTATGTTTAGATTTGACAGAGTTCCTGGTGATGGATCGGAGGTAGAAAGTATGACAAGAGTCAAAGACATTCCTAAGTTTTGGTCAAGAACTACAAGGTCAACTGGACCATCTGCTGAATACTTTTAGGAATAAGAATTCACTGTTCCTAAGGCAATTTATTCACTGGTCTACTTAGATCATTTAAAAATAAATTAGGGGCTGGGATGTAGCTCAGTGGTAAAACACTTGCCTAGCATGCACAGAGCCCTGGGTTTGATCCCCAGCACCACAAAAAACAAAATTAATAAACAAACATTCTCTTTGACTGGCAAAGAGAAAATGCCTTGGAAGCTTACCTAACATTTTGCTTACATAAGGCTCAATGTCCACATCCTGTAGATGTTGGTAAGTGTGTGCGTGATAGAGACGAAGTGTGGAATCCAAACGAATGGAGACCCACACACCATCACCCACCCATGCAAGCTGCCGCACTTGGCTCTCCTTCCTGGGATGTGCATCAAATGATTTCTAGGAGAGATGTTCAGTTATAGTTACTTTGTTATACAGAAAATCATGTTTAAAAACTGCTAATCTGGACAATTTAGAGACTATTCATTAAAAGGGGAGCCTAAATAGTTACCTTAATAGGATTATCCACATATATACAATTTCTTTCATCCTTGAGTGCAAAATACATACATACATACATAAAAAATAAAATAAAAATTAAAAGAAGAATAAAGAATCAAATGGTGTTGGGCTTTTTAGAACTGTAGAGGATGTTACTTTATGGAAATGATGCTGGTACATCCATACTGTGTGAGAGTGTTCAGCAGAAAGACTGTGACCTCAGGATTTTGTGTTTCTACAGAATATATGGAACAATATCCTATTACACAAAAAGGAACCCACAATGTTGTATAAAAAATAAACATGAAAAATAAATACCATTTGGGGACTTCTAAGAAAGAGAATGGGATTTGGGGCTGGGAGGAGAAATTTCACCTTAAAAATTTCCTGGTATAAGTTATTTTTTAAAAACAATTATAATAAATTTATACACTGTGGCAAAAACTTTTTTGGGGGACGGGTACCAGAGGATTGAACTCATGGGCATTCGACCACTGGGCCACATCCCCAGCCCTGTTTTGTGTTTTATTTAGAGCATGGTCTGACTGAGTGCTTAGTGCCTTGCTTTTGCTAAGGCTGGCTTTGAACTTGCAATCCTCCTGTCTCAGCCTCCCAAGCCACTAGGATTACAGGTATGCGCCACCGCATCCATCTTGTGGCAAAAACTTTTTAAGAAAGCAATAATAAGAGCAAATAATAGGAATTTGTTTTTACAACAAATTCTCAATGCAATGCTATGTAAATGTGGATGTGCCTGGATTTACATGGTGTGGTGTGTGGGAACTTGGGAATCCTTCTTTCAACCAATCCTTCCATAATTAACTATCATGAATCAAGTATCCAAATAAAATACACATACATTTATGGATATAAACACAGACAAACTTTAACATTCAAACATTCATGTGTGAATCTTTCTTCCTTAAAAAAAAAAAATCCCAATCTCGTAGTCAAAAGTGGCAAAAGAGCAGAAATACTACAGAAAGCTGAGATATCCAAAAATAATGCTAATGTGCCCTAAAACACAGATTCAGAAAACAATTTCTAAAGAAACTGAAAAAAAATTAGTCTTCTAGTCTTTGCATGATACAAATTCACTAAGTACAGAAAAAAAACAGGTTTAAACTTGCCTCTATTTTCATGGCCTTTGGCTGAACCACATAGATTTTGTTTCTGTAGCCACACCAGACTTTGTCGTGTACCACAGTCATACATCGTATGGAATGGTGAGGCCGTCCAAGGTCTAAGAGGTGATAGTTTGATAAGTCCCACTGTCCGTCTTGAAGATAAGAAAAAATTTATGGTTAATAATGCATATTACCTCTGATTGATGAATCACTCAAATTCTTGATATTAAGCAAATCTTTTATCTTATCCATACACTGCAAAATCGGAAGATATCTCATAGGTCATTTGATCCGACCTTCCACTCAGTACCTGGACCCTCTTTAAAACATGTTTTGCAGTGGGTACACATCTATAATCTCAGCTATTTGGGAGGCTGAGGCAGGAGAATTGCAAGTTCAAGGTCAGCCTTGGCAACTAAGTGAGATCCTGTCTCAAAATAAAATAAAAGGGGTTGGGGATGTAGCTCAGTGATAGAGTACTTGCCTAGCATGCATGAGGTCATGGGTTCAATCCCCAGTATTGCAAGAAAATAAAATTTAAAAGTCAATAAGCTGAGTGTGGCGGTGCATGCCTGTAATCCCAGCAATTTGGGAGGCTGAAACAGGAGGATTACAAGTTTGAGGCTAGCCTCAGCAATCTAAGAGAGACTCAGTCTCAAAATTAAGGGAAAAAAAAAAGTGCTAGGGATGTAGCTCAGTGGTACAGTGCCCCTGGGTCAATCTCTAGTACAAATAAACACACAAATAAATAAATAAGTAAATGCTTCCAAAAAGCAAAATCAGTTACAATTTATATGTTTATAATGTTTTTAGAATTAGAATAGATTTTAATGGATTTTAGTGTGTAGCTCCATGGTAAAGTGCTTGCCTTTCAATCCCAAGCACCAGAGAGAGAGAGAGAGAGAGAGAGCGCGCGCGCATGAGCGCAAGCGCACACATGTGAAAATGAATTTAAGGTTGTTTTGGGGATAATATCTTATGTGAATCTTGATGTATTTTCTTGAGTAGAAGACGAGGGCAATTCACTGCTAACACTTTAGTAACTGTCATATAATATGAGCATTCTTAATCTAAAAATTTGATATCCCAAATGCTCCAAAATCTAAAAGTTTTTGGTCATCAACATGACACTAGTATGTAACCATCCACTGGTCTATGGTTTTGCCCAGTGAAATAGAATAAATACAGTCCTAATTTCTTTGTTACAGTGCGATGTCCTGTCCTTTGAACATCTAGCATCTTTTGAATGAGGTTTGCACCTATCACAGTTTATAGATCCTTTATTTTAATTATCCTGTGTTGATACCCATTGCATAAGCTATTTGGTCAAGCAGAGCAGCATCACCACTAGCACTCTTTTGTACACTTTATTTCTATGAGGCTAAAAACGTTAACTAACTCATATTGAGTGTATAGTTAACCTTCATGTCATTCTCACTCTTCAGATGTCTCCCATCTTGTTCTTCAGAACTCAAATGGACTTCATGATGGTCCTTACTAAATATATGTATTTTGTCTTGTTCTATCAATATATTTTTAGATTCAGTTTACCAAATATTTATCATTCCATTATTTTTTAGGCTCTTTCATCCATTTAATACAGGTTTTCTGATACCATCACCCCTTTCACTTACTAGTTGAGGGGCCATGAATAAATAAGTGACTAAAATGCTCTGTACCTCAGTTTCCTAATCTATAAAACAAGGATGACAATAGAATACTGCTCATAAGATGTTGTGAAAAATAAACACAAAATTTTGTAAAGCGCCTATGAAATAAAATAGGACCCTCTTTCTTTGATAACATGGAGTTATTAACCATCAATATCTAGGTACTGATTGGTTACAAAGGTACCTAAGTATCAGCTACCCCACATATCTCTAAGCCCAAAAGGATATGAGATTTTGGGGAAGTTCTTTGATAAAACTCAAAAGTAGTGTACCTATGTTTTCATAATGTTTTCTTGATCTACCAACCTACTGGGTAGGAAATGAAGTATCATTTTTGGTTGACACATGTACCAAGGAGTGATAAAGTGATACATACTCATTCTCTTAATCTAATCCATTTAATACAGGTTTTCTGATACCATCACCCCTTCACCTGCATTGGCAGAAACAGTGGTCTTAAAGGGGAATATAGCTGAGTATAATGGCACATGCCTACAATCCCAGTTACTTGGGAGACCGAGGCAGGAGGATAGCAAGTTTAAGGACAGCCTGGGCAACTTACTAAGACCCTGTCTCAAAATAAAAAATGACAAGGGTTGGGGATGTAGCTCAGTGGTAGAGTATCCCTGGGTTCAATTCTCAGTATCCATCCATCCATCAATCAAATACAATAAAATAGAAATAAAGGATATGGAAATATTAAACCTTAAATATTAAAATATTTAAATTTAAATAGATATTTATATTTAAAATATATTTTATATTTTATAAAAATTTAATAGTTAAAAATATTTTTTTAAAAACAACAAATATAAGTAGGTGCAAATCATTTTTAAAGCAGGACAAATGAAAAAAATATTACTCACCAATTTTCTTTCTAGTAAATAAATAAATATAAAGCAAAAGCCTCCATATCATATTATATGAGTACAAGAAAATGCTAAACTACTTGCTCAGTATGGTAAATATATTTTCCATGAGTTATACTGCTCATGCATATCTCCACGAAGGCACACATATTTATTGATGTTTATTAAGTATCATGTCTTTAAAATGTAACACACTGCCAAGTGACGCAGGAGGCTGAGAGAGAAGTATC
This sequence comes from Xerus rutilus, assembly GCA_028644305.1. Lineage (NCBI taxonomy): Eukaryota > Metazoa > Chordata > Mammalia > Rodentia > Sciuridae > Xerus > Xerus rutilus. The sequence continues at coordinate 24,425,939 of CM053402.1, forward strand.
ACAAGTTTAAGGCCAGCCTTGGCAATTTAGGAAGGCCCTAAGCGACTTAGTGAGACTGTGTCGAAATAACAAACAAAAAAACCCCAATAAGCCAATGTGCTTGAAAATGCTTTGCAAAGCAATAAACTAGTCTAGACATTATCTATTCACAACTCACCAACTCCTCTGTGAAAGATTGCAAGGGTGCCATCAGCCAGGGCCACTAACACAATTCCTTTCACGTGTCTGCAAACAGGAAAAGAGATTTCAGAATCCCTACCAAGAAACACCGAAAGGACCACATGCCACTGCATTAGCACTGAGCCTTTCAAAGTGCCAGTATGTGACAAGATAAGGAGGTTACACAAAACATAAATAAGCTTTTCCTTTTTTTCAGTACTGAGGATTGAACCCAGGGACACTCTATCACTGAACTAGATCTCCAGACCTTAGTTTTTATTTTGAGACAGGATCTCGCTAAGTGGCCTGGAACTTGCAGGCTCCCAAGTCACTGGGATTACAAGCCTAGACTACCATGCCCTACTCCACTGCTTTCTTCATTGTGAAAGTCTTGTTATGAGACATTATCATCTGAATTAAATAAATGGTATCTCAGTTGTTTCACTTTCTGGCCCAATCTCTTTCTCTCATTGCAGATAATCAAGATGATTCCATAAGCCAAAAAATACACTCCTTGAGTGGAATTAACAGTCACTCAGTGGAGTGAGAGACAAACCATCAGATCTTTGATAGCCAACATATAGAACAGGAGTAGTAAATTAACTCCCAACATACATATTCACAAACTATAAGGAATATTCTAAACAAACAGAAATTAATAAGCACTGATTCTCTCCTGGAAATACTGAAGAACTCCCAGTATGGTGACAAATCAATCTGGCAAATTTTTCCTTCTACATAAAAGTTTCTATTTTACTTTCTATTATAGACTTTCATTCTATCTCTCTAGTTCCAAAAAATGAGTTAAAACCAACAACCAAACCTCGATATCGATTTACTCATAAAGTAACTATTAGATTATGAGTAAATCATAGTCTTAAAAATCTAGTTTATATCAAAATATGTAGTTTTATAAGGAAGAATTTCAAAAATAAAACTTACACAATACTGAGAATCGAATCTTTAAGTTTAATGGAATGGAGGCATTTCCTCCACTGGGCTACAGATGAGTGGACATACAAACTGCAGAAACAAAGTAAAGACTGGTAAGGCACAGAAAATATCACATTGTTGCTTGTATCTAATAGTGACCACAAAATTCAATCAAGAGGAAAGAAGAAGACCATACAAATTTGAGGTAAAGTTGCTGTTGCTTTTATGCAATGGTTAAAAAACAAAAAAGAGAGTGAGGGTTGGTTTAAGACAGAGATATAGGCTGCTCAAGCAAAAAGAAACAAATGGAGTCTGAAAATCAGTCAGACTCATGTTTAATGTGGGAGTATCAGTTAGCTTCAGCTAACTTCAGCTTGCCCCACAAGTTTTTAGCTAGAACCCTTGAATTACCTTACATTGTCTGCTACTTTGGGGTGGCAGGGTGGTGAACATCAGGGAGTGGCTAACTTAATTTAATCCATTTAATAATACAGGTTTTCTGATATGATCACCCCTGGCTAAACCCAGACTGCCAATTTACTACAGCCTGTAAACTAAAAAGTTTTTCTATTTTTAAGTGGTAAGAGGGAAAAATTAACAGAATTTTGTGACATGTGAGTTTTAAATGGAATTCAATTTTTAGTGTCCAAAAAGTTCTATTGGAACACATTCACACAGGTTTGCTGATCCCTCCTTTTATACTATTAGACCCCTATGGAAAAGATAAGTGACTCTGCTCAACTTCTAGAAATGCACAGGTTCAGTAAGATTCTCTACACTACTACAAGGTGAACAAAGCATGTAATGTTAGTTATCCTCTGAGCTTTCAGACTATGATTTGTTCTGGTTTTCCTAGTAACTCTACTATAAAGTCATGTTTGGGATTGGGCTTTCCTGCAGCCAGACACATTAGTTCAATGTCTAGTATTTCTTGCCAACATTCTAACTTATATACATAATCTATACATCAATAATTTATTTTTGTGCTCTTCAGGATCTTCTACTTTTAGGTAACCCAGACTTTAAAATCTTGTTTTCTTCCTCTCCTAAGAATATTATTTAAGGAGAATATTCTGTAGCAAAAATCATATATTTACCTTTCATAACCAATCCAAGTTCAGTTTATGAACAAAACTTGAAATTTTGTGTGTATATCATAAATTCTTTGTATTAATACGCTTTGCATTTATCACATTTTATTTATTTTTCTTCTGCTTTCAAAAGCAAAAGTAAAGGATTAAACACACTGTCTTATTGAAATTGCTGGCACTTACCAGCCATTTTGAGCTCCCAGCCACATGGTTGGTAAAAGACTACTCATTTTCTGAGCTTCTTCTCTCACCAGGTCTTGTTCATTTGGCAATACTGATACTTGATCTTTATAAATATCTGAGTCATTACTGTGAAAAAGGAAACAAGAAAAAAAAAACTGAGTATACTTAGCTATGATTTTGAGGGGAATGAACACTTCTACATAAAGTGTTTCAAAAAGTTTTTATTTTTATCTTTTCTTATTTTTTGTGGTACTATAGATTAAACCCAGGACCTTATACATGCTAGGAAAGTGTCTAACAATGAGCATTTTTTTGTTGTTGTTAAATTTTGGGTCTTGCAATCTATGTGCCTGAGCCTCCCAACCAGCTGAGATTACAGGTGTGCTCCATCATCCCGGCTTCTACATTTAAGTTTATAACTAGCCTAAAACAAACAAACAAACAAACAAACAAACAAACAAATGAACAAAAAAACCCCAATAAATTCCATAAAACCAATGTTAAATACTCATATTAAACATTTCAAGCTGGGCATGGTGGCACACACCTGTAATCCCAGTGGCTCAGGAGGCTGAGACAGGAGGATCTTCAGTTTAAAGCCAGCCTCAGCAAAAGTGAGGCACTAAGCAACTCAGTGAGACCCTGTCTCTAAATAAAATACAAAATAGGGCTGGGATGTGGCTCAGTTGTCAAATTCCCTTGAGTTCAATCCTTGGTTAAAAAAAAAAAATTTGCCTGTAATCCCAGCACTTAGGGAGGCTAAGACAGGAGAATCGCGAGTTCAAAGCCGGCCTCAGCAACGGCGAGGCGCTAAGCCACTCAGCAAGACTGTGTCTCTACATAAAACACAAAATAGGGCTGGGGATGTGGCTCAGTAGTCGAGTGTCCCTGAGTTCAATCTCCAGTACCAAAAAAAAAAAAAAAAATTCAACCAGTGTACCAAAAACATTAATCTAGGAGTTTTAAAGTGCAGATAAGGGAGTAAGACATGGTAATGCAATTCAGCAGATAATACACAGATCATAATTATGGGTCCTCCTTACGGTTATTTTGAATTTTATGATAGTTTCTTCTGGGGAGAAGACACAAAAACTGATGTATAAAGAATTTTCTAAAGTAAATTGAATTCCTTTTTAAGATATCCTTACCTAAGGGCATCTAGAGAAAGCAAGAAAGAAAATAAAAGAATTTACTAAATGGGAATGAATTAATCAATCCTTTAAAGGAAAAGCCTGTTTTCTAATAGAATGTATGATAACTAAATTCAGAAAGGTCATTCGAGCTCACGTGGGAAATTCAAGCAACAACAAATTTAAACAATGGCCAATTTTGCTGGTGACTGGAGTGAGTGAGAATAGGGATGGGAATTTAAATGATCAAGAATTAGTAGTAGAATGGAAGATATAATAATTTAAAAAAAAAACAGGAGAAAATGATCAGTTTGAATTTATGGACAAGATTTTTTTAATACTGGAAAACACACAGAAGAAATGAAGGAAAAAAAGTATCCAAAGAGAAAGGAAAAGATGAAGACACAGCAGGAATAGGCAATAACGTAATTCAGACCACAACACTGATGCCAATTAGTGGGAATGTTTTGGCTCCTTGAGGTTATTTTGATTCCTTTTATTTTGCTCTTTACTCAGTCTCCCAAGTTAGAGACATAGGACGTATACCTTGACTGATAGACTGGGGAGAGGTCTTCTGGTATCTGAACTCCTAAAGGATCTGTAAAGACATGCTCTGTGTACACGCCAGGCTGGGAGATGTCCACAGTGTCTTCAGTGGACCCTGCATTGCCTTCTGTGGCTTCAGTTGCTTCTTCTGCTGTTGGAACATTTTCATCAACCTCACTATTTTCCGCTTCCATTTCTACAAAATATATGAAGCACTCTGAGTTTGAGCTTTTCCATGCCAATGCTTTCTTCACTATGGAACTCCACTCCACTGATCCTCCCTCCGCATTGTATCATGAAACTTAGCACGTAACCATCATTATGGCACCTTCTTTTCAACTCTTTCGTCCTTGTTACTTTAAGATCAACAAGTCCCTAATAAAGCATCTGGGGCAGGATCAAACTCCGCAACAAATGGCAGGTAAGAACAGACATACCTGATGGTTTGTCTACCACTGGTGAAGCACCATTAGTACTAGGAGAAGTGGCAGTTCCTGTCACACCTTCTGTGGAGCAACCAACCACTGTGATGCCTCCCAACAGGCTATCTGTCTCTGCTGAGCTGTTGCTTGTCATGCTTCCACATAAAGATGCTTTGTCCACCTGACCAGATTCTGAAAGTTCTTCTCCTGCAGGATAGTCTGTTTCACGGGCTCCTAGAAAATAAGATAAACTTTAATAGTTAAGTAAACTCCTATAAACAGCATTTTTTTCCCCCATTAAAGCCACTTGAAGTTTAAAGTTGAGAATGTGCAGATGAGACATATAGGGACTTAAATAACATTGCCAAACTGGTAGCATTAAATTTATTTATAAACTAATCTCGACAAAATAAGAAAGTGACTTAAAAAATAATACATCTAAAACTAATTAAAACAAATAAAAAACTTTAATGTAGCTATTAAGGCAAGTACACATAAAAAACATGAAAATGTTATGTTCTTAAAGAACTCCTTAGCAAGCTGGGCGTGGTGGTGCATTCCTGTAATCCCAGTGGCTAGGAAGGTTGAGGCAGGAGGATTGTGAGCTCAAAGGCAGCCTCAGCAACAGCGAGGTGCTAAACAGCTCAATGAGACCCTGTCTATGAAACACAAAACAGGGCTGGGTATGTGGCTCAGTGGTAGAGTGGTTGTCTTGCAGGTGTGAGGCACTGGGTTTGATCCTCAGCACCACATAAAAATAAATAAAAATAAAATAAAGGTATTGTGTCCATCTACAACTGAAAAAAATATTAAAAAAAAATAGGGCTGGGGATGTGACTCAGTAGCCAAGTGTCCCTGAGTTCAGTCCCCGGCATCCCTCTCCCTTGAAGAAAAACAAAAACAAAACAAAAAACTCCTTACAGCCATGTGAAATATAAAATAGTCTGAATGCTTGCCTAGCACATCTGAGGCCCTGGGTTCAATTCCAAGCACCACCACCACCAACAAAAAAAACTCAAAAAAACAAAACAAAAAAACAGTCTATAGGCTGGTGTTGTAGCTCAGTGGTAAAGCATTTGCCTTACACTTGTGAGGACCTGGGTTTGATCCTCAGCACTACATAAAAATAAATAAATAAAGGTATTGTGTCCATCTATAACTAAATATATATATATTTTTAAAAATAGTCTAATAGCCAGGCGTGGTGACACAAGCCTGTAATCCCAGCACTTAGGGAGGCTGAGACAGAAGAATAGTGAGTTCAAAGCCAGCCTCAGCAACGGCGAGGCACTAAACAACTCAGTGAGACCCTGTCTCTACATAAAACACAAAATAGGGCTGGGGATGTGGCTCAGTGGTTGAGTGCCCCTGAGTTTGATCTCTACTACCCAAAAAAAAAATAGTCTAACTGGGGCTGGGATTGTAGCTCAGTGGTGGAGCGCTTGCCTTGCGTGCGTGAGGCACTGGGTTCGATCCTCAGCACCACATAAAAAAAAAAAAATAAATAAATAAATAAAGATATTGTGTCTATCTACAACTAAAAAAAAAAAAAAAAAAAGTCTAACTGTATCTGACATCAAGTTAGCCCCTCCCCCAAAAGTGTTTTAAATTGATGAGATTACTATTTGAAATATGAACTATTTATTATTATTAAAAAGTAAAACCCTGCTGTGTACAGTGGCACACACCTGTAATCCCAGCTATTCAGGAGGCTGAGGCAGGAAATGCAAAAGTTCAAAGCCAAGCTGGGTGCGGTGGCGCAAGCCTGTAATCCCAGCATTTAGGGAGGCTGGAGACAGGAGAATCGCCAGTTCAAAGCCAGCCTCAGCAAAGGCGAGGCGCTAAGCAACTCAGTGAGACCCTGTCTCTACATAAAAACACAAAATAGGGCTGGGGATGTGGCTCAGTGATTGAGTGCCGCTGAGTTCAATCCCCAGTACCAAAAAAAAAAAAAAAAGTTCAAAGCCAGCCTTAGTCACTCAGTCAGCCCCTAAGCAACTTAGCAAGACTCTGTCTCAAAATGAAAAATAAAAAGGGCTGGAAATGTGGCTCAGTGTCTAAGTGTGTCCTTGAGTTCAATCCCTGGTACCAAAAAACGAATGAATGAATGAATAAATGCCCCTAACTATATATACACAGTACCTTAAGATATTAATAATACATTTTAAAATTAAGTATTTACAATATAAAAACAAATTTCTTCAGCTTTACTTAGAAAATCGTTTTCATTCATATAATACCAAAAATTTATATCATAATAAAAAGTATATCTGGGTGAGGTGGTGCACATCTGTAATCCCAGAGGCTTGGGAGGCTGAGACAGGAGGATCGCGAGTTCAAAGCCAGCCTCAGCAAAAGTGAGGCACTAAGCTACTCAGTAAGACCCTGTCTCTAAATAATATACAAAATAGGGCTCAGGATGTGGCTCAGTGGTCAAGTGCCCCTGAGTTCAATCCTCGGTACCCCCTTCTCCCCAAAAAAGTACAAGTCAGTGACATTATTTACATTCACAATGTTGTACAGCTATTACCACTATTTCTAAATTTTTCATCGTACCAGATTTTTCTTTTTTTTTATACTGGGGATTGAACTGGGCATGTTTTACCACTGACCTATATGCCCTGACCTTTTTATTTTTTAAGTTGAGACAGGATCTCATTATATGGATGTCATGGACTTTTAAATTTTTTTTTTTTTTTGGTACCAGTGATTGAACCTGGGGCACTGAATCCCATTCCTAGTCCTTTTTTTTTTTTTTTTTAATTTTCTTAGTTGATGGGTCTTTCTTTTATTCATTT
>CM053402.1:24433300-24459309 GCA_028644305.1 Xerus rutilus
CCCCCCCCCCCCCCCCCCCCCCCCGAGTCCTTTTTAATATTTTATTTAGAGACAGGGTCTTGCTAAGTTGCTGAGGCTGGCTTTGAACTTGTGATGCTCCTGCCTCAGCCTCCCGAGCTGCTGGGATTATAGGTGTGTGTCACTGTGCCTAGCCCTTTTAAATTTTTTAACAAATGTTTTATCATCATACATTTAATTCAGAATATTAGAACATTGTCCTTTATTAATATAAACATCACCCTGTCCTCTGCCTCCCATTGTCTTCTCATATTATCAGTTTTATTTTCTTCAGTATATTCACCATCTGAAAATATCTTGTTTATTCAAGGGTTTCTAGTTCATTTTTGGTCTTCTCCAACTAGAATTCCATGACAGCAAAGCAGTCAAATGCAATCCTGCCGGGAAGGAAGTGTGGAGAGAGGGAAGAAAGGGAACAGAGCAGACAGATACAAGTCTCATTCTTACCTGGGACACTTGCAATGCAAAGAACATGAGAATTGCAAACAGTGAAACTGTCAAGGATGTTGCCTGGCTGAATAGCATCAATGATGATAACTTTTGTAGCTGAATGAGTGCTGGTACAGATCCAGACTTGACTGGATAATTCTTCATGACTTTTTAACTCCTTCTGCTGTTCCTGAGTAAGCAAAGAGAATAAATGTTTAAAATAATAAATGTGTACAAATATCCACAAAGCTATGCTATTACAATAAAAGGTAATATTATTCCAAATTTATTTCCAGGTAATTTGGGAAGGTAAAAATACCACTTATCAGTATTAATTACTAGACCAAAAACTAGTAAAGTGGATCACTGATTAAAACATTTTATATCTTGATTGTAGTGGTGATTACATAGGTGTATACATCTGGCAAAACTCTTTGAACTGTAGGCATTTCAAGGATAAACTTGATTATATAACACTTCAATAAAATTGATTTTAAAAGGATAGTGGGGGATGGTAAGGAAGGGCATAGTAATCCCAACTAAAAAAACAACTTGTACCCAGAAGTAAATTTTAGACCAAGAAGCCAAACCAATAGTTTCAGAAATACTTACCTTAAGTTCCTGATCTAACTTATCTAAACTACTCTGAGATGCACTTCGCTGTTTACTGCCTTCGGTATCCAAACCAGCAACATCTTTGTAAAACACACTTGCTCCAACAACAGAACCACCATCTCTGGTCTTCCCACCAGATAAATTGACTCCAACAGCACACCACAGCTTCTCGAGTAGAAAAAAAAAGGTATTATTGTCACTTTCTCTCTAAGAATACTTAAAGTTTTTCACCTTTTCTTAAAATAACTAAGGGTGGTAAATATAGACCTTTAATATACTCTAAGACTATAAAATAAACAATAATCTCACTGCATAAGTAGTGTGTAAACTTTTCAGGTTTGAGGAAGAAAAAAAAAGGTTAGGGAATACCTCCTTTAGCTTCACAATTAGCTTACCTTCATGGATGCATCTTTTTCATCTAAAGGTCTGAGATAGACAGGCACAGGCAAATTTTTCATCTTATTTTCCCCTTGACCATTGGTTACCTAATGGAGTAGAGGAGGGCACAAATTGTCTTATCAAAAGTGAACTTCTAATAGTATCACTGAGACATAGGCAAGCAATGCTGTTATACATTTGCTCCCTGAAATCAAATTCAGGTTAATTTTGTTATTCTTATTTGAAAAGTAAGTAGAAAATCAAATTGCAATTAAAGAAAATAAACAGGATAATAGGAGTACTCAGAACAAAGGCACTAATTTACACATGTGTACATGTTTGTATACAAATGTGCTGAGTCTTTTTGGGGTATGGAATATGAAGTAAACATAAAATTCTTGAAAACCTGAACTACACTTTAGTTAATTTGAAAGGCTCAATGCCAATGACTTCTTATATCTTTTAAACAACAATACTGTTTTTTTTTAAAAAAGAAAATCTTCAAGCCAGGTGCAGTGGAGCATGCTTATAATTCCAGTTACTCAGGAGGCTAGGGAAAGAAAATTGCAAATTCAAGGCCAGTCTCAGCTATTTAGTGAGACCCTGTATCAAAACAAAAAAGACTGGGGATATAGCTTAGTAATAGAGTGCCCCTAGGTTCAAGTCCCAGTACTGCAAAAAATAAAATAATAAAAATAAAAATAAATAAAATCTTCAAGCATCAGGATAGCTTGTTCTAGTTAAGGCAGAAGAGTTTACATCAAGTTCCACATTCTGGGAACCCTTTTTTGACCACTCCTCAAATACTCAGAGACATTTCATTTGCCTTCTAGGGCTCTAGAAAACCACCTGAAAACCCATATCATCTCTCTACATGCCTAGTCCATGCAGCAAGAAATGAACAGGTCTGTGATATGTATTTCAAATTCTTCACACCCAAGCATACTTCTATCACCCTGCATTCCTGCTCGACACTCTTACCGCATTTCACAAGTTACCTGTTTATACTTCTGAGGCAGACTCCAGCCAAAAGCTTGCACTCGACCATCCTCCTTCTGAACATGTGCCTTTACCTGACGATACTGTTCTCTCTTTTGTTCTCTGCGTGAGGCTAAACTAGCTTCAGTTCTAAAAGGAAGAGATTTCCTTTTTAAATTAAGTGAATGTAACAAAAAGCTGTATCTCCTCTTTCTTGCTAAAGCAGCAAGGAAAGAAAAACAACAAAAATTATTTGATTTTTTGTAGTTCCTTTAAAAAGGTTATACTTCCTAGTGTAAGACACTGGGTTTAATCCCCAGCACTGCATTAAAAAAAGAAAAAGTTATACTAATACTGGTCCTTTTATGTTTGTGTACTAAAGCTTTAAAACATTAGTAAGGCTGGAGCAGGGCGCGGTGGTGCAAACCTGTAATCCCAGCACTTAGGGACGCAGAGACAGGAGAATCACGAGTTCAAAGCCAGCCTCAGCAACGGCGAGGCGCTAAGCAACTCAGTGAGACCCTGTCTCTATATAAAAACACAAAATAGGGCTGGGGATGTGGCTCAGTGGTCCAGTGCCCCTGAGTTCAATCTCTGGTACCAAAAAAAAAAAAAAGTTAGTAAGCAGCCTATTATAGTGGATCATTAGCTATCAAACTTCTATCAGGTTTCAGATGCTGGCCATGTAAAGGGAAAAAATTCCTAAGTAATATTGGCTCTTGTTTTTGTTTTTTGTTTATTCAATAATATTTACTGAGGATATTCTACAAGTGACTAAAAGATCATTAAGTCAAAAATTGCTCAGGAAGATAATATAGATTAAATTTAGATTATACTAATTTCTTTCAGAAGAAAAATGCAAACAGACTTGAATAAGCTTCTTTAGGTCATTTAAATTTTTGTGAAGTGACTTGCTGTGTCAACCACAGTTAACACATCTACCTATATATCAAATGCTTTTTATGAAATAATTATAATTGTATAAAATAATACAAAACACCTTTGAGATATGTTAGACTCATTTTTCAGTCAGAGAAACTGAGGCTCTAAGATGTTAGTTTGTCTAAGTGTACGTATCTAAGGAATAAGAGAGTCAGGATATCAAAGGATATCAAAGGAAAAGTTCAAGTATTTAAGAAAAAATTATATAAACCTTTAGCCAGGCATGTGGCGCACACCTGTAATCCAATGTCTCAGGAGGCTGAGGCAGGAGGATCGCAAGTTCACAGCTAGCCTCAGCATCTTAGTGAGGTCCTAAGTAACTTAGCAAGATCATGTCTCAAAATTAAAAAAAAAAGTGGGGCGGAGGGGGGGTGGCGTGCTGGGGATGTAACTCTTTGGTTTAGCACCCCTAGGTTTAAACACCAGTACCTAAATAAATAAATAATATAAACACTTACCATTTCTATTAATATTTATCAATGTCATACCAACAAAAATGAGGAATGTAAAAAAATTACTTCCCCTTATGAAAACTGTGAAATGCAATTTTCATTTAAAAAGTGCTGACTACAAGCAATTAATGGTAGACAAGTTACAGAAATAGTGTCTTTAGGTTTAACTGAATCCTTATAAAAGATCTAAGGACAAGAAAAATTAAAACTTATTTGGGGCATGGTCATTCATCTAGAAAATACTTACTCTTCACTAAGGAAATCAAAAGCTTTGGATTTATCCCCAGGAAGCTGAGATAAGGTACTGCTTCTTTTCTTGACAGAAGGAGTAACATGAGAGGTGGGTGCATTATACTTCAGATTAACAGGTGGTTCAGGCTTCTTCGTTGTATTACTTGAGGAGCTGAAAAGTCGGCTGAAACTAAAAAAAAAAATGCGTATATTTATCACATGCACTGTGATAACAATCCATGATTTTCCACAAACTTTTAAGCTCAAGAAAATTCCAAAGTGCTTTCACAAGGCAATCAGTTAGAAACTGGCAAAAACAGTTTTTGTAGTCACACTGCAGCCAAACTCAGACATTTGGGGAAAAGAAACTACAGCTTAGGAAGCCAGATACCCATTCTTTAATTAGCAATTTCTACAATGAAAGGGAGAAGGTTCTTGAGTACAGGGAGCGTCTACTGAATGAACAAAATAAAAGGGTTCCTTCACTTGCTCCTAGTTGGTGAACTTAAGAGTGGTTGTTAAGCAGCAAAGTTAGGTCTCACGATATGAACAGCGGCTTAGTACACCAATTCTAAAAACAGTCTTATGGTGAAGTATTAGAACACATATTACCATGTTAACAAACATCTTATGTATCTTCTAAGTAAGCTCAATTTAAATTACTTTCATGTCCACATTTTAAAAACTTGATGCTTCCTTAAATAGCAGACTGACCAAAAGAGGTAATTTTTTTAATCATAGCAAACACACGGTACTACTAGCACAAATATAATTCAAATTCAACACATACACTAATCAAATCCCTCAAACACTTTCTCATCTTTACATCTTTCACAATCAGTGAGTCAATAACATTTAATGGAGATCGAGGTAATTATAACTTTATAAATAGTCTCCCATTATTTAATTTAGTTTGGAAGAGGATTCCACCAAATGCATAACCAACACGATGCAGCTTACGATAGCATATTTTTTGTTCTTCAATAACAGCCTTACCGAGTTGGCATGCTATAAAAAAAAAATTTCAGTTTAGCTATTTACCTCCAATTTTTAAAAAATTAACTATCATCTTCTTGTTTCAAAGTGCTAATATCCTTAATGTACTTACAACTGCCAGATGCTTGACCTTTTTTTTTCCTGCATGGCTGGATTTTCTCGTGATGCCCTACATTAAAAAAAGACAAGTGTCATCAGTTAGGCATTCTGCTTTCTATCTGAAAAAAAAAAAGGACCCAAGAACTTCACAGGATACACAGAAGAGAGTCCACCGTTAAGTTCAGCAAGTAGTTACTTTGATCCATCATGAGGGCAGTCAATATGCTAAAGTGAATTATTCTAGATTAATAAAATATCATCTCTCCCACTTGAGGAGCTTAGTCTACTGACTGAAGATTATTATCTGTGTTGGAGAGAATAGCCAATATGCCTGAATATTAATATTTAAACATTTTTCCATTTCATTTTTCTTTTCTTTTTTTTTAAAGACCGGGTCTTACTATACTTAGGATCAAATTCCTGGGCTCAAACAATCTTCCCATCTCAGCCTCCCAAGTAGCTGGCACTCCAGATATACACTACCATATTCGACATTAAAACCATTTTTCTGAAAAGATATCCTCTGGGCTAGGAATGTAGTTCAGTGGCAGAGTGCTTGTCCGCATGCTTGAGGCCCTAGGTTCAGTCCCTAGTATTGAAAAAATAATACTCTCTAACTCTCTTTTTTAAAGTATTGCCTTATAAATCCGTTTTTATAACAAAGTCTCATCATCTATTCTCTCAGCTCTCACAAAACAGCTTATAACTTTACTGTTCTAATCTGTCATTTTTAACAACTGAAAAACTTCCATAACTGAAAAGATGACAAAAAACAGGAAAAGGATAAATTAGCTTGACAGGTAATTCAATAAAATGTCAGAGAGGAAATAAGATATTCCAAAGTTTTATTTAGTAAGGTAGTAAGGATTCTTCCAAACCTAGGAGAGTCCATTTTCCCTCCTTTTTCTTTCTTTCCTTTTTTTTAAAAAAAATATATGTATTTTTTCGTTGTTGATGGATCTTTCTTTATTTTATTTATATGTGGTGCTGAGAATCGAACTCAGTGCCTCACTCATGCTAGGCAAGCACTCTACTACTGAGCCACAACCCCAACCCTCCTTTCCTTTTCTTTTAAGGCCCAAATTAGAAACATCTTTTAGCTGGGTGCAATGATGCACACCTGTAATCCCAGTAACTCAGGAGACTAAGGCAGGAATATTTCAAGTTCAAGGCCAGCCTTGGCAACTTAGCAAGGCCCTAAGCAATTTAGTGAGACTGTTTCAAAATGAAAAAATAAAAAGTAGTGGGGATATGGCTCAGTGGTAAAGCACCCCTGGTTAAATCTCCAGTACCTAAAATAAAGTAAAATTAAAAAATAAAAAAAAACGTTTAGCTAGGCATGGTAGTGCATGCCTGCAATCCCAATCATTAGGGAGGCTGAGCAGGGGCCTCTGCAATTTAATGAGATTCTGTCTCAAAATAAAAAATAACATTGTGTGCATGTACTAATATATAACAACAAATTCCACCATTATGTACAACTATAATGCACCACTAAGAAATGACAGAGTAAGTAATTAATTAAATAAATACATACATACATACATACATAGGGCTGGGATACAGGTTAGTGGTAGAGTGCCTCGGGTTCAATTCTTTAATACTAGTCAGGGGAAAAAGTTGGTTGTTTTTTTTTTGGTACCGGGGATTGAACTCAGGGGCACTCAACCACTGAGCCACATCCCCAGCCCTATTTTGTGTGGGTCTCACTGAGTTGCTTAGAGCCTCGCCGTTGCTGAGGTGGCTTTGAACTCTTGATTCTCTTGTCTCGGCCTCCCTAAGTGCTGGGATCACAGGCTTGCGCCAGTGCGCACGGCTGGAAAAAAAGTTTTTTAATTCAACAAACAAGTTACGAGTAAGCTACCAGGGCCAGGGTTGTAAATCAGGGGCAGAGAGCTTGCCTAGCATGTGTGAGGTACTGGTTAGATTCTCAGCAGCACATATAAATAAAATAAAGGTCCATTAACAACTAAAAAAATATTTTAAAAAATAAGAAAAGCTACCATTTTCTTTTACTTGTTGATTATCTCTTGGCTGTGAGAGTTAAAAACAGTAATGAAGAGAGGACTCTGGATATATGTCCTCAGTTTTTAGAATATTTAACATTTATTTAACATCTTTACTAAATGCTACAGTTAAGAACACTGTTCTCAGGTTAGATTCCTTGTCCAATAAGTGAAGAATAGAATAATGATCTCTTTCCTTCTCAGTGGCTTGATCTATTAGTTAACTGGATCTTTGATCTTCTAATACTGATCTCTTTGAAGGTGAGATTTAAGATAGCAAATTGGAAAATGTGTTATATGAAATACTTCAGTCTAGTATGACATTGGTAAAGGACATATAAAATGTTAAAATAAATGACATAATATTAAGGAGGTAAAAGTTGATGGTTAAAATATACATTCATAAACTTAATAATTTATCATATGTACTATTATTATTATTACTATTATTAGTAAAGCAAAAACATAGGCATATTAGTAGGCAACTAATTTATAAACATTTCAAGACCTCTTGCTAAATTAAGGGAATATTGTTAGTGAGAATGTGACCATTAGATGGTGGAATTAGGTGAGATTTGAAATCCACGTGGCGGTGCATGCCTATAATTTCAGAGACTCTGGAGACTGAGACAGGAGGATTGCAAGTGTGAGACCAGCCACAGCAATTTAGTGAGGCCCTAATCAACTTAGCAAGAGCCTATCTTTTTTTTTTTTTTAAATATTTATTTTTTAGTTGTAGGTGGACACAATATCTTTATTTTATTTTTATGTGGTGCTGAGGATCAAACCCAGTGCCTCCCGCATGCTAGGCAAGCACGCTACCACTGCACCATAACCCCAGCCCCAGCAAGAGCCTATCTTAAAATGAAAAATTAAAAGGGCTGGGGATGTGGTTCAGTGGTATAGTGCCTTTGGATTCAATCCCTAGCACCAAAAAACAAAAAGACTTCCTACACTGCATAATGAATTTTGATCTTTTCTTAACACTGTGACAGTAGTATCAGTTTATTTTCTTCTGGTGTGATACTGGAGATTGAATCCAGGTATACTCTAGCACTGAGTTACATACCCAGTGCTTTCTATTTTGAGATAGATAAGTTGCCTTGGCTGGCCTCAAAATTGCAATTCTCTTATCTCAGCCCAAGTAGTGGGGATTACAGGCATGCACCACTACAGTGAGCTCAATTTTTATATTCTTTTGAAAAATGACCATAATTCCTAAGTAGTAACAACTGTCTTTTACAGATTTTGGGAGCATTCTGCACAGTGACCACAGTGACCTAAAAGATATTGCTCTGATCACTATTACTAATCCAAGTGATATAATCCCTCCTAGTAAACAGAAAAAATGACTTGGACCCTCATGGGAAGACTTGTTCTAAATGAAAAATACACAGATCTACAAAACAATGGTAGGAAAACAACAGAGTACTTCTTATACAAACCGAATCATCTCTGTCCATCGAACAGCTTCTTGAAGCTCCATCAATCTCTCCTTATACTGGTTTCTTTCCATGAGAACACGGGCCATTTCTACTCTAGTAAACCGCTTCCTCTGAGCTGTGGGTATATCACTCTATAATGACAAGAAAACAACAGATCACTTCAAGAGCTTATACATGTTTTGGTGTTAATTTCAGATTTAAGTAAAATCTTCAAGTTCTTAAACATTCCTTAATTTCTCATCTAATAGAAGGCTTAAACAAAGACGGCTTTATGAAAATAAAAACAATAAAAATTTAAATAGTTACTTATGACTAAAAATAAGAGGTAGATGATTTAATTTCTGAATATAAACACTGATATTTGAGCTGGGCATGGTGGTGCAAGCCTGTAATCCCAGCACTTAGAGAGGATGAGACAGGAGAATCGAGAGTTCAAAGCCAGCCTCAGCAAGGGTGAGGCACTAAGCAACTCAGTGAGACCCTGTCTCTACATAAAACACAAAATAGGGCTGAGGATGTGGCTCAGTGGTCAAGTGCCCCTGAGTTCAATCTCCAGTACCAAAAAATAAAAATAAAAAAATAATAATAAAATAAAATAAACACTGATATTTGAACATATTATAAAAATTACAAAAATTAGTGCAGATTTGAAACATAACCCCAAACTGTTTTCTATACAGGTTTAAAATGCTCTCATTAGTTTTACTTGGAAATGTTGTTCTAATTGTGGATTCATGTTCTATAACAATTATCATTCAGAAAATAGTTACGAGCTAGTTCCAAAATCACCAATCCATATGCACATCCAAGGATCAATATAAATAATAAACTTATTGCCTAGTTACCAATGTACACAACTATGAGAGTAACTAAAATATGAGTAGAAATACAACAAAATGGAGACCACTATATTAACCAGAATTATTCTTAAAATAAAGATGTGAATATGGAGGATGCATAGAAATAATGCCCCAAAAGGGCATACCCAAGTTAACTTCCTTCTGCTGCTGCTTTTTCAACTCTCTTGTGGGGAAAAAGGTGGGTTTAACTGTAGGGCTTTTGTTTGGCTGAAAGGTGTATGTACATTTTGGATCAAAGCTGAAAGACTTGGGACATTAAGAGAAAAGCTGAGCTTAACCTTCAGCAGTCCTCCTCCTTTGTTCTCCTGTCATAGAACTTGGCCCCAGCTTTAAATAAAAGTTAATGACAAATAACCGAGGACCTGAATTTTTCAATACAGCAAGCAATCCCATCATTAAGTAGATAACCTAGAAGAACTCCTATACACTAAGAGAACTGTACTAAAATGTTCTTAACATCAGTATTACTTCTGGTAGTCAAGACCAACTTAAATATTCATTAACAGGAAGACAAATAAATTGTAGAATATTTATGCAATAGGATATTATGAACAACAGCACTATTCTACAACACAAGTAAATCTCAAAAATATACTATTGAGTAAAAAAGGCAAGTCTCCAAGACTACAGTATAGAACACAAAAACAATGAAAAGCATACTTTGTAAAGGAACACACACACACACAAGGTATGATAAAATTATTATGTTTTTTAAAGTTGAATAAATGATAAATACAGGATCAAGGTCTCCTTTGGAGGAGAGGTGCCCAGAGTAGTTCAATGTTTGGTAGTGGCCCAGTTCTTAAACTGGGTAGTAGGTTCATAAAGTTAACTTATTCATAACTTACATGTTACATATGTTTTCTGTCTGTATTGTTAATATATTGAAAATGCAAAAGATACTAAAAGGGGCATCAAATGATAATTCTGTTCAGGACACCCATGTATCTCAAGTCTGACCTTTGATGTGAAAGCATTTGTTTTAAGAATTATAATAAAGCTACTAAAAGAATTACCAGCATAACAACACTGGCATGAAGCTCATATTTATTCTTTTGTATTTATGCACATAGGCAGCAATATGGGCTAATTGCTTAGTACTTAAAAATTCTAGATTTCATGTTTTTATGTTAAATATTAATGTTTAACATAAATATTAAATATTTAAATATTAAACAATTTTATTATTACATTTTCATTCTGTACAAGTTTAATTTTTTTGCAGTGCTGGAAATTGAACCCAGGCCCACCTAGACCAGTTAAAATCTGAAAAACAGCTGGGTGCGGTGGCGCAGGCCTGTAATCTCAGCACTTTGGGAGGCTGAGACAGGAGAATCGCAAGTTCAAAGCCAGCCTCGGCAATGGCAAGGTGCTAATAAGCAACTCAGTGAGACTCTGTCTCTACATAAAACACAAAATAGAATATTTTGTGTGTGGCTCAGTGGTCAAGTACCCCTGAGTTCAATCTCTGGTACCCACCCCCCTAAAATAATAATAATAAAAATAAAAATAAAATCTGAAACAAAATAAATGATAACAAAACGTTTCAGTTGGTCTTTGAACTTGAATAGGCAAATCATAGATCAGAGCACAGAGACACATGAAAATACAGCATGTAACTAGAAAGCTTAGCATCTGAACACCATGGGAAAGCATGAGCTATCCTTTTCATGACCCATAAACATGTCTTCTGGTTTTTTAAAAACTTTACAATGTTATTTCCAAATCTTAATTAGCAAGATTTTCCAAAAATATCAAAAACATAGTAAGGTAAGAAAAAAAGCCCAAAATTATAAACCTACATCATCATCATCTTTTGCTTTCTGCCTTGCATCTTCAGCTTCTGCACGAGCTCTAGTGGGAAATAAACAAAACATGTTATTTAAATTGAGTTCATCATTTCAAAATAATGAAAGTGTAGGTAAAGAATTTTAACTACCACTAAAGAATTATTTTTCTTGTACCAAAAGGGTATTTTACTACCTTCAATTCAGAAAAATATTGTCATAGCATTCCTTAAAAAATAAAACCAAAAATAGGTCTTAAAGAAAACTGGGTGAGGAAAAAAATGAATTTTAATTTCCTTATTATCAAAGATGCTTGAATAGTTTTAATACTTTTCACATCAAGACACAAACAAAAATGGTAATATCTGGATGAAAAGCTAGTAAATGGAAGGCCCGTTCAATGCAGAAGGAGAAGGCTGGGGGCATTTCACTCTCTCCAGGCAGCTCTTGGCCCTTCCTGGCTTGAGAGAGTTGAAGGCCTGAAGTTCAGCATTACACCTATAACCTTTTGTGGCATCCTCGCAAAGACAGTTTGGTTTAGAGCAGTACAGTCAAAACTTACTTCCTAAGCTCCTCTTCCAATTCTTTGTTCTTTTCTTCTAGCTTCAGTTTGGCTTGTTTCACAGCTTCTAACTCCCCTTGCAACACATCTTTCTCACAGGTGAGTTCATCCACTTTTGCTATCAGATCATTCTTTACTACGTTCAAAGCATTTCTAAGAAACACATTACATATTTCAAGTGCATGATTACATAAACACTTTTTGTCTTTCAGATTATTCCTTTGTACACAAATGTAACTGTATAATCATAAAGCTAAATAACTGAACACTTTCAGAAGACATTCTGCCTGATGATGTTTGTAAACAAAAGCGAAAGAATAGAAAAAATTTGTTTACTTTTTTTCCCCATGTATTAAAAGAAGAATGGATAAGACAGACCACCAATAAATAAAAAATCAGAATTAACCAAGATTAAGCCAGGTGTAGTGGTGCATGCCTATAATCCCAGCGACTTGGAAGGCTGAGGCAGAAGGACTGCAAGTTCAAAGGCAGCCTCAGCAACTTAGCAAGGCCCTCAGCAACTTAATGAGACCCTGTCTCAAAATGAAAAATAGAAAAGAAGTGGGGATGTGGCTCAGTGGTTAAATGCTCCTGGGTTCAATCACAAGTACCAAAAAAGAAAAGAAGAAAAGAAAAGCATAAAGGCAACTACTATTGTTAGTAAATTCTTTTCTTTTCTTTTTTTTTTTTTGGTACTAGGGATTGGACCCAGGGCACTTAATACTGAGCACATCTCCAACACTTTTTTTTGAGATGGGTTCTTGCTAAATTGTTGAGGCTGGCCTCGACCTTGCAATTCTCCTTCCTCAGCCTCCTGAGTCACTGGATTACAGGTGTGCACCACTGTGCCCAGCATCTACTGTTTGTGAGTTCTGAAGAGATACTGCCCAATCAATAAAGTTGAATAACTCCTTGAAGTTAAAACACTCTGAACTGGAAAGAAATTAAAGGGAAAAAATCCAAGAGGTGGTTCCTTTAGGTATAGTGGACATAGATTCTCCTGATAGTTGCATTCTGTGTGACCATCTATACATGCTCCAAAGTGATCTGACACAGCAAACTGACAAGGGGACCTAGTCTGCTTTTCCACATGACAAAGGACCTGCTCCATTAAATAATATTCTGATATGCTTGAGGGCCTAAGACTCCATAAATTATACTGGAGAATGTTCAACAATAGTGGAAAGCTGTATAAAATGGGCTGGGTATGGATCAAATCATTTATGCAGAAATAGAGATAAGAAAACAGACAAATCTTAGAGAGCAAAAATAAACTAAAAAACAAGTACTAGACACATCCAGAATATTAAGAGAAAGGCATGGATAAGTAGAAAGGAAACAAAAAAAAAAATCTACGTTTCTGCAAAAAGAGTGATGAAACCTACCCATTAGGGAAATATAGGTCCTATCACATATTTTTGTACAGAGAGAAAAGACAGAATTAGTGCTGTATTAAATTAGTGAAGTGTCACCAACTTGGACAAGAAGAAAATTTATTATCTTTTATTCCTTGTTCAAATTTCATACTTACTTGGTTTCCAACAGTTGTGTATTTTCTAGTATAAGATTCTCAACTTCACGACCCATTCCTATCAAGAGAAATGATAAAAGACCTTGAAAATAAGTCAAACAGAAATTATATATAAGCTATAGTCATAAATTTTATCTATCCTCTAAGGAATTTTATTGTGCCTCTAGCTTCATTTGACATATCTACTTGTATAAATTTTAAAATTATAAACAATTATCACAAAATAAAGCTAAAGATCTTGTCCAATTCTGTTTTTTTTTTTTTTTTTTTTTGTGACAAGGTCTTGCTATGGTGCAGGACAGTCTAAAATTCCTGGACTCAAGCAATCTTCCCACATTAATCTCCTAACTGGCTAGAATTACAGACGCATGCCAATGTACTCAGCTCTTGCTGGTCTTCTTTAAATCTGTTAGTCTATATTTTATTCCACATAGCTAATATTTTAAAAAGATCAAAATCTTTCTGCCATATATTCTAACAAGTAGCATTATTTAGAGAGAAAAAAGAATGGCATTAATGTGGATCAGAAATTGTTTCTAAATTATAGCTGACATTAGGCTTCTGCCTAAAAATTTGGTTTTATTAGTAGAGAATAGACAGAAACAAGGTCAAAAACAGACAGAACCCCAAGGCAGATGAAACCTTACCAAAGAAATTATGGTCTTAAAGCCCATGCATTCCATGTAAAGCAAAAACAAAGAACAAGAAATGTTTTATGTAAGAAACAGCATGAAAACAGATTACTAATCTATAAAGTTCTATGTATGATATGAAAAACATCTGGAATCACAGTGTTATGATTTAATGTATAATGATGTATAAACAAAAAATAAAGATGATTTCCTTCATTCATAAGGACGCTCTCTGATACACTTAAAAAATGCTTCACCAATTGTCTCTCACAATAAAATTCAATATAATTAGATTGAAAACCCCAAAATTGGGATGTAAGTCAGTGGTAGAGCGCTTGCCTAGCATGTATGAAGTCCTGGGTTCAATCCCCAACACAACATTAAAAAAAACAACAACAAAAAAACACAAAACTCTAAGTCAGTAATACAAAGTTTTCTATAAAATACCACCTATGAAATAATAATGCTCAATTGTTATTAATAGAATTATATTTAATATTTTAATTGGTACTGTAAAACAGGCATGTAGAACATTTAAGGCAAGATCCAATGTAGTAGTCTTTAAGGAGAATAAAGTTACTTAATTTGCTTCTCATAAGAAAAGAAAGAAATAAAATAACATATTAAAGAATATTACAAAACAAAAACACCCCAAACCCCAAATCCATCACTTACTCATCCCAACAAACAAAACCAACCTAGGCCTGCTAAAAATCCCATGGACTTATATTTTGTCTTTACCAGAAGTAGCAACATATTCAACCAGCTAGCCATATATTTGCCATAAACTGAAAAAACAAAAAGAAACTTAAAAAGTTTCTAAATTTCAGCCCTCGAATGATTTGCCAAATTGTTTACTTAAAACACAAATGTTAACCTTTCAATAAAGACACAGATAGAAGAAACTGAGTTTGGACTAGATGAAAAAGTTCATATAATAACTGTTTATTTGTTACTATATATCACAAACATTAATGTATAAGCATAGAAGCCGAAATATATGCAGGGCAAAAAAAAAGTTGAGCAGAAAAAAATAATGAGAAAGCATTAAAATAAGAACAGCAGGCAAGAACACCTAGCTTAAAAAGCAGTAATATGGAAGTATTTAAAGGTATACACACCAGAATATTCCCCTGGGTAAGCAGCCCAAGAGTAAAATGAATGAGAATCTCAATTAGATTATTTTCTGAAAGCAAGAAGTAAACTCATTTAATTTAAAATGAGAAAGAGGTAACAAAGAAATTGAAACAATATAGAGAAAACATTGTCTTTAAAGTATAAATACTATAAATAGAAAAAAATTGAAATATATATTCATGAGAACCTTTCCCTATAATCTAGCTTCTCAAGTTTACTTTAAACTTAAACATTCTCAGTGAAGAGTTCTCTAAAAATCTAGTGCACAGGGCTGGGAGTGTGGCTCAGTGGTAGAATGCTTGCCTAGCATGCATGAAGCCCTGGGATCAATCCCTGGCAGCGGGGATGGGGAGCGGGAGGATCCAGTGCATAAATTTAAAATGTTAAGTAGGAGTATTCAAAATTGTCATTTCAAAATATCAATAACAACTAGCTCATTATAATTATAGAAAAAATACTACTTGAAGAGGTCTCATCTCTATTCAAGATTTAAACTAAGCATAAACTTAGGTCCAATATATTTGAAAAGTGTCTACTAAAAACAAGGGGGGAAAAACTGCCTGGCAGTTTTTAAATTGCAGAATTGCCATTTGAATATCAGCACTGATGCTCAAGTTAGGTCCACAGATAAGCTTCAGAGTTATCTGGTAACCCCTTGAGAAAGTATGCCCCACTTAATCTCATTGTGCACACTTTTCCAAAGGTACATTACGCTCTTAAAAATTCTCCTGTAAGTGATTTTAATCCCCATATGTGAAGAATCAGATTTAGAGATGAAACAAGACTGTTAGAACTATTTCACAAAATTGTTCACTTGGTTGCTGTGCTTATGTGCTAAAAATGCAATAGTGCAGTTGTCCTGTCCACATTGAACCTACTTAGAAAACAAACAAGACTGGGGATTGGCTGTGAGGGAAGAGTGAGAGGTCTAGATGGGTAGCTCAGTGGACGGTGAGGCTGTTCATTCACCAAGACAGTACATATTGGTGCAGTAACAACTTTGGGAGACAAGTAACAAAGATGATGAGCTGAGCTTGAAGCATGTCAAATGCAGAGCCCTAGGAGCAGGCAGGTAGTTTGGAAATCATAATCTGTGGTCCTAAGTAAAAATATGGGATGGAGATAAGAACTTAAATTAGTCATAAAAACCAAGAAAAAAATGACAGAAAATATGATTTCCCAAAGAAAGAAGCAGGCCTCGGACAGGAAAGCTGATATGTGAAAGATGAGCAGAGAAAGCGCATCCTGGTAAGATAAGTGAACAGTCAGGCGCAGGAAAGAATGAGACAAGTCTGATTACAGAAACCCAACAAGGATAGTTTAAAGATATTTACTTTTGAGAAGTCATATGAAATAACTGAGAAGGAATCACTGGATTTAACAACCAAGAAGGCTATTTTAAGCAAGGAGGGTGAGAATGCCAAATAGCAATAAGATGAGGAAGTGAAACGGGGAAGTCCTGCTGGTTAAAGACTACAAGAAGTTTTGAAGTTTTGCTCACTATCATAAATACCTAGAATGGCGCTTTGCACATAGCACATATTGTAGCATAGAAACGTAACTAGAAATGGCAAGAACATGAGTGAGTGGTAGCTGGTAGACAATGAGTTTCGGGGTCAAAAGAGGGCAGTATTCTTAAATTTAAATAGAAAAGACCTGAATAAGCTTAAATGATAATGGGAAGAAGTTAATAGTGACAGTGAAGTTGAAAGCATGTAATATAATTAAGAAAAATCTCAAGAGTTGACTTAAAATGTGTGATTTCCCAGTTCTAGGATGTAGCCATGAGGAATGAGTGACAAAGTAGAGAAAAGGATCATTGTATAATGATTAAAGAACTAAATCCTGGGAGACAAGAGAATAGTTTTATAATAAAACAGTAACTTAAAAATGAATAAAGAGTTATGGAAATGAACTGTGTACTCAACAGCCCAAGGTCAATTAAAGGCCTTGGAGAACAACTTTGTTAGCTAAACTATATCCCATTTAGTGAGTATTACCTAAGCTGTTATCACTGAATTGTACAGAAGAGAAGCCAAGGAAAACACATGTTCTTTGGAAATTTCATTTACCATTTTGACAAAAGTATTTATACAGACATAGGCATGAACTTAATATATTAAAACATTCTAATCTGGAATATACTAATATCTGCAAAGAGAAAAGAGCAGTTTACAGTTTGTTTCTTATCTTCATCATGGAAAGGAAACCGAAAGAATCAAGATTTTGCTTTGGATCAATTTATTGTGCTTGATTTTCCAACTTTCAGCAAATGACCTAATTAAAATACCACAAGTGTTTCTGAGTACTGTATTGTTTAATTTTTTGTAGGAGCAGCTAGGGATGTAGATCAGTGGTAGAGCACTTGCTGAGTGTGCACAGGGCCTTGGGTTCAATTCCCAGCACTACAGTTAATTAATTAAAGTTAATTCCTTACAGAGAAAGAAAGTTTGGTGCCACCAGCCTCAAAAATTTTATTACTCACTAATGAGTTATGAGGCAACAGAGTGTACAAATTATATCCAAAATATTTCATGCTGATTAATAATAAAAAGAAGCAATATGAAGAAATTTGGGGGGTGGTGATTACATAACACTAAGCATTTGTCAAATCGCAAAAAGTTGAACACAAAAAAGTGAATTTTATTGTATGTAAATATGAATATAAATTTTTAAATCTTCAATCTAATATTCTTGGCATCCATACCTCAAATTTGCTAGAGAGTAATTGATCAATCAAATCTTTATTTGTTTTCCTTGTGATACTAGGATTGAAGCCAGGGGCATTCAACCACTGAGCTATGTCCCCAGTCCTTTGTAATTATTTATTTATTTAGGTACTGGGGATTCAACCCAGGGGTGCTTTATCACTGAGCCACATCCTCGGTCTTTTTATGTTTTATTTTGAGACATGGTCTCGCTAAATTGCTGAAGGCCTTACTAAGTTGCTGAGGCTGGCTTTGAATTTGCTATCCTCCTGCCTCAGCCTCCTGGTTCACTGGAATTACAGGCATGTGGTACCATTCCTGGCCCAATCAAATCTTAGAAGGAATTTTTCAAGTACAACTAAAAACTAAGGTGAAAATTTAAATGTAAAAATGGAATATTCTCTAAAAATTAACCTTTTCAACCTTCCAATGTTTTACTTAGACTTTAATGGTAGGAGTCTCTTGGTATCAAGTAGGAATAGCTAAATTTATATACTTTCTTCTAGATGAATGTTCATACAGAACTTGAAGTTTTTGTTTTTTAACACTTCACAATGTCAAGGATGTAACTGGCAATGAATAAATTAAACAATAATTAATGCAAACATCACTCCATACTATATTCACAAGAACTGACAAACAACACCTTTTTAAAACAATATAGTCTATAATCACACTAACATACACAACATTTTTTGCAGCCCAGTATCCATTTCAAAGTCATAGATTTTTAATTCTATGTGGTTTTCAATTTCTATAAGGTCTTAGATGACAAAAAAGATACACCAAAGCTAGTTTACATGAGTCAGAATCATGTAATTATTGTTGAAAGGAACTTTAGAGATTACCTAGAATAGGACTTAGTAAACTTTTCCTATAAAGCAGCAGATGGCAAGTATTTTAGGCCCTGTGGGCCATATAATCTCTGTTACAAATTATTCAATTCTGCTGCTGTTGGGCAAAAGCAATTATCAAGAATAAGTGAACAGGGGCTGAGACTGTAGTTCAGTGGCAGAGTGCTTGCTTAGTGTGTGTGAGGCACTGGGTTCGATCCTTAGCACCACATAAAAATAAACAGATAAAGGCATTCTGTCCATCTGTAACTACAAAAAATTTAAAAAAAAAAACTTCACTGACACACAAAGGTCATAAGCCACAGTTTGCTAGAACTCTCTTCATTTATACATAAAGAAACTAAGGGCCAGAAAAGTGGAAGGGCCAAATATGTTTTTTTGGGTTTTTTTGTTTTGTACTGGGGATTGAACCCAGAGGTGCTTAACCACGGGGCCACATTCGCAGCCCTTTTTATTTTTTATTTGAGGCAGGTCTTGCTCAGTTGCTTAGGGCCTTGCTAAGTTGCCAAGGCAGGCTTTGACCTTGCAATCTTCCTGCCTCAGCCTCCTGAACCACTGGGATTATAGGTGTGTACCACTGCACTTAGTCCAAATGTGTTATTCTTTTCAAACTACGTGTTCAACACAAATATTTTCTGGGGGGAGAATAGAATAACTGAGGATTAAACCCAGAGCATCTGAACTACATGCCTAGCTCAACACACTTTAAAATTATTACATTTTCCATAGAGGAAAAACACTCTAAGTTAAAAAAAAAAAAAAAAAAAAGATGAAGTGTAATGATTGCATATTTCATTAAGGTCAGCAGTAAGATTGTTATATAAATTCAGAACAAATTTAAATGAATTCAATTATAAGCATATCCATATGTGAAAATGCTTCATTTTCATTTATATCTTTTATGATCTCAAAGAATATCTCAGTCATTTCCTAAAAGAGCAATAGCTCTGTACCACCAAGCACTTGAGGAAATTTTAAGGGAATTTTCAATTAGATCATTAAAGAAATCTATTTTTAAAGCATGATACTTCTTCAGATAAGCTGCCATACCTAGTAAATCTGCTCCTTCATCCACATCTCCAATGAGGCCTGAGCCAGCTGAGGACAGTTCTTCAAAGAGAGATTCTGTATTGCGATCAAAAGCTTTGTTCTCTATGCCTTTGGTGGGAGTGCTATGCAACAAAAACAACAAAACCAAATCAACAAATTATAAAAACTTTCACAGTATATTTTTAATACAATGGGCTAAGCAACACAGGAATTTCTTACTACAAGTTACATTTACCATGAAATATAATTTTAAAAGACTTCTCAAGGATTTCCTAAGAAATTCCCATAAAACTACTGAGAGATAATTAGTAAAGAAAATTATAGCATGTTTTGTTGTGAGATCCCAGAAAACATCAATAATGGAAGCTATGTTGCTCTGTACCGGGTGCTGGTCTAAGTGCCCCATACAGATTATCTATCTTAGGCTCACAACTACTCCACAAAGCAAGTGTTGCTATTACATCAATTTTAGAACCATAAAAACTAAAAAGATTAAGGAATTTTCCAAGATCACTGAGCAAATGAGTGAAAAAAGCAGAATTCAAATTCAGGTAGTCTGGTTTTAGAGTCCATGATGTTAACTACCATGTTATGTTGTCTGGTATAAATTAGCATGGTGTTTTAATTTTTCTTTTAAGGATAATATGACAGTATTAAAACTGACCCAAGAACACTATGCCCAAAAAAAGTATTAGGAAAATCCTGTCACAAGAAGGCAATTAGGTATGAAAAACATGATCAGAGTAAGTCAGGTGCAATGGAACACGCTTATAATCCCAGACACAGGAGGCAGGAGGATAACAAGTTTAAGGTCAGCCTTGGCAACTTAGTAAGACCCTAACTCAAAATAAAAAATTAAAAGGGCTGGGGAGTAGTTTAGAGGTAAAGCCTCCATGAGTTCAATCCCCAGTACTGAAAACAGGAGGTCAGAGCACCATTTTTATAGTGGCAAAAAGTTGAAACAACCTGGGATTATTAATAGGGTACCAATGAAATAAGTTATGGATATACATATAAAATCAAAATGTTTAACTCTATGATTAAAAACATTAAAATAGAACTTGTAAAATACGGAAATCCATTGTACAAAGATTTAAAAAAAAACAAACTAAGCTGCAAAATAGTATATACATATAAGCTGTTTTTTGCAGGAGTATGGAGGGGAATGGGAAAGTATATATGTTTTTGCCTCAATGCTATACTAATAGAAAAACTCTGTACAGGATGTCCACTTAAACATGGTGGACTAAACACAGTCATTTACACCTAATAATTCAAAAACCCGACTTACAATGACAGTTAACAAATTAAAAAGGTATACACCACCCAAAAGGACAAACGGAATGGGGGAGAGGAGGAGGACTAGAGAAGATGAGATGTGAACAAAATTCTGCAAGATAGAAAACAAACAAAAGAAAACAGATGAGTAAACAACAAAAACTGATGTAACAAATTGCAGAAAGCTGAAACCTAAGCTGTCAGGGGTTTAAGGAGGAGGATGATGTGCTGCCAGAACTCATGAAAGATGTAGGACTTAAAGATATCAGCAACTACAGAGATAAGCATGCAAGGGAGAATGTCAAACAGAAGGACAGGATATAAAACTGCACAAGAAACAATACCAAACCAACCTGCAATCCACCAGAACAAAGGAACCACCCTTCTCAGCACAGTTTGTTGAACACTGGATGCCAAGTTTACTCCTCCCACTTTTTAAAAAATTTTGGGCAGTGCTTTGGATCCAACCCAGGGCCTCATGCATGCTGGATAAGCACTCAATCACAGAGCTAATCCTCAACCCTTGGAAGTGAAGTTTAAATGTTATAGGCAAGAAACCAGAGAATCAATGCTTTTATATAAGTATACACAAAACAGTCACAGAGAGTGACAGTCATTTAAAGAAGACTATTATTAAAGAAAGAGCTCAAACAAAAAGAGTACGTGAAGGAGGTGGCAGCAGCAACATAGAAAACAAAGAAAAAAATTTTTTTCCAGAATAAATATATTGCATTCAAAAAAGAACAACAAGTGGTCTGAGAAGGAACTATTCAAGAAAAAGGAAAAACTTTGGGGGAAGGAGGAAAAAATTAAGTTCTGTCTGCAATTAAAGCAAAAATAGAGGAGCTAAAAAAGGGAGAGGGTGATGAGGATCAGTCCAATATGCTTGATATCTACCCAACGAATGTTCCAGAATAGGAGGAAGAAACAAAAATAAGAAGACACAGATTTTCTCAGATCTGGGAGATAAGAATTTTCAGTTAAAAAGACTTAGTTCATATAAGAAGATAAACCAAGTACACATTGGTGATTTTTTTTTTAACAAACAAAAACCAAACAAGGCTAAAGCAAAGATGCTAAAAGTTTCTAAAGAGTATATACAAAGATTTGTGAAACTAAATGGCACCACCTAGAACTCAACATGATAATGAAACCATATATTTGCAATTCTAAAGGAAAATATTTTCCCATCTATAATTCTGTATCTAGCCAAACTATTAAACACACATGTGATATTTGTCACATTTGAGTTCTCAGTTCTCAAAAAAATTATAGCTCATGCATCCTTTGCCCAGAAAGCTAGTAAGAATAAGCACTGTAGAAATAAAGGCAGAAATCAATAAGTGGGATGCTGTGGGAGCCAAGAAATGGAGAGGGGTGAAAGAGAATTCCTACGGTTGATAATGAAGGCATATTTCAGAACCAGAGCAAATACCACAGTCCAGATTGATGAAGGCCAAGAGAAGGCCACAGGAGGAAGAGCTCTAGGAAACAGACAGATCTGGGGTTTGGTCATAAGGATATTAACACTTAAGAAATATAGAGGGGCAGGGGTTGTAGCTCAGTGGTAGGGCATCTGCCTAGCACATGGGTTCAATCCTCAGCACCACATAAAATAATAAAAATAAATAAATAAATAAAGGCATTGTGTCCATCTACAACTAAAAACAAAAATACTAAAAAGAGAGAAAGAAAGAAAGATAGAATGTCTTTCAATATATTAGTAATAGGTCCATGAAAAACTGAGCAAAGGAAACAAATGTAACTTCTCAGACTGCAGTAATTCCAGAAAAACACGAAGTTGTAAAAGAAAGGAAATGAAATTCTATTTTATTCTGTGGTTAATCTGTGATTAATATTTATAGCTATTATAGTAATATAAGCAATGAATACTAGAGAAAGTTGAGCTAAAATTATACTGACAGAATGAAAGGAAGGACAGTGGTTTAGGCAGTTGTATCCTCTCCATTTTCCACTACAAAAAGGCATCAGCTAGAGTTGCAGCTTTTTCCAACCAGGGTTCTTTATTTGATGTACAGAACACAGAAAATGATTTGAGTGAATATATCCCTAATTCTCCCCCCAAAAAAGTACTTAGTGCTTTCTAGATGCACACATATACAGCTAAGTCACTATATATAAGGGATATATCTGAGGGCATCAAGACTTCCTTTTCTCACAGAATCCCAGCAGAGAAAAGCAGGGACCAGGGAAGAGAAGCCAGGGCATATTATTTGATACCTGAAGACAAAGGGTATCATGTGAGCTAAGAAATGAGGGAAGTTGGCTCTTGAGAGTGGGAATAAGAGCTGGTAGGGGTGAAGAACTACTTCACCCTTCAGATTCTATATTATCATTTCACTTTAAGACTGCAGACACTTAGTCTAATAAGAATAAAATTTAAGGCTAAGCCAGGAAGATCTCAAAGTTTGAGGACTGATTGGGCAACTCAGTGAGATCTTATCTCAAAATAAAATAAAAAAGGGCTGTGGATGGAGTTCATTGGGAGTGCGTGTAAACATGTGTGAGGACCTAGGTTTAATCTCCAGGACTGCAAAAAAAAAAAAAAAAAAAAAGGTGTTGGTGGGGAATCCAATGAAATTTTAAATTTTAAGAGATGTAATGTCAAAAGCCGGGGCGGGTGGCTTAGTGGTAAAGCGCTTGCCTAGCATGTGTGAGGCACTGGGTTCGATTCTCAGCACTGCATATAAAAAAATAAAGGTCCATCAACAACTAAAAAAATTTTTAGAGAAATAAAATGTCAGAAGTCATGACAGATCGAAGCTATATAAGTAGTTAAATCTATGCTTAAAAGAAGATGAATAAGAAGCCAGTTACACTTTTACACTCTGATTTCAGCCCTATCTTTTGCTAGCTTGGTGACTTTGAATAAGTTACTATACTTTTCTGAGTCTCTATCTATAAAATGAGGATGAAAACATCTACTTCATATGGTTGAAATTACAATGGAATTATATAAAATAATGATGAAAGGGCTGGGACTGTAGCTCAATGGTAGAGCACTTGCCTAGTATGTGTGAGGCACTGGGTTTGATCTTCAGCACCACATAAATATAAACAAATAAAATAAAGGTATAAAAAATACAATAACATTATAATAAAATAAAATAATGATGAAAAATATTTGTTAACTTTTTTGAATGGGGTACTTTGCCCATGATATTATTTTTTGCAGCACTGAGGGTTGAATGCAGGGGCACTCTACCACTGAGCTACATTTTTTTTTTAATTTAAATTTTTAAAAAAATTTTAGGCAACCTGATTTATGATCCTCTTGCCTCAGCCTCCTGAATCACTGGGATTATAGGTATATGCCACAGTGACTGGTTCACTTTGCCAATGATTTAAAGTATATTGACTCATTTCGTCCTCATAACTATCTGGGGTATTATTATAATCCCCTTTTACAAAGAAACCTAAGATTCAAACCCAAGGCCAAGATTTGAATTCACATAGTCTTACTCTTGAGCCTATGTTTTTAACTACTACAGCATAATGCACAATGATCAGCAGATAAATAAATGGGATGTATTCTTATAATCATTATTGATTAATTGAAAGATAAAATTTATGGAAGAAATTTGAAGAGTCAATAGCTCCTATCTGACATTCATGAACATCAATATACTTCAGAACTTAAGATGCTATCTAATCATTCTTAACCATTTTCTTCCTACTATCAGCCTTCTCATGTAAAATGACACTAAAATGAGGGGAAGGAACAAAGTCTGCTCAAATTATTACTTCCTTCAACTCTCTTCTTTGTTTCCTCAAGTTTTTAGACAATATGGAATACTTTTTAGCTATCCTTTCCCCCCATCTACTATGGTATGAATGTGTCCCCTCCAAAATTTTGGTGTTGCCAATGTGATATTATTAAGAGGTAGTGCCTTTGAGTGGTTAGGTCATGAGTGCTCTTTCCTCCTGAATAGATGGAGGCCCTCAGAAAAGAGGTTTCACATGGCATTAGGCTAACTTGCCCTCCCTTCCCTATGCCATGTGATGACACCATATTCCTCTCCTCCAGAGGAGGCAGCAACAAGGTGTCATCTTGGAGGCAAAGAGCAGCCCTCACCAGACAAACAAAACTGCAGCACCTTGATTTTGGACTTCCTAGTCTTCCAAACTGGGAGAGAATAAATCTCTGTTGTTCCTAAATTACTCAGTCTCAGGTAGTGTGATAGCAATACAAAACAAAGGCACTATCCATCCCTATACTCTGAATCCCTGATGCTGCAAGAGTAACATTTCACAGTTTAAACCATGTACAATGTCTAGTTTCAAGAACAGAATTAGAATATAATAACAGTATTTCTTTAGAAAACAGAAACTGCTCTTGTCTGCTTATAGGCCAGAGAACAGAGAGCTTATGATAGCAGTAGGAAAAAGGAAATATAAAATTTCTTAATCTGACACTTTCAGTACCTTGAACCTTTGTATCCACTGAGATCTTTGTCCATATCCAATTCAGGAGTGGACTCAATGATTGCTTGAACTTCTGACTTTTCTTCATTTTCAGCAGAGCCTGAAGAAAGGACATGATGAAATAAACAAAACATATATTAGATAGTGCCTTCATATGCAAATCCTGTTGTTTTTATGGTTGTAAATATATCATTTAAATATTTTTTAAAATGTAATGATTTTTAAAATGGGTTCCAGGAAACAGGGTTAGACAATGTCATATATTCAGTTAATAGTCAATATTGAAAATTATTAAGTAAAAAATGTTTTCATTTATTTTTCCTGGCGGACACAGTGTAGTGTTGCGAGGCACTGCTCTCATTCCTATTTAAGGGGTAAAAATAGAGAAATTAAAATCACAGGTTAACAAGCCGGGCGCGGTGGCTCAAGCCTGTAATCCCAGCACTTAGGGAGGCTGAGACAGGAGAATCGCGAGTTCAAAGCCAGCCTCAGCAACGGGGAGGCACTAAGCAACTCAGTGAGACCCTGTCTCTGCATAAAACACAAAATAGGGCTGGGGATGTGGCTCAGTGGTC
>CM053402.1:24459809-24497552 GCA_028644305.1 Xerus rutilus
CTAACTTTATGTATGACTGCATATATGTTGGGATTCTATGCAACTCACAACTAGAGAATTGATATGTTATCCTCTATCTATGCACAATGAATCATTTACACTGTTAACATGTAAGCCTAAATAAAAAAAAAAAAAAAAAAATATATATATATATATATGTATAAGTTTTACTACTGCTAAATAAGAAGAACAAGGGTAAATTCAATAAATTTACCATTCACTAAATGTATGATCTTGGGCAAATTATACATTCTTTCTATATCTATATTCTCTAATCTATATCTATTTTATAGGATTATTATAAATTATTCTATATACTGGTTTAGCAATGCACTTCACACATACTAAATGTTTAAAAATGTCAGCTATTACAGTTTATTATGGTAATTATACTTACATAATTTAACAGTTGCCCTATACCCTACCCTACTCCCCTTTTTTTAGATGAGAAATGTAAAAAGTTAAAGAATGTAAATGGTACACCCAATGTGGAGAAATCCATTAAGATTCTTGAATATCACTCAGCACAATGGCAAATGTCTGTAATCTCAGCTACTTAAGAGGCTGAAGCTAGAAGATCACAAGTTTGAGGCCAGCTGGGGCAACTCAGAGAGACCCTGTCTCAGAATTAAAAAAAAAGGGCTGGGGATGTAGATCAGTGGTAGAACATTTGCCTACCTTACTGGAGGCCCTGGGTTTAATCCCCAGGAGTGCAGGTAAGAAAAAAACAGATTCTGAAATATCTTAGCTGTATTGGTAACTCTGGGTTCTAACACATGGATAAAAGCAAAGTATTTGCTTAAGACCTTTGATCCCAGTCAATTCTTGCTATCCTCAACTTTTAAAAATTACTATATTTGCACTTGTACAATAACTGGTCAGCTACTGATTGTTTTATCAATCATTTAAAGTAAGAAATACGTGTATATCCATCGCAGACAATTATCCATTTACCAAAACTGAATTTCCCCTTGGATTTTGAATTTATTAAAAGAAAAATAAAACAAAGTATCCATTTTAGAGTATAATATCTACTTAAAATGAATTTTCAGTAATGCAGGAAAATGCTTATGTTACATTAAGGAGAAGTATACATTATTTAAGAAATAATTAAAGATGTACACATGCTGTCATTTCTCACTCTTTTATTCTGGGTTTTTTTTTTGGTACTGGAGATTGAACTCAGGGTTTGTGGATTGTACTCGATCTCAGAGCCACATCCCCAGCCCTACTTTGTGTTTTATGTAAAGACAAGGTCTCACTGAGTTGCTTAGTGCCTCACCCTTGCTAAGGCTGGCTTTGAATTCGCAATTCTCCTGTCTCAGCCTCCCAGAGTGTTGGGATTACAGGCGTGTGCCACCGTGCCCGGCTACATGCTGCCAGTTATTTATTTATTTATTTATCTGGCGCTGGGGATTGAACTCAGGGGCACTCGACCACTGAGCCACATCCCTAGCCTTATTTTGTGTTTTATGTAGAGACAGGGTCTTACTGAGTTGCTTAGCACCTCACTGTTGCTGAGGTTGGCTTTGAACTCACAATTCTCCTGTCTCAGCCTCCCAAAGTGCTGGGATTACAAGGCGTGTGCCACCGCACCCAGCTGCATGCTATCATTTATAACAGCAAAAATTCCTAAACAAGGCATAGGGTTGTGACTCAGTGGTAAAGTGCTTGCCTAGCATGTGTGAGGCACTGGGTTCAATCCTCAGCATCACATAAAAATAAAAAAACAAACTAAAGGCATTGTGTCCATCTACAACTAAAAAAATTTTTTTTTAAATTCCTAAACAAGTTCATAAGAAGCAGAGTAGAATGATGGTTATCAGGGTCAGGATAGGAGAGTGGTGTGGCAGGGAGGGAGAAATGAGGAGTTACTAACCAAAAGCCAGATGAGTAAGCTCCAGAGATCTGCTGTACAATACTATATGAAACTGTCAACAATAATGTATTGCAAACTTAAAATTTAAAGAGGGTAAATCTCATGTTAATGATTCTTACCACAATAAAATACTGCAAACAACCTTAATGATGCAAAATAGGAGAATAAGCAAATTACCATACATTTGTATAACTGAACACTATGCAACAATTAAAACTATGTTGTAGGGGCTAGAGATGTAGTTCAGTGGTACAGCATTGGCTTAGCATGCACAAAGCCTTGGGTTCCATCCCCGGCACCACACACGCACAAAAAAGTTTTGCAAATACAACACGGATTGTATCGACTAAAATAACAGAATATAAAACAATGTAAGAAGTGTGGTCTCAAATATTCTTTTGTTTTGTTTTGTATGGTACTGGGGATTGAACAAGGGCACTCTACCACTGAATTATATCCCCAGCTCTTTTTATTTTATTTTGAGATGGGGTCTCATCAAGTTGATGAGGCAGGTCTTGACTGCCTCAACCTCCCAAATTGCTGGCTGGGATTACACGTATAAGCCATCGCTCCTGGCTCTTGGTCCCAAAGTTTTTAAAAAGCATATAAAACAACAAAATATAGGAAATAAATTTTACGCTTGTGAAACTTTTTAATTTTTTTGGAAATTTTTAATAGGCAACTGGTACTTTAAATAAACAAATTCAAATGAATAGAACTATAGAACTTTACTTCAATTTGAGATAAAGTTTTGAGGGAAAAAAACTATTCATACTCCTTATGAATAAAGAAAGCCATCTTTAATGGCTTCCATTTAAGATTAACTTTATATTAAAGTTAATCATCTGTCATCTCAATTGTAATACTATCCATATGCTAATAAAGTTAGCTAAATTATACAATTATTTTCATCTGTGGATCTCAAACACTGGACTTATTTCCAATGAAAAAGGAAGACAATCTAAAGAAATAAATAGTTCAATTCTCTATCATCTCCACCTTCCTTAAGTTAAAACATAAAATTGCTATTTCCTTGAACTGGTGATTGGCACCTAATATATAACACACAGACAGAAGGCCCTGAGCTTAAACTCCTGAATAGCAAAATAAAACAAACGAAAATTAAAAGCAAAACCAGAAACAAACAAAACCTACTAAGTCAAGCAAATTGTCTTGTTTAGAGTTGAGTCATAAACTCTGACAATAATGTTTCCGGAGCCAAAGAGGACTACAGAGAAGACAACAACTATAAGCCACCACCATCCCAGAATCACTCTGTCTTTGCTTTGGTATGTGCTCTAATAAAAAATTTAAAAGTGTCACGCAGTGTGGTGATGCATGACTACTCCCAGCAGCTCAGGAGGCTGAGGCAGGAGGACTGCAAGTTCAAGTCCAGCCTCAGCAATTTAGTGAGACTATAAGCAACCTAATAAGACCCTGTCTCAAAATAAAAAATAAAAAGGACTACAGATGTGGTTCAGGGGTTGAGCGCCCTGGTACCAAAAGAAAAATGAGGGGTGGTAGATATTATTTGTTTCATCTAACAGCCTGGCTAATTTGTACTTATGTTATTGTATACATGAATTCCCACTCTTCAAAGGTTTAGAATGTAACACACATTTAAAAATATAAAAGTCCATATTCCTAATGAAAGCTGTCAAACCCATCAAGACTGAGGATTTGGAAAGTGTTACAGAATATCGAGCTCATTTATACTAAAAAAAAGATATGCCTTTGAAACTATTTGAAAAATAAATAATTTGAGGTCAATCTTGGGGACTTATCATTTCCCTCTTAAATAAAAGTAGAGAAATTATTTCTTCATCCTTACCATTCCAGCCATCAACACACCTATTCCAACGACTAGTTATTATCACCTTAAATTTTTTAAATTAATAATTAAAGAGTTAACAATATAAACACTTGGACAAAAGCTCATTTTCCCAAATTCATCTATGAACCTGAATGCATGAAATAAAAGAGCCAGGAAAAGCCGGGCGCTGTGGCGCAAGACTGTAATCCCAGCACTTAGGGAGGCTGAGACAGGAGAACTGCGAGTTCAAAGCCAGCGTCATCAACGGCGAGGTGCTAAGCAACTCAGTGAGACCCTGTCTCTACATAAAACACAAAACAGGGATGAGGATGTGGCTCAGTGATCGAGTGCTCCTCAGTTCAATCCCTGGTACTCCCCTCCCAAAAAAGAGGCAGGAGAGAGCTGAACCTAAAACAGAGGAGAAAGACTACAATATCTCAGAGATCCAAAGATTTCAGGATGGAAGGAAGTCAAAAATTAAGATATTAGAAGATGATGTCCTGGGTTATCTGAATAACGATATTTATGTATCAGCAATTTACCTCCATTTTTTACTTTTGCTGCACAAAAAATATTTTATGCTCTTTAAAACAAGTCATTTCTGACAACTAGATCCCAGGGATATAGCATGAGAGGGAAAAGCTCTGTATTTTAGGCAGATAGTTTTCAAAAGAGGTTATTTATTTCTTCTTGGTCTCCCCAAGTAGTAGTGATATAATATTCCCAAGATTACACTTAGACATAAAGTCTTTGCTATAGCATTTGGGCATGGGGATGATATTCTTGTATTGTGTCTCCAACTAAAGACAGAATAGAGAGCAACAAACCCAAATACCTATGGTTAACATGTGGCTCAGTGGTAGAGCACATGCGTAGGCCCTGAGTTCAACTCCAGATGTCACCAAAACAAAAACAAATGAACCAGAAAACTATAATGAGTTAGTATCTTGTCCCAATTAGGATAGCTACTGTTCAAATGAAAAAAACAGAGTAACAATCCTAGCAAGGATGTGAAGAAACTAGAATCCTTGAATGCTGCTGGTAGGACTGTCAGACAATATAACTGCCCTAGAAAACAATTTGGAGGTTCATCACAAGAAATTTTAAAAATTTAAAAAAAATTTTTTTTAAAAACGACTATATCATTCAATATATACTTTGTGGTATATATTGAAAAGTGAAAAGAGGGTCTCAAAAGTGCTTATTTGTATAGTCACACTTGCACCACATGAACTATTATTCCCAATAGCCAGGAGTGCAGAAGCAATCCAAATTTGCCAATGATGGATGACTGGATAAATGAAAGGTGGTACATACAATGGAGTATTAGTAGCCCTTAGTAAAAGAAAGAAATCCTATCATATGCTGCCCCATGGATGCATGAGGACATTATGCTAAAGTGAAATAAACCAGTCTCAAAAAGACAAATACAAGCCGGGCGTGGTGGCGCAAGCCTGTAATCCCAGCACTGTGGGAGGCTGAGACAGGAGGATTGTGAGTTCAAAGCCAGCCTCAGCAACAGTGAGGTGCTAAGCAACTCAGTGAGACCTTGTCTCTACATAAAACACAAAATAGGGCTGGGGATGTGGCTCAGTGGTCGAGTGCCCCTGAGTTCAATCCTTGGTACCAAAAAAAAAAAAAAAAAAAAAGACAAATACAATATGACCGTATTTCTATGAGGTATCTAATACATGAGGTCAAATTCATAGAAATAAAGTATAATGGTGATTTCAAGGTTGGGGGGCATTACTATTTAACTGATATACAGTTTTAGATTTGCAAGGTGAAAAAGCCTTGAAATTTGTTTCACATTAACATGGATATACTTAAACTATATACTTAAAAAATTATTAAGATGGAGTCGGGCACGGTGGCACCTGCCTGTAATCCCAGCACTTTGGGAGGCTGAGACAGGAGAATCACAGGTTCAAGGCCAGCCTCAGCAAGGGTGAGGCACTAAGCAACTCAGTGAGACTCTGTCTCTAAATAAAACACAAAATAGGGCTGGGGATGTGGCTCAGTGGTCGAGTACTACTGAGTTTAATCCCTAGTACTAAAAAAAAAAAAAATTAAGATGATAAATTCTATGTTGTTGTTTGTTTTGTGTTTTTACCACCACAACAAAGGCTGTCAATATTTTGTTTTCACTTGAGACAACATGGTTGAAGCAATATGGTCTTTGTATATTTTCCTACTGGTCTTATATATATGGCTAAAAGTCTATAAGTCTTTCAAAATATTTTCAGTTGTTCCATTCATTAAATAGGTCATGCACTCAGTACTAGGGAGAATATATAGGTTATGTGTTATCTCACATTACATCATCATTATTTTCTAGTAAACTACATTCACAATTAGAGAAAATATATTATTCCATTAAGGACAACTTACAAACACTATATATATTCCAATGTAGTGTTTTTCCTAAGTAGCCTGCCTACCTTCATTTGAGATAAGCTAAATAAAGGGCCAAGCAACTGCTAAATTTGTCTACCTTTTAGATTTTAAGGCTTTACAAGCTGAAAGTAAAGGCAAAATTACAAACAAGTAACTAGATCCATATAATTATAACATACATCATCTTATAATTTTATATTTGCATTTTTTCTCTCCAAATAAGTCAGTCTCTAAAACAGTGGTTTTTAAACTCCTGATTTACAGTTCTAAGGCACAACAGTCATGAAATTCTGTGTGTACATGCATTTCTTGGGAAAGCTTCATGTAAAGGAATCTGACCCAAAGAAACACTGAGAACAAAAACTCTAGACACTCACATATAGATAAAATACATTATAGGTATAAACAGTATTGCAGGGTCAAGAGAATTCAGATAACTAAAGGAAGAGTATGAATTTCCTAACCCTGAGGATATTCCTGGGGGGAGGGGGATGATGATGTCGTTCCAGTGTCAATGCTGAGGGGCTTCCACATAGACCTAGGTTAACTCCTGACCTAGCAGAGAAAGTCTTGTCTTTTTATTCCCCATAACCAACATATCAAAGCTGACATGTACTAGGCTTTTAACAGCTGTTTGCTGAAAAAAGCTGAAGAAACCTATTAAACTAGGGGAGCTGCTCAAGGTAAAAAAACAACATGAGCTGTTCCAGGATCCATACAGTTATGTACCTTTACCTTAAGGAAAATATTCATACAAAGTGTACCAGTTTTCTTACCTAGAGCTGATAAGTGGAAACAGGCTGAATTTCCATAAGACTTGAACTCTCTTCTCCTTTATTTCAAAATACTTATTTTGGAGGAGGAATAAATTACAGATTACAGTAAAGCCCTGACAAGCACTGTATAATAAATCATTTTCATTTGTATTTTAGTGAATAACATCAATAGTCTTCCAAACTGACCATGTGATGTCTTGAGAATAGCAGTTGAGGAAGTAACCAATAGTTAATCACTTTTATTTTTTGCAAAATGTTTTTAAAGACCATTCTCACCTCCTGTTCTACAGCCTTCAGAGGTTCAGGACTATTGCTGACCTAAGAAGAGGGAAAGATTATAAAAGAGAAAAAAATTACGTATTTACTAGGTGTTAATATCTTTGGTTTATACTATCTCTCAGCTACAAGGTTCACCCTCTATTATCTACTATGTTTAAAATGAGGGTTTGGGGTTTGGTTTTGTTTTGATTTCAAGTAACCTCTAGGACTCCAGTTTAACTTATTTTATGAAGTAATATTCTGCATCAGAAGCTACCACTTGGATCAGGGTCTTACTATGTACGGCAGCTCATCACTTAACCCTTCTTTTCTACTTATACATCTCTATGAAATCCTCCTGACATTTATGTCAGTCACCTTGAATATTTAACACAGTAAATATTAAAGTATATTATACAGACAGGCATGATGGCACACGCCTGTAATCCCAGCAGCTTGGGAGACTGAGGCAGGAGGACTGCAAGTTTGAAGCCAGCCTCAGCAACTTAATGAGACTGTAAGCAGCCTAGTGAAACCCTGTCTCAAAATAAAAAGTAAAAAGGGCTGGGGATGTGGCTTAGTGGTTAAGCACCTCTGGGTTCAATCCCTGGTACAAAAAATATATATAAAGTATATTATGATTAAAATGTTCACCACAGCCTCTTCCTCTGGCCACCATCATTTCTGCAACTGTTAGAGACCACTAACAATTGAAGATTGGCAAGTTTCAAATTCTTTTCCATTAAAAACTGTCTATTTAGGATCCAGGCATGGTGGCATAATCCTGTAATCCCAGCACTTTGGGAGGCTGAGACAGGAGAATTGTGAGTTCAAAGCTAGCCTCAACAACAGTGAGGCACTAAGCAACTCAGTGAGACTCTGTCTCTAAATAAAACACAAAATAGGACTGGGGATGTGGCTCAGTGGTTGAGTACCCTTGAATTCAATTCCTGGTCCCCAAAACCAAACAAACAAAAACCAAACGTCTATTTATTCATATTTTTTATTTCTATATGTACATTTTCCCTCTATGAGACAAAAGTATATCTCTTAAAGACAAAGCAAATTCAAGTTTTAAAAACTCTTGGACTGGAAATTCATTAAGATCTTTTTGAAAGGTTACACTATAACTGCTAGCTCAGTCAATTCTGAAACAAACAAAAAACCCACATACTGTTTTTCCCTAAATGGATATTCTTTTTTCTAGCATTGTTGAGGTATAACTGAAAACCAAGAATAGTATATAGTGAAGGTGTACAATTTGATGTTTTGATTTATGTATACATTGTTGAAATGATCACTACAATGAAGCCAATTAGCACATCCTGCCACTTAGTTACCACTTGTATGTATGCACACACACACACACACACACACACACACACACACACGCAACGACAGCACTTAACGCTCGTTTGTATGATCTTTAATTCTGGGTTATCATCATTTTTATTCTCAGCTATTCACTTCATTAAAAACTAGGTAAAGCCGGACACAGTGGCAGACTCCATTAAAAACTAGGTAAAGCCGGATGCAGTGGCGGATGCATGTAATCCCAGCCGGTGGAAGGCTGAGACAGGAGGATTTTAAGTTCAAAGCCAACCTCAGCAACTTAGAGGCCCAAGGAAACTCAGCAAGACTCTGACTCTAAATAAAATATAAAAAAGGGATGGGGATGTGGCTCAGTAGTAAAGCACTCCTGGGTTCAGTCTGTGGTACAAAACAAAAACAACAACAAAAAACCCTAGATAAAAAAGATATATTGTTAAATGAAAAAGCAAGCTGCAGAAAAATACTTGAGAGCCAGGCATGGTGGTGCATGCTCATAATCCCAGGTGCTCGGGAGGCTGAGACAGGAGGATCTTGAGTTCAAATCCAGCCTCAGCAAAAGCGAGGCACTGAGCAACTCAGTGACACCTTGTCTCTAAATAAAATACAAAAAAGGGCTGGAGATGTGGCTCAGTGGTCAAATGCCCCTGAGTTCAATCTCTGGTTACCCTACCACCACCCAAAAAAAGAAAAAGAAAAATATTAGAGATCATAAAGTCAATTTTCTTAGAAAGTTATTATGAGAATATGTTATCAATGTGTACCCAAGAAGAATAAGGTCTGAAGGATACATTGATTATTTACAATGACTGGGGGAAGAAGTGGAGAAACTTTGCATTTTTTACTTTGTTCTTCAGTATTACTAAAAACTGTAAACTGAATTAATACAACTTTTTAAAACAAAGTATTAACTCTGCTTTGTAAAATATTTAGGCTTTCAGCACCTCAATAACATTTTTAGTAGATGACATTGTGTCTGAGAGAGAGCATAAATAAATTGTGTGGTGAGGGGCAGCTAAGAATGGAACCCAGGGGGCTAGGTTGTAGCTCAGTGGCAGAGTGCTTGCCTAGCACATGTAAGGCACTGGGCTTGATCCTTAGCACCACA
The DNA here is from genome assembly GCA_028644305.1 of Xerus rutilus. NCBI lineage: Eukaryota > Metazoa > Chordata > Mammalia > Rodentia > Sciuridae > Xerus > Xerus rutilus. The sequence goes on from CM053402.1 coordinate 24,469,370, forward strand.
TAAAAATAAGCAAATAAAATAAAGGCATGTTGTCCATCTACAACTACAAAAAAAATTAAAAAGAATGGAACCCAGGGTCTCACACATGGCAGGCAAGCACTTTACCACTGAGCTACGTCCTCCCTACCCCAATAAATATTTTTGAATGTGAAAAAGCATGGTAGTTTTTCTTCAACAAAAAATATTTAAAACAACTTTTCTTATAGTAAGCATTAAATATTAGTAAGTATTTAATAAATATCTGTTCCATTTACTTTAAAAGATGCCACATTCAAAATATAAGCTTTAAACATTTTCATTTTCGAAGTGTTCTTTATTTCCAATTTTTCCCCTCATTTTTATGGGTACATTACAGTTGTACATATTGATAGGACTGTTAGATTTTCACACCTGCACACAATATCATTTGCCAATATGTATTTAGATTTTTATCAGTTTTTACTCTCAATATATGTAAGCATCTTACTCAACATAAGCACAACAAATATGCAACCAAACTCATTTGTAAACAGCTACTGATAAAGAACTAATTCCATTCCCCTTTCCCCAAGTAAAAGTTTAAAAGAGAAGAAAATTCAAAATAATCAAATGGATTAAATCTTTATATTTTTTTCCCTTCAAACTGTATGGATCAGCTATGAGTGGCTCCTGAAGTTACCAAATGAGAATATCTGTGAGAAAATAGCTATAAACAAATATTAAGATTATAGAACAAATTCCTTATCCACTCACAAGCAAAAGTAATATGAAATATATTACAAGACATTTTTTTCTTAAAATTCTTTTATTTTACCCTCATAAACACTAGTATAAACATCTAAAAGGAGGTAATACAGGGTTATAAACTAATGGAAAAACCCAACATGAACAACAAAGAAAGAAAGAGCTCAGATGCAATCACATTCTAAGAAATAAGAACACTAAGTGCCTAGATCTTGGTTTCTAAATACCATCCTTCAATAAAAGGAACTAGGAAACACTGGAGAAGAGGCTGACTAAAGAGCTGAGGTGGGGATAATACAAGAGCCTAGATCATCTTATGGTGCCAGTAAGGAAGGAAAGAAGTATTCAAAAAAGAATAGGGGGCTGGGGTTGTGGCTCAGTGGTAGAGCGCTTGCCTAGGAAGTGTGAGGCACTGAATTCACCATATGAAAATAAATAAAAGGTATTGTATCCATCTACAACTAAAAGAAAAAAAATGGTATGTGTTGAAAGAGTACAGAAACCAACCTGAAAGAACTCCCAATGTCCGAAGCTGGAATGATTTGAGAAAGCAAATAAATGATAAGATTGTATAGCTCAAAAAATAAAAAATAGATCCACTGAGTCCAAACTTAAGGAAGGGAAGAAGACAGGGAAGGAAAAGGATGGCAACTTCTTACAGAAGAATTTCAATTAATACATGTAGGATGAAGAAAATAAAAATAACATTTGTAGTATTTTACTAATAATTTTGGTAGACAAGATCTACTGATGGATGCTAAAATCAATGATTGAAAGTTTGAGAAGAAACAGAAAATTTGTAGTCTCAATGTATATCCACTAAAATATTATTTAATTATAAATGGAAAAATATTTACTTCACAGTGGAGACATCCAACATACATTGGGGGATCAGAGTGACCAAAGCTAACATATTGACATTGACGTGATAGTATTTACCTCCTGATATGATTCATTTAAAAAGGCATGTGGTGTCTATCATATTCTTGCCAAAAATAAAAACAAAACAAAACAAAACAAAATAAAAATATCTGTACAGTCTCAATCTGATTATGAGAAATCATCAGAGAAACCCAATGGAAAGACATTCTATAAAAGAATTAACCAGTATCCTTCAGAAGTCTCAAGGTCATGAAAGAAGAATTGTATGTCCAAGAAATTGAGATTTGAGAACTGAAAGAAACATGGAGCCGGGCGCGGTGGCTCAAGCCTGTAATCCCAGCACTTAGGGAGGCTGAGACAGGAGAATCACGAGTTCAAAGCCAGCCTCAGCAACGGCGAGGCGCTAAGCAACTCAGTGAGACCCTGTCTCTACATAAAACACAAAATAGGGCTGGGGATGTGGCTCAGTAGTTGAGTACCCCTGAGTTCAATCCCTAGTACCAAAAAAAAAAAAAAAAAAAGAAAAGAAAAGAAACATGGGATCCTAGATTGAATCCTGGAACAGAAATGGACAATTAGTGGAAACTCTAACATAAATCTGTAATTTAGCTAATAGCATCATACCAATGGTAATTTCTTAATTTTGAGAATTGTACTATAGTTAGTTCACATTTAGAGAAGCTGGGTAAAAGGTCTGTAGGAATTCTACTATTTTTGCAACTTTACTGTAAATCTAAAATTATTTTAAAAGAAAAGGTTTTAAAAAAATTTTAACTATTTTAAAATTTAAAATCATCCATGAATTTTACAATAGGAATCTTTAGTATCAGAAAACAGGAAAAAATAGTTCAACTACTATAAAGATTTCAGAATGTGAAAACTAAAGAAACAGGAACAATTTTAGAACTTAACCACAAATAGAGGAGGATGGAAAATTCTTTTCAGTAAGAATGCTGGCTCTGTTTAGACTATTTCCTATTCTGTATGCTAAGCACATCCCCTGAAGAATGCAGCACACATTTACCACTGGCTTTACATATCAAACTCAGCTACCAAGGGCTTCTCACAGCAGTTCTACCGAAGTATTTCAAATTATATGTTTTAAAAGAACCTTTTAAAGTTTTGTAAGTAGGTACCAATCTAATTGCTTTTTAATTAGTTAAAATTGTTGCCCTCAGTTCTAAAATTCACATTCTACTAATAATCAACAACCCAGGACACTCTTCAAAGAACAAAATATTATTTTTTTAGAGAATGTATACCTGTGTGGGTATACACATATATATTATCCTATTCATATATTTTTCATACTTTTTCCCATACTTTTTACTGCAGTGTTGTTTGTAATAGCAAAAACTAGGAAAACAAAAGTGTCCCATTCAATAAAGATTTGAACTACAGTTAGGCATAAGTAACTCCTTCCCTCTGCTTATCTTTTAAGATTCCCAAGTTCCAATGGTCTTTCTTTACTGTTCCAATGGTCTTTCTTTACTCTTTTTTTTTGTTGTTGTTGTTCATTTTGGGGTTTTTTTTTTTGGTACTAGGGATTGAACTCAGGGGTTCTTAACCACTGGGCCACATCCCCAGCCCTATTTTTTTGTGTGAGTGTTTTATTTAGAGACAGGGTCTCATTGAGTTGCTTAGTGCCTTGTTGTTGCTGAGGCTGGCTTTGAACTCACAATTCTCCTGTCTTGGCCTCCCGAAGTGCTGGGCTTTCTTTACTCGTCTTCCATTTCTCCTGCTACTGAACTCTTCTAGGCACACAAATAATCTAGTCACTCCCATTCTCTACCCTCTACCATGCAAAACCTCCACCTCCACCTCCACCTCCAGTTATCTTTTTTCTCTCCTCCTACCACAACCACTTTTCTTGAGCAGGCTATACTTGCCATCTCGTCCTTTCATGATTCACTTTCATTTCTATTACTGGCCCTATAACTCAAACTGTTCAAACCTACACCTGAAAATTTACAAATCTAGTCTCATTCTGCCTGACTTCTCTCTACCAACTGATCCTAGTGAAACTCCTTCCATCCTCTCCTCTCTGACTGCCAGAGATAAAGTTCTTATGGTCTATCACTATAACCCCTGACAATGCCCTTCTTTTCCTGAGCATCCTCCTCTTCTCCATTCCAGGCTACCGCCCCCAACACCCGACACACACAGATGCTGCTTTCCTCACTTGCTCAGGTTCTGAAGCCCTCTGCCTGGCACTTCTGCTTAGGTAGTTTCTTTCATCCTGCTTAAGATTTCACTCCTGATGCGTGGAGGAGGTGGAGCAGACCGACCCCGGCCACATGCACAAAGGAGGAGACCTACTGCACAGAGACCCTCATCTACCAACCTGTGGCTGTCCTTGCCTACATCTGTCTAGACTCAACAGCCTGGACCAGGAAGATTACCCCCAAAGTCCCTGCAGGCCCGGTTACACCAGAGATGAGCTATTGGTAACTTGCAGGGACACTAAAAGATTATAGGATAGAAACTGTAATATCTCAAATTGGCATTGCTAGAGAGGAAGACATATGAACAACATGAAAAAACAAGGGAAGAAAATGCCCCAAACAAACCAAGATGCTACAACAATAGAATACACTGACAGCACAGGAGATGAAATGTCAGAGAAGGAGTTTAGAACATACACAATTAAAATGATCTGTGAAGCACAGAATAATATAAGAGAGCAAATACAGGCAACAACTGATCACTCCAACAAAGAGATTAGAGAGCAAATACAGGCAACAATTGGTTGCTCCAACAAAGAGATAAGAGAGCAAATATTGGGAACAAAAGACTACTTCAAGAAAGAGATAGAGACTTTGAAAAGGAACCAAGCAGAAATCCTTGAAATGAAGGAAACAATAAACCAAATAAGAAATTCAACAGAAAGCATCACCAATAGACTAGAGAACTTGGAAGACAGAACCTCAGATAATGAAGACAAAATATATAATCTTGAAAATAAAGTTGACCACACAATGAAGATGGTAAGAAACCATGAACAGAACATCCAGAAATTATGGGATAACATGAAAAGACCAAATCTAAGAATTATTGGGCTAGAGGAAGGCATAGAGGTACAAACCAAAGGAATGCACAATCTCTTCAATGAAATAATATCAGATAATTTCCCAAACATGAAGAATGAATTGGAAAATCAAATACAAGAGGCTTACAGGACACCAAATGTACAAAACTACAACAGATTCACACCAAGGCATATTATAATAAAAATGCCTAACATACACAATAAGGACAGAATTTTAAAAGCTGCAAGAGAGAAGGAGCAAATTACATACAGGGGGAAACCAATTTGGATTCCAGCAGATTTCTCAACCCAGACCCTCAAAGCCAGGAGATCCTAGAACATCATATACCAAGCTCTAAAAGAAAATGGATGTCAACCAAGAATCTTATATGCAGCTAAATTAAGCTTCAGATTTGATGATGAAATAAAAATCTTCCATGATAAACAAAAGTTAAAAGAATGACAGTAAGAAAGCCTGCATTAGAGAGTGTTCTTGGCAAAATATTCCATGAGGAGGAAATGAAAAACAAAAATTGGCAAAGGGAAGAACTACACTAAATGAAAAGCTAATCAAAGGAGAAACCAAGTCAAGTTAAAAACCAAAAATAAACTAAAATGAACAGGAATACAAGCCATATTTCAATAATAACTCTGAATGTTAATGGACTAAACTTACCAATTAAAAGACATAGACTGGTAGATTGAATTTTAAAAAGACTCAAATTGTGGAGTTCACACAGATGTTGGCTCAGGGCTACACCTACAATGGAGAAAAGGACTGTACTAGGAACATCAGCTAAAGATAAAAATTGGTTATTGTGCTATCCATTGAATTTCTTATCTTTATTCCTCTATAGCTGTATAAGTAAGGCAATTATTTTTCTTTCTTCTTTCAAAATTCTTTGTTTTCAGTTTTCTGTAATTTGGATATGAGATGACTAGGTATTACTTTAATTATTCACCTATTCACATTTTTGTACTTACCCTACTTGATAGTCTCTCAAAATCTGTGCTTTTTATCTGTTTTTGAAAATTTTTCAGATAGTTTTACTTCAAATTTTTTTCTGCTCTGTTTTCCTTTCTTCTTTTTGTATTCTAATTATGCATGCTTTATTCTTTGATATTGTCCCACAGTTCTTGGGTTGCTTTTATTTCCTTTGTATTTTTGTTTGGGAAATTTTTAATTAGCTTATCATCAAGATCATGGTTTCTTTCCTTGGCCATAATTTAATTGATGGCATCAGAAGGCATTCTTCCTTTCTATTTCAGCATGTTTGATTTCGAGAATTTTGTTTTGATTCTTAAAGTTTCCATTTTCCCTAACATAGTTTTTGTATGCTGTATAGTTTTTTCCCATTAGAGTATTTAATATATTAATCATAATTACTTTAGTTTTAAGCCAGGTGCCGTGGCATATGGCTGTAAACCCAGCACTTTGGGAGGCTGAGACAGGAGAATCACGAGTTCAAAACCAGCCTCAGGAATGGCGAGGTGCTAAGCAACTCAGTGAAACCCTGTCTCTAAATAAAACACAAAATAGGGCTGGGGATGTGGCTCAGTGGCTGAGTACCCCTGAGTTAATCCCTGATACCAAAAAAAAAAAAAAAATTAGTTTTTCTTAACTTGGTAATTCAAACACGTATATGTTTGAGTCTGACTTTTATATTCAGACTACATTTTAGCATGTCTTCTGGCCTCTTGTAATTTTTTGTTGAAAGCCAGACATGTTTTATTGAATAATAAAAAATGAAGTAAATAGGCCAGTGATAGGAGTACTTATTTTATCTGGTGAGAACTTGTCTGGTGTTTAATGTTTGCTTGCAGCTAAAGGTACCTCAGGCTTTAAGTTTTCATCCTGTACTTTTTTTAAATTTTTATTTTTTTTAATTTATAGATGGACACAGATATCTTTATTTTATTTTTATGTGGTGCTGAGGATCAAACCTAGTGCCTCGTGTGTGCAAGGCAAGCGCTCTACCACTGAGCTACAATCCCAGCCCCTGTACTTTTTTTTATCTCACTGTTTGAGTTTCCTTAAACACTACTTCAGGGAAAGAGAATCTGTGTATTACAACTCTTTCAGCTATAATTGATTGTTATTATACCAGATCCTTGCTGTTGTGTAGGTCAAATATAGAACAAAGGAGTGTTTTCTAATCTTATCCAATCTTTAAGTGGGTCTATGTCTGAGGACTACAACTTTCACAAGTGTTTCATCAATGTGTACCACCCCCACTGGCACCCTTACTCCCGTCTCTGACTGCAATATTCCCAATATTTTTCTTTGAAACTTTGTCCTTAATTGACTTTTTAAAAAATTCACAACCTAATCCTATCATAGACATGAGGTCTTCTTGGAATCTTCAGAGGGAAACTGGGAGAGTATCTGAAAGGAAAACTGTGAAACTACAAGGGTTTCCCTAAGTCTACAGGATTCCCAAGGTTTCCTTAATCTCAAATTAGCCCATATTCTGTCTCTAGCCATTCTTCAAGATTGTACATGCTAGTTGACAGCTCTAGCAGTACATTGTTGGGTTCAAGAAATGTGATTTGATTTTCAGACATTTTTGTTACTGTAAGGATAAGATTGATGATTACTTAACATATCAGAGATGAAACATAAAGTCAGTTTCTTAATTTTTAAAACAATGTTTAAAACTTGTTGAATTTTAGACTTTTTTTCATTTCTACACTCTTTTTTCCTTCTCTGATTTTCTTTCCATTTTATCATCCATTTTATTTGGGAAATGCTTTTGTTGAATATAGAAAACCAATGTGATTAATTCTAAAAAAAAAAAAATGCTGCTGAGCCTATGGGGAAAAATGTATACTCAAACATTATTAGTGGAACTGTAAATTAGTACAACTACTCTGGAAAACAGAATGGAGATTCCTCAAAAATCTGGGAATGAAAACACCATATGACTCAGCTATCTCACTCCTTGGTATTTATCCAAGAGGAGGAGGTAAACAGGGGAAGGAGGCTGGGATGGAAGGGGGAAATACTGGGGACAGGATTGGAGCAAGTTATATTCTGTGTTTGTATGATTATGTCAAAATGACCCTCAAGATTATATATAACTATAATATACTAATAAAAAACAAACAAAAAAGAAATGTCATCCAATTCTAGAATCGTAAAATAAAGTCAACAAAGTTTTTTTTTTTTTTTTTTTTTAAATCTCACACTCCCAAGCCAGGTTGCCCTACTGCAGGGTTGTCCTTTAAACTGCTAGGCCCCACATGGAAATCCTCCTAACCTTGCTTGGGTTATGACACGTCCTCCACCCTGCCCCACCCTACAGACACCAATCTTGCTCTGCACTACTTAGTGGCTTTAGGACTGAAATGTGCAGAAAGGAAGAGGGGAAGGGAAGATAAAGCAATACTACATCATTAGAGCTTTATAGTAAGTTTTAATATCTGGCATAGCCAGTTAACTACTATACTACTTCTTCAGGATTGTCTTGGTTACATTTGACCTTTTGTTCTTTAATTTCTTCTTTTATTGGCATCTTATTCATGAATATAATTCAGCTCCATTTAAAAAAAAACTCATCCTAACAATTTTTTTGCCCATCCCCACCCTTAGCACTTTTATGACACTTATTTTTAAAAAATAACAAAATTGATCATTTAATTTCTTTTTACCTATTCTACATGAAGTCCCCCAGTAAGAAATTTATTTTAATGATACAACATATATAAAATTCCTTTCTGCTCTGAGCTGATCTCTAAGCTCAATCTGAGAATCATCAATGGGGTGTCAAGGAAGGCTTCTTGTAAGCTGGACTTGAAAAGAGTTTACCTGGTAGGTAAACTAGGAAGAAAAGTATTGAATGCACTCTGGAGTTCAGGAAGGAGTCAAGGTTGGAGACTCAAACTCTGAACATCCATGTGTAGATGACATTCACAGACATTCACTTGACCTACCTAGATTAAGACATGGGCTGAGTTTTGTACCTTGTGGTATTCTAACAGAGGACCAAATGGTTTCACTTCTTCATTTAGAAGTGAAACCAGCAGGGGAAAGGGGGCAGGAAAAAAAAAAGATCAATGAGAAGATGAAGGGGTGGCTGTATACTGGAAGAAAAATGAAAGTAGTATTCAAGAAGTTTAATGTGTTCAAATGCTGCTAAAAGGCAAGGTGAGACCTGATAATCGTCTACTAGATTTAGAAAGAGAGATGTTTTTGGAAACCTTGACAAAAGGGATGTTTTTCCCATTTATTTTTTAAAATATTTTTTTAATTGTACATGAACACAATATCTTTGTTTATTTTATGTGATGCTGGGGATCAAACCCAGTGCCTCACAAGTGCAAGGCAAGCACTCTACACTGAGCCACTACTCCAGCCCCCATTTATTTTAATACTCCAAATACAGCTAGTTCATCCCCAGAGTTCTCAGGAGAAATGAGAATAGCAGGGTATTTTAAATTAGAGATAATCTAGTTCAATTCCTATATCACATGGAAGTCAAGATGACAGAGTATGTGACATGCCTGGGATGGGGTCCCTCAAGTAAATTCCATCCTTGACATCTAGGCCTTTGTAAAGTTAGAGAAAAACATTTGATTAATAACAAGGGCTTAAGTGAATAATAAAATAAGTCCTAATTATTAATAGGCACACTTTGCAAACTGGGCTTGTGCCATCTTACAATGTACCATCTTTACTCCTGCAAATCGTTAACTGTTGAGACTTTATCTCGTTTAGTGGCTGCATGTCCAGACCAGGAAGAGAGAGACAGGATTTTGTTTAGGAAACTCCTGGGGAGTAGGGCCTTAGTATTTCCAGGGAGGACACAAAATCTATGCTTAAGTCCATATTAATCATCTCTTTAATTGGTTATAAATTGCCAGTAAACTTCAGCCACAGTATGTCATTGGATTAAATAATGAGAGAATTATAATAATCTCTTACAGCACACTTTTGCATAGTAATTACAATAGTTACCATATGGTATATATTTTTGATGTACTAAAAGTATCCCTCCTACTTAATTTTGTTTTGGGAAAGGGGACATGGCAAGTGGGCGATGGGTGTTTTAAAGATCTATTAAACCCACAGGCAGGCTAAAAAAAGCCAGTGTGCCTGTGAAAGTAAAGACTGAGAGTGCTTCCTAGTGTTTCCACAGCGGAGTAATATTGAACATAATTGGCTTCTAACAAATTGAGCAAGAAGGGAGAAACTGGGTAAAACTTAATGTTGAAAATACTTTTCAGTGGGACAAGAGCTATCAGATATTTGCTATGTGCTTACTGTTTTAAGAACATTTCAAAGGTCAACAGCCTTATTCTCAATGTCTCTACCAACTGAAGCTGAGAGAAAAACCATATATATTATCCAAAGGATACTTTCTAACATTTAAAACAAATGATTTGCTGGGCGTGGTGGCACACACCTGTAATCCCAGCACTGGGAGGCTGAGACAGGAGAATTGTGAGTTCAAAACCAGCCTCAGGAATGGCGAGCAACTCAGTGAGACCTTGTCTCTAAAAAAAACACAATATAGGGCTGGGGATGTGGCTCAGTGGTTAAGCACCCCTAGGTTCAATTCCTGATACCAAAAAAATAAATAAAAATAAAAATTAAAAAAATAAAACAAATGATTCATTTGAAAAACATTTTCTCAGTATACATTTATATATTGTCTATAATGTGCTATCTATACACTTTTCCAAGGGCATGATATAGCAGTAAATAAAACCCTCTGAAATTTATGTTCTCAGAGGAGAGAAAAAAGTAAGGTAAACAATGCTGGAGAGCAGTGACGCATACCTTTAATCGCAGCTAATAAGCAGGCTAAGAAGGCATAGAGGATTGCCAAGTTTAAGGCCAATCTTGGGAATTCAGCAAGACTCTGTCTCAAAAAATAAAATAAAAAGGGCTGGCGGGTATAGCTCAGTGGTAGGGTGTTTACATAGTATGCATGAGGTCCTGATGGGTTCAATCCTCAGTTGGGGGGCAGGGGGTGGAAGAGGATAAATAAGTAAATGACAATATTTTAGAAGATAGTAAGTGATATCTTTAAGTACTTGGGCCATGATAAGGATTATGGAGAAAAATATAGCATGCAAAGAAAATTAGATACAACTAATTCATTTGTTTCAAAACAAGTGGCCTGTTTGTATCATGACAGAGTAGATTATATAATGTAACAAGGCATTTTTATAATCAATATTCCCTTCATAAACTTTCCATTTTATAAAATATAGAACATAACTTTAAATTTTTGTTTGTTTTTTGAAACAGGGTCTCATTATGCTGCCCAGGCTACTCTCAAACTCCTGGGCTCAAGTCATCCTCTTGGCTCAGCCTCCTGAGTAGCTGAGATTACAGGTGTCACCATCGGCCCAGTTACAATGCACTTTTATATATCCCTTTATGAAATGGTTTGAGAAAGTAACAGTGGTTTGTTTTTACATCTTCTTTTTTTTTGTGGTGAACAGGACCTTCAGCATGTTAGGCAAGTGTTCTACCACTGAGCTACAGCCTTAGCCCTTGTTTTGTTTTTAAGATGAAGCCCTATTAAATTACGAAGTTTCTACCAGTGAACCATGGATTTCAGGTGACAATGGTTTTTAATTCTACAAAACATGAGGTTCTCTAATCATCCCACCCTAAATTCATATTATGTATATAGCCTAAATCAAATAGAAACTAATTTTGTCATTACTAACTAAGATGTAACAATGCTTAACCTTGTTTTCCTATGTAACTTGAAACAGGATGACCGAAAACTAACACGGGAAAGACTTCATTCTAACTTAAAAAAAGGCATCAATTTTACAAACTAAAAAGTATACAATCTATTACATTTTGTTATACTTTGGTTGTCTAATGTTTCTATTTGGTTAAGAAAGCTTATGAAATGTAAACTGACCACTTCCACAAAACAAAATTTACCTTCAGACTGGTATGAGACCGTGGTTGACTTAATTCTTGAAATTTCCATTGCTCTGATCCTGGGGTCTCGCCTCCTTTCTGAGTGTCAGGTGTAAGCAATCCATCTCCAGCAGGTAATGGAAAAATTCCTAATGATATAGGGCGTTCTTTTCTATTTGGAGAGGGAAGAAAAAAATTAGCAACCATTTATTTTTATTGATCATGACTATAAGTCATAAACCTGGGTTGTCACTGCTTTGGGATTGACCCTCTTAAATAATACTGTCTGCCCATTTGAACAGGAAGATCCATCAAGGGGAAAGGATGGTTTCAGAAATTTAAATTAGTCCTCAAAAATTAACTAAGAGTGTTAAGAAACTGTTTAGAAAATCTTACATGTTGCTGATAAGATTCTTGCCCAGAAAGCAGTTGGTGTTCTGGTCTGGCGTGATGTGCCATCAAGAAGAGCTACTGAGCAGAGTGTGGTGGCACATGCCTGTAATCCTAGCACTTTGGGAGGCTGAGACAGGAGAATCGAAAGTTCAAAGCCAGCCTCAGCAACGGCAAGGTGCTAAGCAACTCAATGAGACCCTGTCTCTAAAATAAAACACAAAATAGGGCTGGGGTTGTGGCTTAGTGGTCTAGGACCCCTGAGTTCAATCCCCAGTACCAAAAAAAAAAAAAAAAAAAAAAAAAGCTACTGAGTTTTTAATCGTGTTCAAAGGAGCCACAGGAGGATGCACAACTTCCTCCTTTGGAATTAAGCCCAATTGCTGCACCTAGACTTCCCAAATCCCCACACTAATCTCTGCATGTTTACTGAAGCCTCTTCAAGGCATGCCTTTTCTGTCTAGAGGAAAATTACATTATTTGAATCATAGCTAGTGATTAAGTGGTAAAAAGAACCCAAATTATTTTTAATCCCCTAAAGTAGGAAAGTTCTTCCTTCATTTTTTTTTATTTTTTTAACTGAGGATTAAACTCAGGGTCACTCTACCACTGAGTTACATCCCCAATCTTTTTATGTTGTTGTATTTAAAATTCTGAGACAAGGTTTTGTCTTGATCCTCCTGCCTCAGCCTGGATTACAGGTGTATTACAGGCATGAGCCACTAAATCTAGGGGAAAGTTCTATTCTATAGATCACTATACAAATTCCAAACAGGCACAGCACATAAGAGAAACTATTGTCATTTTTTTTCCAAAAAAGGAGCCCCCAAAAGAACTCTTGACTTTCCAATGCTCTGTGGGAAAAGTCCAATGAACAAGAGTTATACTTGTAGTAGAATTTCAACAAGAAACACATTCTGTGTTAATGTATAAAAGGTTCCAAATGAAAGTGCTCTTAGAGGGTGGAAACAAGCCTACTAACAGGTCATCCTGGGTTGTTAACTAAAAACACTAAAGGTTTGGTGCCTCCCAGAACCCCTACCTCCACTAGTAAAAAAGTAGGAGTCAGATGCGGTGGTGCACACCTGCAATCCCAGTGACTCAGGAGGCTGAGGAAGGAGGATCCCAAGTTCAAAGCTATAATCAACTTTATGTATATAATCAGCATAATCTCAAAACAAAAAAAATAAAAAAGGCTGAGGATGTGGCTCAGTGGTTAAGTGCCCCTGGGTTGAATCTCCAGTACCAAAATAAACAAACAAACAAATAAAGTAAGTTAAAACAGAAATAATAAGGTTATAAATAAAATCAGAAAACATTTTAGTTGGCTAAATAAGTCTTTTATTTTGTAAGTTCATTTTTATACCATGAAATTTAAGTTTTGAAACCTGCCCTTATGGTGTGTCAGAATGTCACCTCCCCCTCCCCCGCCTTTTTTTTGCAGTGCTGGGGATTGAACCTAGGGGCATTTTACCACTGAGTTACATCCTGAGTCCTTTTTATTTTGAGACAGGATCTCCCTAAGTTGTCCAGGCTAACCTTGAACTTGAGATCCTCCTGCCTCAGTCTCCCTAGTCACTGGGATCACAGCCACCAAACCCAGTTTCAGAATGCTTTCTTTAAAATTAAGTGAGAGCTGGGCTCAGTGGCGTATGCCTGTAATCCCAGAGGCTCAGAAGGCTGAGACAGGAGGATTGTGAGTTCAGTGACAGCCTCAACAACAGCGAGGTGCTAAGCAACTGAATGAGACCCTGTCTCTACATAAAACACAAAATAGGGCTGGGGATGTGGCTCAGTGGTTGAGTGCCCCTGAGTTCAATCCTTGGTACCAAAAAAAAAAAGATTAAGTGAAGCAAAGGGGTTGAGAGATTGCATTTTATCACTGTTGTAAGCACAAGGAAATACAATAAATTAAAAAATAGAACTTTCCCCCATCAGAGTTAATTATTCATCACTTCTTTATACTTGTAATACTTTTTCCTATTTGATCTGGGAAAACAATTCAAATACAGGTAAACAACACAATAAGAGATTAGATTTTAATACCAAATCTAAGTTTATATCTAAAAGCTGCCAGAACAACCAAATGACAAAAATTAAAATCAGTTACTCTGTTTACATCAGTTATTCTCAGACGTTGGTCAGCAACAAAGTTTTCTTAAGCCAACAGCAAAAAGAGGTATCATTTATTATTCCTTAGTGGTAATATAGCACATATCATACATGTAAACATTTCCATGTAACAGAGAATTTGTTCTTTTTGTAGAATGATTGACCCTTATTTTAAACTACATCTTTTCTGCTTCTTGGATCTTAAAGCGCCCTTTCTTTCATTACATGATGGTGACCACTGCTGGTAGCTAGATTTTTTTTCTTCATGTCCATACCTGACAAAGTTAAAATTTGTTAACTTGATGTTTATACCAATTTTGGGGAACATATTTTAGGAAGAGAAAATATAAGGTTCTAAGAGATACTAGTCAGACTTTTATTTATTCTCTAACATACCTTAATGCCTACATCAAAAGTGGGAATTGATGGGCAGGGGTTGTGGATCAGTGGTAGAGTGCTTGCCTTGCACGTGTGAGGCATTGGGTTCGATCCTCAGCACCACATAAAAATAAATAAATAAAATAAAGGTATTGTGTCCATCTACAACTAAAAGTATTTTTTTTAAAAAAGTGGACTGAGTCCGACTGAGTCTAAGGGAAAGCTCTCTAGCCCAAGATGCAAAGATAATATAGGAAGATCATACAGACCTCATGCAAATATATTATACTGTTAACAAAAGCCAAAATAGAAATTAGTCATCAGAATTATCTTCCTAAATGAAAGCCAACAATTCATTTTCAAATATATCAAATACTGAAAAAGTCTGAAACTACTGGGGAAAGGAGTCTTCTATGAATCCAATTTGTACTTCCCTATTAGATCTACAATCCAAAATACAGGTAGAATTCCCACCTCTTTAGTTTTGCTTTTATCAGTCATTCAGAAACTGCTCTGTAGAGAAGGGACTTTTCAGAGACTGAGTGCAAATCTGTCAAGAGGGTCGACAATGCTCTGGGTTACAACGTTCCAATTCTGGAAAAAGAATATTACTACATACTCTCATTTTACTGAAAAACTACACAAGAGTTGGGGGAAGGAACTATGTAACCTAATGCAAGTTCATCAGAATCCTAATTTTGAAAAGAAATCCTAAAAGGGAAATGTTAGTCCTATATTTTGTTGGTATGTGTGTTTGCTAATCTATGTATTAAATGCTTCAGTAATATTTACAGAAAAAACTCATCCAAAGAATGGGATACATGTGGAAAAATACCAAGTTACAGATTTAAACTCCTACATTGAAACATCTGTTGTCACTGTCTAGTAATATTACTGTCTAATAGAAACAAAGGTATCATCAATTATAAAAATCCTTACTATATTCTTTTTTAAAACTGCTTTTTTGAGATGGTTATTTTTTTGGTTGTGTATGTGTGTGTGTGGTTTTTCGTTTTTTGGGGTTTTTTTTGTTTTTTTTTGGTACTAGGGATTGAACCCAGGGGTGCTTTATCACTGAGCTATATCCCCAGCCTTTTTATGTTAAGACAGGTCTAAGTCACTGAGGAAATCCCTAAGTTGCCAAGGCTGGCTTCAAACTTTTTTTAATTTCCATATGTTTTTATTGGTGCATTATAGTTGTACATAATGATGGACTTTGTTGTTACATATTCACACATGCCCACAATATAATCATATAATTTTGGCCTCTAACTTTCAATCCTTCTACCTCAGCATCCCAAGTTGCTGGGATTACAGGCATGTGATATGATGCCTGGGGCTAATTGTTAGCTTAGGTTTATAAATAATTTTATAAATGTTTTTGAAATAGATTTTTGGTTATACTCACATTTAATACAACTAATCTAGTAAAATCTACTTCGTAGATAAACATCAGTAAAAAAAAAAAATAACATTTTTTGAATACCTATCATGTGGTAGGTATTGAGCTATATGATTTATTTACATTATCTCCTTTAATTCTTGCCAGAAAATAGGGATTGCTTTCCTAATTTGCAGAATAGGAAAAGTGATGCTTTGGATAGTAGTAAACTGTCAGTGCTGGTATTAAAAGTCAGGTCTATGAACTCCAAGGCCTGTGTGCTCCTTCCCTTGGAACTTCTGCCTCGGTGCTACCTACTTTGTGATAATGTAACTTTAGTATTAAAGACTGCTGTCTTTAGTCAAGTCAATAGCAGTTTTTGTACCGTGCCGCTTTTAAAATTTAATCATAAGATATTTTATGAATAAAACAGCTGGGGTTTTAACAGTTCTACTAAAAATGGAATATAAAAGCAATTTGACATTAGTTTACAACATATCTTGCAACTATAATTAAAAACAAAATAATACTTTCACTCAGTTTTTAAAACTACCTAATGAGGTAAGTACCTTCAGAGAAGGAAACTCAGGCACATAGAAATTAAACAAACCGAGCCGGGCATGGTGGTGCACGCCTGTAATCTCAGCACTTTGGGAGGCTAAGACAGGAGGATCACAAATTCAAAGCCAACCTCAGCAACAGTGAGGCGCTAAGCAACTCAGTGAGACCCTGTCTCTAAATAAAACACAAAACAGGGCTGGGGATGTGGCTTAGTGGTCAAGTGCCCCTGAGTTCAACTCCTGGTACCCACCCCCCTATAAAAAGAAAGAAATTAAGCAAATCTCCAAAGGTCCAGGGACTAGTCACACAAGGCAGAGCAATTTGTACCCAGACAGCCTAACTTCAAAGCCTCTCACCCACTACATGGCACTTTTGTCTCAAATGGAAGCTAGGACTAAGAAAGCTCCTTAGCATGAGTCTTAATTTAATATTTCACATTTTCTGTAGTCCTAGTATTATTAATTTCAAAATCTAAACATACATACAAATATGTACAATAATTTTATGTACTAATATGTACACCAGTAATGATCCTGATTTTTATAAATCAGAAAAGAAAGTAAATGACCATGTGTACACATGTCATAAGACTATTTCTAGACCTGGGCACTGTGGGTCTATAATCCCAATACTTTGGGATGATGAGACAGGAGAATCCGAGTTCAAAGCCAGCCTCAGCAATGGCGAGGCACTAAGCAACTGAGCGAGACCCTGTCTCTACATAAAACAGAAAATAGGGTTGGGGATGTGGCTCAGTGGTTGAGTACCCCTGAGTTCAATCCCCAGTACCAAAGGAAAAAAAAAAAGGAGGGAAAAAAAAAGGCTATTTCTAATCTTTACACATCCTGAAAGAAAACAAGTGACCATGTATCTAGTATTAGGCCACAGATGCAATCTAATTTCTGGGCCTTAAACTAAAACAGAATATAAACTGGTCTATGAATAAAAAGGAACACTGACAAGAGCTAACTAATTCTTTGTCTAAACCCACAATTAGGATTGAAATATGTTTGTAGCCATTTAAATAATCAATAAAAAATATACACAATGAACTTTCACTTAAAACCGTGCCAAAGCATAAATTCGAGCAATTTGAATACTTGGAGTTTGATATATTAAAAAACAAAAGAAATCAAAACCTTAAACCTCTAAGACACAGAAGATGGCTCTTACAAGCTGCAAGTAGAGTGAGCAGCAGCAAAGCTACAGAGATTAACGACTACCCCCACAAGCAGGCAGGATATTTGTCACCCAGGACTACAAAGAGAAGAAAGGGAGACATCTGACAAAACAATAGTGAATAGGCTTTGTAAAGCTTTCACAACTTTGATGTGTAAATAATGGGAGAAATGCATTCATTGCCTGAAAAACTTGAAATCCTTTCACTTAAAAATTATATATTTTTCAGGAAAAAGCTATTATTAAAAATTGTAAAAAATGATACCTAAACCTTCATCAGTCAAAGGATAATTGAAATGTAATAAACTATAGCCTGTGTGTAACTGTTTGCAAGAACCACAACAAAAGATATTTGCCCCTAAATTCAGAAGCTAAATCCAGAGGTTGTATAAACTTGGACCAGTGCTCTACTCTTGCTCTCCTTTACTCTGAACATTTGGCTTAAAATAAGACCACATTGACCTTGTACTTGTGTATAAGTACAATATGAAAATCCTTTTCTTTAGTCCAAAACTGCTGTTCCTAAGTGGTGACCTATAAATTACTATAAATAAGAATAGACATCCTAGCTTCAGGCCATTTTCCATTGTTTCAATCTGCAACAGAAATGGTTACAAAGCAGATCAGAGGAGCCAAAATTTAAGAAAAACCAGGTAAGCAGGGGCTTCTAAGAGAGACTGGAGTACCTGAGTATCCTTGGCAGGTTCTGCGTCAGAGCTGGCACACCGGTAGAAATAGAAAAGTGCACAAGCAGCAAAACAGAGAGAGACACTAAGATAGCAGAATTAATGACCACCGCCCCGCCAACGAAGCCAAACACAAACAGCAGCATGCATCCAGGACTCATGGCGCTGTGCTGGCATGGTGAAATACCCGAACCAGGAGGCCTACACGGGGGCCAAATGGGTATCTTTGTAGTGAGGATCTGTCATTCAGCTGCTGCCACAAAAACAATGCCATCAGCAGCAGCTTTCCACTCGGTCCTGCAGCGGCTCCCAAGTGATGACGTCATTCCGCTCTCCCCACCTAATAACCATAGAGCTGCTGCTGCTAGCATTTATGCAGCAACCCAGAGCGACAGCCAGCCTATTAACTATCTTCCTCAGCACTAAGAATCCTGGCTTAGCTCATTGGATACAATGCCCAGAAATCTGCATAATTTATTCACACCCCCACATCAAACAGATGGCTAGCTAACCCCTTCAAACATGCCTCTCTGTACCAAAAAGGTCCAATTTTACCAGAGAAATTAAAATTTTCAGCATTCTCACAAATCAGAAAATTTTAGACCCTGCATAATCTCCACGAAGAATCAAAACAATCAAAATACCTCAATATGCTGCTTATAACAGCATGGCTCATAATTTATCTTTTTAATAGTGAAAGCTCTTTCTATTATTCCATGCTATTCTCTCCTATAGCATTCCAACCACAGTGGAGAGCTTTTTGAACCAGCCTAACTATTGTTCCAGGATTACAGAACACACAAAAAAACAGAAACAGATTATTTATTTTGTTTTTTACTAAAGGCAGAATGTATAACAAAGCTTACCTAATTCTATTATGAGCTGCGGACTCTAGTTGATCACTCCCTGAGAGTTGATGAAGCTTTGTTCTTTCTAAGTGTTCCATATAATTATGGATCATCTATTTGAAGACAGAAGGAAAAAGAATCACAACATTTCAGATTAATACCTGGAAATAAAAGCTTAGTATTATAACAAGAAAAACATTTTTTGTATAATTTTCTTATTTATCAGGTTACCCAACTCCATGTTAAAAAAAAAATGAAGGAATGAAATCTTTTCATGGCAAAGGAATGTACTAATGACTATATTTAAGATGCTAGTGTCCATAAAATTAGCCAATATCTTGCTTAACAGGAAAAGACCTTTTTAAATAAGTGGATATTAAGTGAAATAATATTGACATAATATGAATTAGTGTATAGATATTGGGAAGAGGTGAAAAGAGACTGCTGATTAAAAATAGATGGCATTTACAGCCTCAGCAACAGCGAGGCACTAAGCAACTCAGTGAGACTCTGTCTCTACATTAAACCACAAAATTGGGCTGAGGATGTGGCTCAGTGGTCAAGTGCCCCTGAGTTCAATCTCCAGTACCAAAAAAAAGTCCTAGTCCAAACAAAAAAAATGTCATCAGCAAAATTTTAAAAAGACATAGAATCACAGAGATATAATAATGTATCTATGTGATATATTTTTTAATCTTAAATTTATGTAATTTTAATTTTAAACTTACAGATCTTCTCTTTACTTCCATTTTAAGAATAATTTTACATAAATGTGGCTATTGTTTTTTTGTCAGCAAGTCAAATATAATGAGCTGTTTTCTTCTTTCATCAGGCAGAACTTTCAGGGAAAATTTCTCCCACAAATAGTTCATTCTGGATTGATTCTATTGCCTTAAATGCTTAAATAAAGATTTAAATTTTAGAAAATACTGGATTCTAAGCCTTCCTCAAACAATTGATCAAATAATTATAGATATGATAGACTGACATTCCAAAATGGTTCAAATAAGGAAATTAACAACCCAAACAAATTAGCACTTAATAAGAAACAGTAAAAACAAAATGGTTGCTGCCCATTTATTAAGCACCAACCACACGTCAGCCAGTACATTTACAGCCATTTTTCATTTAATCCTCACAATATCACAATTCTATAAACTCCAGCTCTGGGTTAAAACAACTTGCCCAAGTTGATAAACTGGCTAATGATTAACGATTTTCTTTCATTAGCTTTAAGGACAGATCTCAAGTCTGTTTGACTCAGTCATCTGAGCAGTTAAGCATTATTGGACTCATGCTGTATCTGCCCTTTTAGTTAATTCACTAGGCAAGCAATGAGCCCATTGTCCTTTTTCCCTCACACCCACAAGAAAACCCCACGCCCTAAAACATTTCCTGACGTCTAAAATAAAATAATATGCACTATATTCCATAAAGGCACAAAAAAGAAGAAAAAAATAAATTGTACTTAAAAATTTAAAATTTTAGAATATAGCTTCACAGTATGGTCCTTATTTAAAAAATAAATTTAAAAAGTGAGCGGGAAGGCAAAACTTGTGCTACTAGATAGAAAAGAGACATGAGAAAGCAAAACAGGGCATGCTTTAGATACTCTACAATTGGGTCCAACAGTCTTATCCCTGCTGGTCTCCACTGCATCTCAATTTTCTCATATATCCAAATTAATTCATATGTATTTCTAAGTCAATTCAGCAACCAACAGTTGGAGTCATCAACAGGCACACTGGAAATTCCTGGTTTGGGATGTGTCCCAAATCCCTTTCCCAACAGAGGTTGACTCAGCAAAACCAAAAAGCAAAGCAATGGTGAAGTTTGGAAGACAAGTGGCATGGATCCCTGTGAACATATTACTCTTAAATCTTTCCATATGCAGTCCAAAAATCTCTTAAGAGTTGTTGAGATGTCCTAAAGCAAAGAGGCACAGAAAAATGTCTGGTGTGTTTAGCCTACGAAACTTTATTATTGAAAGTTCAGGGAACAGAATTAGACCTGTCTTCAAATCCAGTTACTAATTAGCATGGGATTTTTGACAAATCACTGAAGTCTCTTTCTTTAATCTATAAAATGGAAATGGGTGATAGTTTAGTCAAAAGATGAAATAAGATGATGCCAAGGCATGATGGTACATCACAGTAATACAAGTGACTTGGGAGGCAGAGGCAGGAGGAATCCAAGTTGGAGGCCAGCCTGAGCAACTCAAAATTAAAAAAAAAAAAAAAATTTAAAGGGTTGGGGATGTAGCACAGTTCGTTCTCTCTCTCTCACTCCCCGTCCCTATTTAAATATTCCTTGATGCAAGATCCTCACAGGATTGCATACATTTGTGGTCATTAGCTTAAGAGACTACATATGTGGCCCAAGTGCTTCACAATAACTCTTATTTTTCCTTTGCTGCTCTCCTTAAAGAATGTCTTAAGTAAATGTAACAAATTGCACAAAAATTTGATTTGATTGAAGAGTAGTTATTCATAGTATGAGAAGAGCAATAATAGTAGGTTTGCAGCCAGGCGAATGGCTGTAATCCCAGCATTTACGGAGGCTGAGACAGGAGAATCGCGAGTTCAAAGCCAGCCTCAGCAAGGACAACGAGGCACTAAACAACTCAGTGAGACCCTGTCTCTACATAAAACACAAAATAGGGCTGGGGATGTGGCTCAGAAGTCACAGTTCCCCTGAGTTTAATACCCTGTACCAAAAAAAAAAAAAAATAGTAGGTTTGCCGTGAGTAGCAAACAATGTGTTTGGTAAAAGTACTATTTAAACAACAGTTTTGTGCCTGTAAAATGTGTTACCTTCTTTGGAAGCAGTGGTGACAAGGTTACAGTTAAACCCTCCAGACTTCCTTTCCCTGAAGATTTCCAGAGTTTACCTTGAAAGGGCACCTAGTTCTTTAAAAAGTTGGAGAACTATTTATAATTGTTAATTGAATGACACCTCTAGAATAGATGTATAAACACAGAAACTTGTAGGCTAGAGTAGAACAGACCTAAAATTTCAAAGCAGCCACATCTGTGTTGCATGAAAAAAGAAAGGCTGTCAGACAGAGGGCAGATGTTGCTTGTACTTAAGGAGGGAATCCTCTGAAAAGAGTTATCAGCATGGAAAAGCTGCCTTAGTTATTGGACAGGTGCAGCTCTGACTTGGAAATTAAGATTTTCCTCAAATTGTTTTTCTTCCTGGACTATCCTTCCCTGAAGGCATGAAATAGAAAAATTATTACATCTTTTCTTTTGAAATCAATGTCATTTTTTTCTGTAGTAATATATCTTCACTTTTATTAAATATAGGGGGAAAAAATAGGAAATTTCACTTGACAGTTGACCCTTCAAGAATGCATATTTTAGCTGGGTGCGGTGGCGCAAGCCTGTAATCCCAGCACTTAGGGAGGCTGAGACAAGAGAATCGCGAGTTCAAAACCAGCCTCAGCAACGGCGAGGTGCTAAGCAACTCAGTGAGACCCTGTCTACATAAAACACAAAACAGGGATGGGGATGTGGCTCAGTGGTCGAGTGCCCCTGAGTTCAATCTCCAGTACCGAAAAAAAAAAGAATGCATATTTTATACATACTTCAAATATATCATAATTTAATAATCCTCAATTATTCGTAGGTTAGCGTGTTATTTTAAAAAGCATTATTTGAAGGGGGAATGGGTGTAGCAAAGATGGCTGAATGAGATGGTCCTCACTACCCTAGGTGCATGTATGAAGACACAAATGGTGTTACTTTATCTGGTTTGCAACCAGAGAGATGGGAAAATTGAGCTCTATATATGTACTATGACTTGAAATGCATCTTAATTAATTGATTTTTTTTAAAAAAGCATTTTTTGCCGGGTGTGGTGGTATACACCTATAATCCCAGCAACTCAGGAGGCTGAGGGAGTAGGATCACAAGTTTGAGGTCAGCACACAACTCAGAGAGACCCTCAAAAATTTAGTGAGCAAAAAACAAAAAAAGTGAAAACTAAAAAGGGCTGGGGATGTAGCTCAGTGGCAAAACACCCCTGGGTTCAATCCTCAGTTCAGGAAAAAAAAAAAAAAAAAGACATTATTCATCATTATCAATTTTCTATGATATTTAAACATGTTCTTCCAAATATAAACATTGACAAGCACTACAACAGAATGCACAAGACAATAATCAGATATTGAAATGAATGGTATAAAGAGAACCAACAACAGGTTTTTAGCAACCAATGTTTTTTAAAACAGCCTTAATATCTACCAAATATCATTTTATTAAAGTGTGGGTACTGAAAAGGCTCCTGTGTAACCTGCTCCCACCTTCCCAGAGCTTTATGTATGGTTTCCAGATGTCTGTGGGCAATTTTTTTCCCTCAACCACTGGATATCAATTTTGTGACATTTCACATTTTGGGTGTGCCTATAAAATGAAGATAATAAAACCTCACCTGTCAGGGTTAACAGGAAGAAATTCTAACGCTCCCAAGAAAGTATCACCTAACATTATTCCAAAGCAAATGAAACTGAGTAAAGTAGGATTTTATGTTCCTTAAAAGCAACAACATAGGTCTTTACTAGAAGCAGGATACGAAATCACACCATTAATGAAAAGAAAATTGGAAGCTAAAGACTGGAACCGGGGCTAGGACTGTAGCTGAGTGGTAGAGTGGGAACTTACTGCTAACTTCAAGGCCCTGCGCTCAAACTCTAGCATCAGTAAACAGAAATTTAGTGACTAGAATCATCTGAATCATGGCAAAGAAAGGATTAGACAAGGAAAAAGAAATGAATTTTTTTAGCATAACAAATATTGCATAGACTATAAAAATTCTATTTATCTAGGTATATGAACTCTAGACTGACCATGATACACAAAAACAATTTTCCCACTGAGATAAAAACAAAAAAAAGCAACATATAAAAGGCTGACAGAGAATCATAAAAAGAATATTTTAAAATCAAGTACATTTTCTAATTTGGGAGAGATTATGTACTGGAACTGTTTATTTAAAACACTTAAAACTCAGAAAACCTGTTTTAGAATCATTCTAACTTAATGTATTTTAATATTTAGGTTGTCATGAATTTAATGTAACAAAAATACTTATACTGAATTATAAATGTAGAGATCCTTACCAATAATTTACCAATGCATCATTTTCAAACTGGTAACAAATTGATTTTCTCTTCTTAGTATCATATAATCTTTTTACTACATGCACATAAGTTTTTGCTTAGTCGGCCAAGGAAACAAGTATTGGAACTGCCTTAAATAACTAAATTTATCTGTGACATACTAATTTACTATTTGAAAAGTTAATTCCAGATTTAAAATAAGCAAAAAGAAAAGCAGATGTTTGGTAAATGCCACATGACATTTAATGTTTTCTATAAATAACCCTCCCAAATTATTCTGATTTTCAAAGAAAAATTAAAACATGCTTTCTAAGATCTGTTTCTTTGTCTCAGTATAAGCACAGTAAGAACAGCCCAGAAACCCACCTCAGTGTGTCTTTGATGTAATGCATTATATTCCTTCTTCAGTTCTGCTTCTCTTTCTTCAAGTCTGCTAACTGAAATTAAGATACATACACTTAATCAAAACCAAATACAATAAATTTACTTGAAAATGTCTGTCTTTAAAATGTGGAATGGATTAACCAAAATCCTTAGCAACTTTAAGATTCCGTGCTCCATATGAAATTCTGTACAAAGCAGCAACCTCATTTCGTCATCTTTAAAAAATAAAACTTTCAGAGATGGAGAATGGGGGGGGGGGGAGAAAAAGAACTAAACATCAGATTAGTTCTCTAATATGTATGTTTTTTAGGTCATCCTTCTAAATAGATTTTGTTGTTTGTTTTTGATACTGGGGATTGAACTCAGGGTCTCTTTTCCACTGACCTACAGCCCCAGTCCTTTTTAGTTCTTATTTTGAGACAGGATCTCATTAACATATCAAGGCTGGCCTCTAACTTGCCATCCTCCTACCTCAGCATCCTGAGTTACTGGGATCACAGGCGTGTGCTGCCACACCTAGCTTTTATTTTTATTTTTTTTAAATTTTTTTTTAGTTGTAGATGGATGCAATATCTTTATTTTATTTATTTGTATGTGGTGCTGAGGATCGAACCCAGTGACTCATGCATGCAAGGCAAGCACTCTACCACTGAGCCATAGCCCCAGCCCCCACACCTAGCTTTTAAATAGCTGTGTGTGTTTCTCAAATTATAGAATTACCTCTCTCAAAAACAAAATCTCCATAAGTAAGTTTTAACCAGCAATTAGGACCCAAGTCATTGATTCCTTATGTTTTCTAGTAATATTCAAGCTCCTTTTCAGCACTATCGTGAAAGTGTCATTCCAAGTACTCTGCTCCACAGGTCTTCTAAGTTTAAGGGAATTATTTAGCTCCCTCTGCTGATGGATTTTGTGAGTGGCACTGATGTGGAACAGCACAGAATAAAACTTACAATATTTAAACAAAAAAGAAAGTTTTAGAGCCCAAGATAAAGAATGTCAGAGCAGAATATCAGGAAAGAATGATGGATACAGAAGAATGACTCAGAGAAGAGGTGGAGTCCAAGTGAGACCACAAAAAAATTATAGTACTCAAGACAGATGGTAATGAGAGTGTTCTAGACACTGATACCACAGACAAAGGAACACAGAACCATGCTGCTGGTGAGGCAGAAGGAAGATTGCCCAGTTGGAAGAGGCTGCACTGGCTAAGGAGCTGTGGGAGATAGTTACTCATCTTTGTGAATTAATATTTTCTTGATAATGGGCAACCAAAACAAAAACTTGGATGCTAAGGCTAAAACAAAATCCAACTATCATCCATAAACTTCAATTTCAAATTTGTGTTCATTAGCAAAGCTTCATTATTCTTGTCATCTAACTTGTTACAAACTCATACATTTATATCACTTTTTTATTATTATCACTACCTATAGTAGCTAACATTATAGACTGCTTATTATGTCCTAACTGTATATAAACTAACCTATTCAAGTCTGACATTAACCTTATGATGAAAATATTATCATTATATTCATTTTGAAACTTAGGAAACTGAGGCAAATAGTGACAAAGGTGACTCCTTTATAACAAGGGTCTTGTCCAGAATCTATATTCTTAATTACCATGCTATAGAGAATCTCAGCAAACACTCCTTTTAATCTGTTTCATACACAGATCATATACACAGTTTATACACAGTTCAATCTGTCTAAGATTTCATTGCAGGAAGGGCAAAAGCTTCAAACAAAAAAACTCCCTGTTCTTATGGAAATAACCCAATTACACATCAAACTGTCAAGCAAAGACACATACTCAATTTTATTAAACATCACAGAGAAGCACACTGGTATGGTTTGGATGTGATTTGTCCCCCAAGAATTCATTTTTGGAGACTTTGTTCCCAGGTGGTGACTAGTGAAAGGCCTTTGAGTCATTGAGGTGGCTGCCCTTGAATGAAATTAAGGCAGCTCTCATAGGGCCCCTAAGTTTTCATGACAGCAAGTTGTTATACTAGAGGACCTGACCCCTGAATTTCTCTTGCTTTGTGTTTTTGAGGTGTAATGTCTTCCTCCTAAACACACTCCTGCCACTGTAACACCATCTGTCATTAGACCTTCACCAGAGGCCGAACCAACCCTCCTCTCCTTCACTGCTCAGTCTTGGACTTTGAACGTCCAGAACTATAAACCTTCCTCAGCTATTTTGTTACAGTAATGAAAAACAGATTAATACATTAAAAGCAAACATTGGCTAAAATTAATATAATACACTAAGTGCTGGTAAATGAAAAACAGATTAATACATTAAAAGCAAACATTGGCTAAAATAAATATAATACACTAAGTGCAACTTTCATATACTATGGTGGGGAGTATTAACTGGTACACACAACCTGAAAACTTTTTTGCAAGACTTAATAAAGTAGAATGTTTGCCAGTTCTGTGACAAAATAGTTTCAGTGCTAGGAAGTACACATATGTATCCATCCAAGGCATTTAAAACAATGTTCAAAGAAGCACTATCCATAATCATCCAAACCTGGAAACAATCTAAGTATTCATGAACGGCATAATGGATATTCATATACTGGAATACAAGAAAAATGAACAAATTATTGCCCACACACATCATGGGTGAATATCACAAGCAAGATATTCCGAGAAGCAAAAACCAAAGCATGTAACATTCAAAGACACACAAAACTAAAGTGTACCAGGACAGTAGTTACCTTTGGGGAGGAGTAAGTCTCCTGACCACGAACCCAGTTCAAATACAATGCATATCTGTTCACATAGGTGTTTTTCTTGGCTTGAATATTCATTATGTTCATTACTCATTATGCTATGAATTCAACATATAGCACAGAATTTAAACAGACTAGCTGGAACCATCACAAACATGTTGTGCTCCCAGGAGTAGTGGCATATGCCTGTAATCCCAGTGACTCAAGAGGCTGAGGCAAGAGGACTACAAGTTCCTCAGTATTTAGCAAGACCCTGTCTCAATTAACAAAAAGGACTGGTTATGTGACTTGGTGATAGAATGCCCTTGGACTCCATCCACAGTATCACAAAAATAAATAAAACCAAATTGTATTGTTTTGACTTCAGAATTCACAGGGAGATAGCAACAGTGTTACCAAATTAGAGAAATCATAAAAGGAAACAAAGATGGATAAAGAAAGATAAACTAGAATTACTCTGTTGAAGGTCATGTATAATAATATATAAATATATAAATAATATGTATATCCTTTGATGATATGTTACTATTCTTATTTATCCTACAGATACTTACATTAACACCCAAAGATATGAAAATGAGGATCTCTGTAACATATCCTACAATGAACTCCAAATTGGAATAACCTCCAAAATTGTCATTCTTCTAATGATTAAGAAAATTATGAGCCGGGCGTGGTGGCTCACGCTTGTAATCCCAGCACTTAGGGAGGCTGAGACAGGAGAATCGCGAGTTCAAAGCCAGCCTCAGCAATGGCAAGGCGCTAAGCAGCTCAGTGAGACCCTGTCTCTACATAAAATACAAAATGGGGCTGGGGATGTGGCTCAGTGGTCGGGTGCCCCTGAGTTCAATCCCTGGTACCAAAAAAAAAAAAA
>CM053402.1:24497652-24627460 GCA_028644305.1 Xerus rutilus
AAGAAAATTATGGAAGTCATACAATAAAATATGCAGTGGCTTTCCTACTTATTTACCACATGACTGCAAGTAAATTAACCTCTCTGGGTCTTGGTTTCTTTGAGCAATAACAGTATATCAGAATTTATATTAAGTTAATATTTGAAAAAGACATTCAACAGTGCCTGGCACAAACCTTGTTATTCAAATGAAATACAATAATTAAAGATGCTCTCAAAAGGAATGCAGTAGCTGAGTGCAGTGGCGCACACCTGTAATCCCAGAACTTTGGGAGGCTGAGACAGGAGAATTGCGAGTTCAAAGCCAGCCTCAGCAATGGTGAGGCACTAAGCAACTCCGTGAGACCCTGTCTCTAAATAAAATACAAAATAGGGCTGGGGATGTGGCTCAGTGGTCAAGTGCCCCCTGAGTTCAATCCTAAAAAAAAAAAAAAAAAGGAATGCAGTATATCTATATATACTGACATGGGATGGTGTCAAAAAGAATTGAACAGAGGGGTGTTAAATAAATATTGTGGAAAATTTAAAAAGACCAAAATACAAAGCCACTAAAATGTCCACAAAACAGTAGCTCTTTCCCAGTCTGTTTTTACTCAGACAAAAATCTTCCCAGCCATTCTTTTGCTCTTTTTTAACTCTCATATTGCATATTCAATCAACAAATTCCATCTATTCTACCTTCAAAATTAATCTAGAATCTGACCCCTCCCTTTTTACCACCTCTGACACTTCCATTATGGTTCAAGATATGATCTCTTCATTGGATTACTGAAAGTGTATACCGTCTAGTAGCTCAGCTTAGTCATTGTTCCAGTATATTCTCAAAATAGTGTGGGTGGAATTGGAGAGTGACTGGCTACTTAAAACTCTTCAATGGCTTCCTGTCAAGTTTAAAATTGGTACGAGGGAGACATTCTTAACAATGGTCTACAAGACTCCTGTCAAGTTACTCACACCACTCTTCTCCCTAACCCCATACAGAACTTTGATGTCATGACCTAAGTGTTGTGAACTAAATTATACCTCCATCCCCTAATTTCAGGAGTGGAAGCCCTAACTCCCAATGTGATGTGTTGGGAGTAAGACCTAAAGAATGTAATTGAAGTTAAATAAGGTCAGGACAGTAGGGCACTAATCCAATAAGATTGAGAAGAAGACACACCAGAAATCTT
Organism: Xerus rutilus; assembly: GCA_028644305.1. Lineage (NCBI taxonomy): Eukaryota > Metazoa > Chordata > Mammalia > Rodentia > Sciuridae > Xerus > Xerus rutilus. The sequence continues at coordinate 24,498,824 of CM053402.1, forward strand.
TCTCAACATAGAAAGAAAAAAGTTAATGAATAAAATAAAGATTCATCAACAACTAAAAAAATATTAAAAAAAAAAAAAGTCATTTGAGGACACAGAGAGAAGACTGCCACCTGCAAACCAAGGTGAAGGGCCTCAGGAAAACCCAAATCTACTTGTAGCTTGATCTTGGACTTCAACCTCAATTGTGAGAAATTTCTGCTACTTCAACTACCCAGTTTATGGTAATTTGGTATGACAGCTTTAGCTTACTAATATATCAATTAAATACCATTAAGTAAGCCTCAGAGATGCTTTTATACAAAGTGTTTGTTAAGTGACTTTGTCAGGGAGCAGGGCCTATACAGAAACAGGTCCTGATTTATACTAGCTTACTAATCAATTGTCTGCATAGCCTTGTTGCAATGTAATGCTTAGCAAGACTATGGGAAAGAAGAAATAAGATCTCAATATATCACTCTTTTTTGGATTTCCAATATTTGTTTGAATGAACATGACCATTGTTCAGATTTGCTTAGGTTTATCTACAAACATTCCTTGAAGTTCTGTTAATTAATTTATTCTCCTTAAGGATTTTAGATTATCCCTATCTATAATTCCTTCAGCCACCATTCACAGCTTTCTAACCCATTAGATTTACTTTCTACTAAATTTATTCCCATTTGGCATCATATTTTTACTTTTGCCTCCAAAATAACATTTGATAAAGTATCAACTCATTCTCTAACCACCTTGAAGATAAAATTTTTATACTTACTAATCTCATAAATGATCTGTATCTATTATTTCTTAGCAAGAAATTTATCACACACAAAAAAGGGCATTTAGTGTATGCAAACTACATGGGGTTATATACAACTTGCCCCTACTTCTTGTTGTTTTTAAACACAGTATTTTTGGAACAGTTTTAGTTTCACAGAAAAATTGAGCAAAAACACAGATAATTCCCATGTGCCCATCTCTTGCCCCACCCCCATATCAACATCCCAAATGAGAGTGGTACATTTGTTACAATCAATGAACCTACACTGACACATCATCACTCAAAGTATATTATTTACATTAGGTTTAACTCCTGGTGTTATGTATCCTATGAGTTTTGAAAAATGTATAGTGACATACATCCACCTTTAAAGTATCATGCAAACATACAAACTAGGCTCCCTACCTTTAAAAATTCTCTATGCTCCACCTAGTCATTCTCTTCTACCTACCACCAACTCTCAGCAATCACTGATTTTTTTTTTTATTGTATCTGTTTTTTTGCCTTTTCAACGTGGCATATAATTGAAATCATATGACTTTTCAGATTGGCTTCTTTCACTTAGTAATAAACATTTGAGGTTACTACATGTCTTTTTGTGATTTGATAGATAATTTCATTTTAGCATGTATAATGTTCCTTAGTATAGATTACAGCCTATCTCTGTTTTTTCTTATGAACTGAAAGTCTTGAAATTACAAGCTTTAAACGCTCACCATTTCTAAGCACAAAAGTTAATATTCTTAATGCAGAAAAGTTGTATTTTAAGATATTTTCAACTAGTACTGTGTATGTTGAAAATCTGTATAACATGATGCCTATGTTTTCACTGTTTTTAATGCAAAATAAATCATAACTACACTTAAGCCAAGCTCTGTTTTAGTCTTTTATACAAATATATTTTGCCTGTTATACTAACTAATAATAAGCAAAATACTGAATTTTGCATTATCTTAAATAAAAACAGACAAATTTTCCTGGTTAAAATGTCTAAATAAATTAAATTTAAATCTAATCAGCTGGTCTAACAAAGTATTATCCACTTGTATTTTCCCCTTCAATCCAGTACAAGAGTAAATTATAGCCTATTGACCTCACCTACTTACTTGAGATCCTTTACTAATTTACTTCTCTGTCTCATTAAACAGAAGGTTTATCATTTTGTATAGTTAATGTGTCACTGATAACTAATCATACAAATCAAAAAAAGACCACTTATAATATATTATCTATTATGAGTATGCAACCACACAATTTTATAGAGTTCGAACATTAGTTTATCTACTTCCCCATTTATGAACAAGGCACTAAACAAGTCAGAATACCAAGGGGAAACCTAAGGAATATGTTCCCCAAGTAGCTGTCCTTTATATTTAACTCTGCAAAACTTAGGTTTTCACACAGCTAAATTAGAATTTTGGTTATTTTTAGCTGTGAGACCAGCAGGATATACAAGCAATTCAAACTAGTGAGGGCCGGACATGGTGGCGCATGCCTGTAATTCCAGGGGCTCTGGAGGCTGAGGCAGGAGGACTGCAAGTTCAAAGCCAGCCTCAGCAACTTAGTGAGGTCCTAAGCAACATACCAAAACTCTGTCTCAAAATTTAAAAAAATATATAAAAAAAGATGGGATGTGACTCAATGGTTAACCATCCCTCGGTTCAATACCTGGTACCAGTGAGGGATGGGGGTAGGGGACAGTGAGGGATCACAAATATGTATAATTCAGTTCTAAAAAGGAACGAAGTACCAATGCATAATACAACATGAATGAACTTTCTGCTAAGTGAAAGAAGCTGGTCACAAAAGACTATCTATTCTAAGAGTCTACATGAGACCAAAAGTAGACTAGTGCTTGTCAGGGAGTAGAGGAAGCAGGGAATGTGGAGAGAGTGCTAATAGGTATGGGGTTTCTTTTTGGGGTAATGAAAACGTTCTCAAATTAGTGGTGATGATCATAAAACTTTGTGAATGTATTAAAAACCTCTTGGTTGTATACTCTAATGTGGTGGATCTTATTATATGCTAATTAGATTTCAATTTAGAAGAGTAATGATTAACCTAACCCTTAACACAAACATCAGGAAATTAGAACCTAATTTAATAATAACCTAAATTATCTCCTAATTCAATAACCTATCTTTTAAAGAAAAAGAAGGAAAATCAAATGAAGGGAATGAAAACTCAATATTTAGTAAATGTTGACTAAATTAATGAATATGCAATGGTAGGGTTTTTTTTGTTTTTTGGGGTTTTTTTTTGCAGTGCTGCAGTTAGAATTCAGGGCCTCAGACATATGGCCAGGCAAATACTCAATCATTAAGTCACATCCCCAGCCTGCAATTAAAAGTTTCAAAGCAATGACAAAATAAAACCAGAGGAACCTTAAGGTTATTTTTTAAAAATCAGGCTATATGAGCACAAATTGAAAATTTACATTTTCATTAAAATTTTTTCTCAGATAATTCACAGTACAAATGCAAAGATGGCTGCTAAGCTCTGAGTACATTCATTCTCTTGCTTCAACACTTTAGCAAAACTGCCACCTACAAAGCAAAGCAAAGGCTGACCAAAAGTTAACCAAAGCAGTTTCCTCTTTTTCTTGGGGACACAAACTAGACTATATACCCTAGCTCCTGCAGTTAACCTTCTCAATGAGTTATTCTCAATGAAGTAGAAGAAAAAGTGGCATGTGTCACATCCAGGACTAATTAGAAAAACTTCCACACACAATCCTCCATTTTTCTTTCCCGTTCTTACAATTTAATGCAGGTGACTATAATGAACTTGGGAAGTTATATAAACTGGAAAGTACCTTGTTTCCAAAGAAGCTACCCACTTATCAGAAACATCCACACAAGCCTTTTAACCTTTCTAACCTTCACACAAGCAAGAAATAACATTTGAGTCATTCTACAGTCATATGTTACTTAACATTGGGGATACGTTCTCAGAAATGCCTCATTAGCCAATTTCTTCACTGTGTGAATGCCACAGAGTATACTCAGACGAACTAGGACAGCTATCATGTCACTAGGTGATATAATCTTATGGAACTATTATATATACAGTCCATCATTGACTGAAACACCACTATGGCCAGGCACAATACCATACATGTGTAATTCCAGCTATTTGGGAGGTTGACGCAGGAAGATTGCAAACTGAGGGCCAGCCTGGGCAGCATAGCAAGATCCTCTCTTAAAAAAAATTTTTTTGTTTTTGTACTGGAGATTGAACTCAGGGGGCACTTGACCATTCAGCCACATCTCCAGCCCCATTTTGTGTTTTATGTAGAGACAGGGTCTCACTGAGTTGCTTAGTGCCTCACCCTTGCTGAGGCTGGCTTAGAACTAGCGATTGTCCTGTCTCAGTCTCCCTAAGTGCTGGGATTACAGGCTTGCGCCACCACGCCTGGCCTCTCTTAAAATTTTTAAAAATTATAAAAACGGTGTGGGCGTGTAACTCAGTGGTAGAGAACTTGCCTAGCAAGTTCAAGGCCCTGTATTCAATCCCTATTTACCACCAAAAAAAAAAATTATTGGACTATATATAATTTTCATGATTTGTCTGCTACAACAACCAGAGTTAGCTTAACATATATCAGTTTACAAACTTTCATTGAAAGTCCTCATAAAAGATGCCATAAACCAAAGGTACATCACCCCATTACACTTTAAGCATAGTGTTTATAGCCGGGCGTGGTGGCGCATACCTATAATCACAGCAGCTCGGGAGGCTGAGGCAGGAAGATTGTGAGTTCAAAGCCAGCCTGAGCAACTTTATGAGGCCCTAAGTAACTCAGTGAGACCCTGTCTCTAAATAAAATACAAAAAAAGCTGAAGATGTGGCTCAGAGGTTAAGTGCCCCTGGATTTATGCCTTGGGCCAAAAAAAAAAAAGAATAGTGTTTATGTCTGTTATGCTGAATGACTTTTTACAAAATTCTTTTATTTGTTGTTTTTAGTTATATATGACAGTAGAATATATTTTGACATATTATACATACATGTAGTATAACTTCCCATTGTGGTTGTACATGATATGAAGTTACACTTATCTTGTACTGAATGATTTTCTGAATGCTATTCTGGCATCCTTTCCTCCCTAACACAACAATTACCTAGACAGAAATTGCTAATGACTTTCTGTATTTCTTTACCTGTACTGTGATCTAAATATTAATATTATCTTTTTAGGTACATTTAGTACCAATCATATAAATATTGCAGAATATTATCCTATAACTGATCATATAATACACATTATGTATTATATATACACATATGCCAACTAAGATTGTGTAATACACCAAGATCATATGATACAAATTCAGAAGCTTTCACTCTTTTTTGAAAATAACTCAGTACAACAACATATCCAATAAACTCAGTTTACTCAAGGCTTACATCATGTGAGATGGTACAAACATTTTTGAAAAGTACCTTTTAGCCCAGGGAAGAGCCATCTCTTGAGAGTCTTGAATGTCACTAAGGAAACAGTAGAGGGAAAAGAAGGGAAAGAAGAAAGGAAAGGGAAAGCAGAAAAGTAAAGTCCTTGGTCAAGGACTATAGGTATCCAAGAAGCCTCAAGTACCATAAAGTTAACCAATGCCTATGTTGTTATATTACTTCTGAAATGTATTGCAAGGTCGTTTCTTGTTTAATAGTTCCCCTGTGAACCCAAACTTCAAATAATCTCAGGAAAAATCCTAAAACCTTATCTTTTTGCACATCAAAACAAGCTGCAACCTGCCATTAATTGGAAATAAACAAGTTTCTGTTTATCCTACCTATTCCAAAACAAAAAGAACCAATCTGCAATTTTTTTTAACTGCTAATTTTCTAAGAAGGGGAAAAAATGAAATCATGGTACCTAAAAGGAAAAAAGTGGAAAGAAGGACAAGAAAAAACAATAATCAAAAGACTTCCCCCTTATAATAGCTAATGGAGACACTTTAGCCTGAATTTGAAAGCTCTTTCTAGCCATCTTTCCAAAGAGCAAGAGGATGTGATAAAGGCAGGAAGAGCCACCTGCTCTGCCGGCTCAAAATCAGAGCTTACCTCCTTAGATTGATGGCCTTTGCCAAGTTTGGAACACCTTCCATCTCTGTTGTCTTCTGCCCCATCAGACTGCTGATAGGCCTATGGGGGGAAGAAAGAGAAACAGACCTGCTAGAATGCCATATCCAACTCATCATTTGCCTTCCCAAAAGGAATCATCAGTTCTTACTATTCATGGAAGGCAGATAATCCAACTGTTACTGGACCTCAAAAAATTGACTTTGGTCTTTCAGAAATTCTCCTTGAATAATTTATCATCAAAAGTCCCCCAAAATAAGCAAGGATCAAATGCTGACTTCAGAGCAAACAAATCTAAGACAACCACATCAAACAGTAATATAAACCTCTCCTCTACCAACTAAGTCCTTCACCATGTCTCTAAATCTCAACTTTTCAGACAGATATGTTATTAATCAATAACACTGTGAAAAATTATAAATATTTTAAAGCACTCATGAATCAATGATTATATCCTTAAAATAGAGTGGAATAACTTCAAAGAATCCCAGGGGTAGGGACTTCTAACAATCTGACATAGTCACTGCTTTGAAGATGTCACCTAAGCCATCCACAACAGAAAGCTGACTAGCTGTCCTACCTAAATATTCTATGTAGGAAGAGGCCATGCTTTACTTCAGCACATATTCCTGTGTATCACTCTCATGGTCAAGAAATACTTCCTCATTACCAACAAAAACCAACAACTTCATTTCCTCTAATTTAACCCTCTGAAATTACAGAAACCCAGCTTGGCATCTTCCTTATCCACCATCCCTTTATATGTTTGAAGAAGAAACTATTTTTTCCTCCCTGTTCTCTAAGCTAAAGTACCAGAAATCCTTTAGTCCTTACTCATAGAATTAATTTTCTGTGATAGCTCTAGTTCTAGGTATTAATTATAAACTACAATGTTAAGGTTCTCAACAGACAACACTAGACTACAAAGGTGGATGAGTGTAAATACAAATAATTAAACATAAAACAGAGCAGAAGACCACAGTACTGTCTATGAAGCAGAAGTAATAAAATGTTACTATTTGCATAAATTATCTTGTGTCTGCTTTTCTGCTTTCTCACTTATACATAGGCTTTTTAAAAAAATAAAAATAAAGAACGTACAGCCCTAAACAAAGCTTATTCAATACACAGATTTTTTTTTTTTTTTTTTTGGTATTGGGGATTGAACCCAGGGACGTTCAACCACTAATAACATCTCTAGCCCCTTTTAATATTTTTACTTAAAGATAGGGTCTTACTGAGTTACTTAGGGCCTTGTTAAATTGCTGAGGCTGGCTTTGAACTCATGATCCTCCTGCCTCAGCATCCTGAGCCACTGGGATTATAGGCGTGTGCCACCGTGCCTGGTTCACAGATATTCTTAACATTGAGAAGAATTAGAGTCAAGTTACTTAGATAAAAGTAAATGTCTATATAATTAATGCCATTTTTGTCCAACCAGGAGACATATCTGAAACTTCTAAAAGTTGCCTTATTTTTTAAAATATGCTTAAATATGCTTTCAACAAAAACATAAATCATCAATAATTTTATTTTTGTCACTCTAAAAATTATGTAGGAGGAATTGTCTATTGATGAGATAAAACTAAAATGGAAAAGACAACCTACAATATTATTCAACTTTTTCAGACTATTAACTGCAAAGCATAATAAAAGAGACTGATAAAAGCTCTTATGGTCCTGAAAATATTTTTTAAGTGATTTAAAAAACAGTAACAGAAAATACTTAGGCCCTCTCAAATATTAACTATGGTATGAGACTACCTAGTAATTTTAAATGACTTCTTTTTCGTCTATGCCTTGAAAATTCTCAACTCATCTTATCATTAACAGACCTTGTTTTGAAAATCTATTGGGAGCCATTCATTTTTTTAAAATACAAGAATATGTTAATGAGTACACTACCTCCTCTAACTTTCCATCTAGTGGAGTGCTTATTCTTATGACCAAGAAATAAGAAGTGTTTTCCTTGCAATAATAAAATTTCAAGGTGGAGGCTTCAAGGTATTTTACTAGACGAAGAAGGAAAGTCAGAGCACAAGGCTATTTAATACATGTATGTGTCTTCAGTTGTTAATGTTTTTCCATTTAGTTAAAAAAAAAAGGGTTTGGGGCTAGAGTTGTGGCTCAGTGGTAGAGCGCTTGCCTGTCATGTGTGAGGCCCTGGGTTTGATCCTCAGTAATGCATCCTCAGTAATAAATAAATAAATACCCATTGAAAATTTAAAAATAATTTTAAAAATGGATTTTCATTCAAAAGAAGGAAAAGCAATATCAGAGTGAGTAGCTTAAAATTACTGCCATCTAAACTTTTCCAAATTCCTCTCCACAAAAGATAATGAGTAGGGCTGGGATTGTGGCGCAGTGGTAGCGTGCTTGCCTAGCATGCTGAAGCACTGGGTTTGTTCCTCAGCACCACATAAAAATAAAATAAAGATATTCTGTCCACCTACAACTAAAAAAAAAAAAATTAAAAAAAAAAAAGACAATGACTATACCTAAGGGGAAAATAATCTATTTGTAAACTCAAGGAACTGCTGGGCAATCAACGTTTTGAAGAAAAAAAAAAGGAATAATAAATGATTCTGTATCAGCTCTGGGTGCTAATATGTTGTAAATAATGATTTGAATATAGGAGTTATGATAAGCAAAATGAAATTTACTACCAATCCTTACTTCTCTGATTCTGTTTACATAAGAAATAGCTAAACACTAAAATATACCAAAACTCACTAAAATGTTCATATTCCTTGGCCAGCTTCCTTAAATGCATTCTAAGAAAATTATCAAGAAGGAAAGCCTACAGAAGTTAAAAAATATGCAAAATGATTCCTGCAATAGAAAACATGTCCAACCAACCAACAGGGAAAGTTTATTTCTGTTTGTTTTTCCTTTTCAAAAATGAGATGGCATTTACTTTTACCCTGATTTATTCCTTCATTGCACAAAGGATTTGAGATCACTTTCCAGAACATTATACATGTATAAAATTTGCATGTAGGAGAAAAATAAATATTTTTTGCGGTTATAGGGACTGAACCCAGGACTCCACGCATGGTTCTCAAGAGCTCTATCACTAAGCTACAAGCTCCAGCCCTTTATAATATTTTATTTTTACACAAGGTCTCCCTAAGTTGCCCAGATTGGCCCCAGGCTTTTGATCCTCCTGCCTCAGTCTCCTGAATAACTAAGACTTCCAGGCAAGTACTACCATGCCTTGTGGGAAAACAATTTAAATATGGCAACCAGGTAAGTCTCAAACGAGTAGCTACAAAATTTGTTCTGAGTTTCTGGCTAGCCAAGATAGAAAATAAAATAGCCATTAAATAATTTTGTCTTAGACGGGCGCAGTGGTGCACGCCTGTAATCCCAGCACTTTGGGAGGCTGAGACAGGAGAATCACAGGTTCAAAGCCAGCCTCAACAATGGTGAGGTGCTAAGCAACTCAGTGAGACCCTGTCTCTACATAAAACACAAAATAGGGCTGGGGATGTGACTCAGTGTTTGAGTAGCCCTGAGTTTAATCCTTGGTACCAAAATAATAATAATAATAATAATTTTGTCTTTTTTGGTACTAGGGATTGAATGCAGCGGCACTTTACCACTGAGCTACATACTAGTCCTTTTTTTTTAAGTTATTTTTTATTTTGAGACAGGGCTTTACTAAGTTGCTGAGGCTGGCCTCCAACTTGCAATCATCTTGCCTCAGCCTCCCAAGTAGCTGGGATTATAGGCATGTGCCATCATGTGCAGTTGGCTGTTAAATAATTCTTTTTTAAAAATTTTTTTAGTTGTCAATGGATCTTTATTTATTTATATGCAGTGCCAAGAATCAAACCCCGCGCCTCACACATGCTAGGCAAGTGCTCTACCACTGAGCCACAACCCCAGCTCTTAAATAATTCTTATTAGAGAAAGAACAAAGCATTGTTCCTCAGGAAAAATAAGAACTGTTAATAGATGGCATTGCTTCTGGATGCTTAATGTGTGCAGACATTAAAACAATAAAGATTATGCAACAAGGAAAACACTTATTAAAAAACATAAGATACAAATTTATACATACATTCCAACTGCAGTGATCTAAAAACATGTGGAAAAAAGACTAGGCCATACACACAACACGCCCCCACCAAAAAACAAACTGATTTCTTTCACTACAAGGACCATATCATATTCCTTTGTATAACAACCATACCACAATCAATGTGGAATGTTAGGCATACTGTAGTAGTTTACACTTTTTTAAAATATTTTTTTAGTTGTAGATGGACACAATGTCTTTATTTTATTGCTTTGTATGTGGTGCTGAGGATCGAACCCATGGCCTCACACATGCGAGGTAAGCGCTCTACCACTGAGCTACAATCCCAGCCCCAGTAGTTATTTTAAAAAATATTTTTCTAGTTGTAAATGGACACAAACCCTTTATTTTATTTATTTATTTTTATGTGCTGCTGAGGATTGAACCCAGTGCCTCACACTAGGCAAGTGCTCTACTACTGAGCTACAACCAACACTTACTTTTTTTTTTTTGGTACTGGGGATTGAACTCAGGGGTACTCAACCACTGTACCCCATTCCCAGCCCTACTTTGTATTTTACTTAGACACAGGGTCTCACTGAGTTGTTCGATGCCTCACTTTTGCTGAGGCCGGCTTTGAACTGGTGATCCTCCTGTCTCAGACTCCCGAGCTACTGGGATTACAGGCATGTGCCACCATGTCTGTCCACATTTTTAACTGTATAAAAATGCCTATATTTAGGTGACTCACTTAAGATAATATTTGGCTTAAAAGACAAATACTAAACATATGACAGAAAAATATAAAAAGTATTTTTTGACAAAGAATTCCTTACTGCTACACTATGAATGGCAAAGTTGGTTAGCTAAAAAGTACCAAACTGGACTTTCTAAGTTCACAACTTCCTTATTGCATACCATCAATATACATTGAAATGTATACCACATATACACTTCAGATTCTTATTTAAGCCTCACAAGATGCTAATTACCAGTAGTGTTTTGTTACTCCCAGATAAGGAATAATATACACCATTTTTTGAGATGCTTTATGTTGGAAAAAAATAAATATTCCATATTAGTTCAAATTTTAAAAAGAGAACTAGAAATCTCCAAAATTAAACATTACCACAAAACTAGTTTTTTATGAATTCAATATCTTAACAATGGTACATCATACCACAACCAAATCCCACACTTCAAAAGCTGTAAAATGTGGCCTTTAATTCAGTTCCTCTTTCTTTACATTTTTCTTGCTTCTCAAATAGCAAATAACTACAACCAAAATTTCCCCTTTTTAATACAGAGAGTAGGCTTCAGAGCAGAACTTGAATTCTATTACAGCTATGTTTTAAAAGAGATATATGCCCTAAGACATCCATCAGTTGACATGCTTAGTCTTCTAAAATTAAAGACTCTAACACATTGTACATATATAAACATGAAAACCGGACAAAGTTCAGTTGTCATATGGCACTCAAAAAATGGCACTGAAGAGAAAAAACTACCTACTCCTTCTTTACTATAGGTACTACCAACTGTAATTTCAGAAGCTCTGAAATTATGATCCATGAAATAAGGCTGTAATGTAAATTAAATTAAATATGGGGCTATAATTATTTTAACAAAAATCGCTATATTTTCCTTTAAAAAAGTAATAGAATTTTCAAAACTAGTCCAAGTAATCTGTTTTCTATTTCATGAAACATTACACTATATGCGCAGTGGCATGAGTCTTATAGTCTCATGTACTTGGGAGGCTGATGTGGGAGGATCAATTGAGCCCAGAAGTTAAGAGTCCAGTCTGGTTTCAAAAAAAAAAGAGAGAGGGGCTGGGGTTATGGCACAGTGGTAGCGTGCTTGCCTAGCACGTGGGAGGCACTGGGTTCGATCCTCAGCACCACATAAAAATAAAATAAAGATATTCTATCCACCTACAACTAAAAAAATAAATAAATATTTTTTAAAAAAAGAGAGAGAAAATAAGAAAAAAAAATTACAGGGCTGTGGGTTCAGCTTAGTAATAGAGCATTTGCCTATCATGTGTGAGGCCTTGGGTTCAATCACTGGCATCACAAAAAATAAATAAATAAATAAAGAATGAATATAAAAAGAATATATTCTGACATATATCTACTAAAATTTGTTTCACCTTTTAAAAAGCAGTTATTCACTGGGCATGTTGGCACATGCCTATTATTACAGTTACTCAAGAGCTGAAACAGAATTTTAAGTTGGAGCTCAACCTGGGCAACTGAGCCAGGACCTGCCTCAAAGATGTAGCTCACAGATAGAGTATTCTTGGGTTTAATCCTACCTCCCCCAAAAAGCACTTATTCCAAGGGAGATTCCGGGAAGAGAAAACTCACAGAATAAAGAAAAAAAATATTTTCCAAAATAAGTGGGGTTATATTTAAATGTGGCAAGATAAAGACTAGGAGAAAAGTTTAATGTATATGCTTAGATTTTTCATAGTCCCAGTTAAGGCTTAAAGAAAAATAGAAAGAAGTGAGAGAGAAACAATTAAAAAAGACAAAAAGACTCCAAAGTCTCAAAAGCAGAGGGAATAAGTTCAAAAGTATTAATAAAAGAGAACTCATTACAGCCTAACTTCATGAATCAAAAGATTTAGTTTTATGAACTCTATACATCTGAATGGTCAATTTTGATTAACCACAGTTGTACCATCTTTAATTGTTATTTAGACACCAGGACAGATTTCAAAATGGGATAGACTCACAGGATAAACTTGTAGGATAATACATTAATAAGAAAAAGTTTTCAGATCAAATTAAACTCAAGATCAGATTCAATATTTAATACAGAATTTACTCCTTCCTTCCTTCCCTAGAGTATGATCAATTGTGTCTAAAAGACACTTGATTTTTAAAAATGTCTTTAAATTAAAATAAAACATGATACTTTTTGGAAAGAGGAATACAACAGAATGTGATGATTTCCAAAAAGCTGAATATGACTCATTAGATTGGATGCTGAGATAAATAATTCTCCTAAATTGACTATTTCCCTTAGTTAAGAAACTTTTTTTTTACACTTACTAGAAGGAACAGAAAATATATTTTTAAATCTTAGAACCAAAAGGCTGATATGCGTACAAAAAAATGAGTAACTCATTCCATTTGGTTACTTTTGTTAAAAAAGAAAAAAGGCAGTAGAATTTCTTCAAATGTTAAAGACATTTTAAGGTATTTTGACATCAAAAATGCAATTTCAATATAAGGTAATTGTTCCTCTTTCTTTCCACAGAAGTAGATTACTTAATGTATAGATTTTAGACAAGGAATTTCTTTCCAAGTCAAAAGAAAAATATCTCCTGAAAACTTGGCACTTCTTAGAAATCAGGAAAAAATTTAATATCTTAAACAAATTAAAATTAGATTGGTTCTGCCAACTGTGCCTTTAATGTTTGGTTCTAAAAATACTATATAATCCCTGATATGAAAGTCAGAATTAAAACATTATCTTTGCTAAATTTTCTTTTTTGTTAGAGAACACTCAACCCTTCAAATGTTTCAAAAGCTTGCATTTGCCACAAGACAGTTTTTCCAGATGAGTGGTCCATAGTAATGTGACTCCAGTTATAGTGTATGTACCAAGTAGTCTGTGTAGAACCTAAAATAGAATCATAGCAGTTGCTCAATGTATTCAATGTTAACCAATGAAAGGTACATAATTCTAGGTATCTTCAAGCCTAAAAACAAAAAGACATGACACATGGTTCATTTTATTTCACTCAGTTTGGTTTCTGTTACAAAGCATCTATTAGCTCTCTTCTATGATATTGCTTAATAGTCATGTAAATTTTTCTTGAATTCCAGAATGAACTCCAGATTTCCAGTGATTGTGATTTAGTTCTATTAGATCCTTCTAGCTTTTTAGAAGATGCACACTCAGTTCTCACACACATTCCAAGCCTGGTGGCAAAGGTTACTCATCATGAATGGCAGTCCCTTAACAGCAGGTGTCACTAAAGAGCTTCAACGGTTGATGTGGGAAGAGTAAAACTGCCTGACCAACTCTTGTTCCCTAGAATTCTGAGAGTTTACAATGCTGGGATGGAAAAGCAAAGAGTTTTCTATTTACCTATATCAGATATACAAACAGGTCATGAAGTTTCTCACTATCTTTTTCTAGTTTTGACTTAATTAGGTCTATTTTCATTAGCCAAAAAGGAGAAACCAACCTTGAGATTTGAATCAATTACTTTAATTTTTTATTTTTATATTTTGGTACCAGGGATTGAAACCAGGGGAGCTTTACCATTGAGTCCTATCCCCAGCCCTTTTTATTTTTGAGACAGGGTCTCGCTAATTTGCTTAGGGCCTCACTACATTGCTGAGGCTGGCCTCGAATTTGTGATCCTGCCTCAGCTTTCTGAGTCTCTGGGATTACAGGTATGATGCGCCACCATGTACAGCTAAAACCATTATTTTAAAAGTCAAGAATAACATGAAATTGTATTTAAAATAAAATCAATCTGAAAAAATGGACTTCTGTTCCCCTAAATGCCCATCAAAATTAGAAGAAATGATCCATGCATACTCACATGCATAATGGACACAGCACAATGTTAACTACAAATGGGCCAAGAACTAAATTGAAGACATGAGTCTATTAAGTATTTTTGATTTAGCCATTTCTGCATATATAGGTACTATGTGAAAAGTGAAGAAAACTAACCTCAGCACCCAGGTCTCACTTTTGAGTATGGGACAACCATTTACATATTTGGAACCCTTGTCAAATGTCAGGATAAATTATTGTACTATTAGAGCCTACTCTTTAATACATATTTATGTGCAGAGGTATTTTTACTTACTCTGATCAGCATAGTTTTTTGCTTTGAGTTCAAGTTGTCTTGTTTGAGATTCTAGAGATTCCACTCGGGTCTGTAAATCCTTTTTTTCTTGTTCTTGAGAATCTTCGAATTCAATGAATTTCTAATAAAGAACAATGCACATTCCATCAGAGAAATTAAATCTTTACATGTTCAACTCCTGTGCTTTCTGACATTAAGAATAACAAGTATTAACTACTTAAAGAGATCTCAGAATCGTAAACTTACACTGACTTTTAGTTCCTCTATAAAAATTACACCTAAAAACCTCCAAATACAAAAGTATAAATATGATAAAATAAATGTTTTCCCTTCATTAAGTATTTCAAATGAAATACACGTCCTACTACAAATATATAAATCTCTTAGTATACTTACATATTCATCTTGAGTTCAACATATGATTCAAAACATAATACGTATAATGAAAAACAAGGGAATAACGAAATAATAAATATTTGTTAAATGATTATGTGCTTAATAAGCAGTTTTGGGATTGAGGGTACAGCTCAATGGTAGATAACTTGCCCAGTGTGCAGGAGACATTGAATTCAATCCAGCACAAATAATAATAATAATAAAATAAAAATAAAATCAGCAGTAAGTGATCTTGTAGATGCACCTGAACCACAGTGTTTAAATTTCTAAGAAGAGGGCAGGGGCTAGGAATGTTTCCATCAATCAAATTTATAGTTTGTTAAAACCATCCTCAAGCTGGGTATGGTGGCGCATGCCTGTAATCCCAGCACTTTGGGAGGCTGAGACAGGAGAATCGCAAGTTCAAAGCTGGCCTCAGCAATGGCGGAGGTGCTAAGCAACTCAGTGAGACGCTGTCTCTACATAAAACACAAAATAGGGTTGGAGATGTAGCTCAGTGGTCGAGTACCCTTGAGTTCAATCCTCAGTACCAAAACCAAAAAAACAAAAAAACAAAACAAAACAAAAAAAACCACCTATCCTTAAGGAGATAATAGTTAAATGCAATCATTAAATCTCAGTCTTCACCTTACTTGTTATATCAGTGACATCTGACAACTCCTCACTCACTCCTCCTTTAAACACTTTTTTCTTTTCTTTTTTTGGTACAAGGGATTGAACTCAGGATTGCTCAACCACTGAGCCACATCCCCAGCCCTATTTTGTGTTTTATGTAGAGACAGGGTCTCATTGAGTTGCTTAGTGCCTCGCCGTTGCTGAGGCTGGCTTTGAACTCATGATTCTCCTGTCTCAGCCTCCCAAAATGCTGGGATTACATACAAGCGTGAGCCACCACGCCCGGCTAAACACTTTTTTTCTCGTTTAGCTTCCAGGACTTTTCCTTGTTAAGAACTTAAGTATTCTTAAATTCTACATAGCTGCTCTTCTTAGTCCTCTTGACTGGTGCCTTCTCTTCTCCCCAACTTCTTCACACTGGTCTTTAGATAACTTTTCTCTTCCTTTTTTACTCATTCCTGGGTGATCTCATTCATTTTCATGGCATTAAATACTAGCCATATGCTGACAAATTTCTATCTCTAGCCCAGACCTGAATTTCAGATTTGAATGTACAACAGTCTACTGGACATTTTATTTGAATGTTGAATAGTCATCTTAAACTTAGTGTGTCAAAACTTGTTGCTCTACTGATCTTCTCTTGCTCATAAAATGACTGTGATCAAGTGGTGCACACCTGTAATCCTACCAACTCAGAAGGCTTAGGGAGGAAAATCACAAGCTTGAGACCAGCCTGGGCAACTTAGTGAGATCCTATATCAAAATAAAATAAAAAGGAATGAGGATGTAGCTTTGTGGTAGAGTGCCACTGGGTTAAATCCCCAGCACCACAGAGGAGAATAAATGTATTTTTACTATCTATGGTCAATTGTTCAGGTCCAAAACGTTAGAGTCAACTTTGACTCTTCTCATTCTCTAATATCTCCTATCCAATCCATGAGCAAATCTACCTCAGATCCAACTTTTTTCTTTCTTTCTTTTTTTAGGATAAAAGAGTAGCATTTATTCAAGTGAGAAGAAGAGATAGAGCTCCCACAGGGCAAGAGGGGACCCAAAAGGGTTGCCATTTATGCGTACTAGTTTAGGGGCTTATATAGTTACTGGGTACAGGTATTGATCAATATCTACGATAGTCAGGTCTTGGAAAAGTACCAGTGCTACTGGTCAACATCTATGCTAAACAGGTACTGGAAAGATGTTAAAAGTTATTGGCTAACCCTTGAATCTGTAGACTTCACTCAGGAATGTCCTGCTTCTCTATTTCCATCACCTGGGACAAAAGAGTTGACTGTGATGTTTGGAATGTTTCTATAGGTTAACTTCATGGAGTGGTCTTTTTATATTAACTAATTGGGGTCCATTACCTATCATATTCATTCCCCCTCTGAAGAAGTGCCCCTAACTGCTGTTAGGAGAAGAAAGGATACAAGGCTGAAAAGAAGTATTAAAAGGGGACGCTTGTGGCTCAGTGGTAGAGCACTTGCCTGGCATGTGTGAGGCACTGGGTTCAATCCTCAGCACCATATTAAAAATAAAATAAAAATAAATAAAAGTATTGTGTCCGTCTACAACTAAAAAATATATATTTTTTTTTTTTTAAAGGAGGGGATGGGAGTCAAAGTCCTTCTACAGAGGCCTATTTAAGGGCCCCCAGTAGAAGAGAAATTTGGTTTTGGATTCCACTGTAAGGTCATTTGTAGTTTGGGCATCTCACACATCAGGGTAGTCCAGAAGTCTATGGTGGCAGTTGGTGATTAGACAAGGTATACAGAGGGCAGGAATGATGCCTTCCAAAGGACCCAGGATGAGCCCTCAAAGATGAAACTGGACTTTCAGTCTCCCCAGCTAGAGTACCGCAGCAGAGCCCAGCACCCACTAGTGCCCCCTTTCCAGGTTCCTGTCTCATGACTCTGAAGGACGAAATCCACGGAAGAGGAAGATTAAGTGTAAAAGAGTAGAATTTATTCAAATGAGAAGAAAAGAGACAGAGCTCCCGCAGGCTAAGAGGAAACCCAGTAAGGGTTACCTCCAAATATTTTTTTGCTATCTCCACCACCACCCTTGTGTATGCCACCAATATCTATTGCTTGGATTATTGTCATAGCAACAGCTTCTTCATTGGTCTCCTCACTTCCACTTGGGCCTCTATAATACATTCTCAACTCAGTGTTGGGTGATCCTTTAAAAACTAAGTCAGATTAGGGCTGCAGTAGATAGCTCAGTGGTAGAGCGCTTACCTAGCACATGTGAGGCACAGGGTTCAATCCTTAGCACCACGTAAAAATATATAAAATAAAGGCATCGTGTCTAACTATAACTAAAAATTAAAAAAAAAAAATCCTAAGATTAATTTTCTCCTGCTCAAGATTCTGATAGTTTTTAGATTCTTCCTCCTAGCCCTTACCATGGTCTCACAGGGCCTACACAATTTGTTCCCACCATGTCCTTACTTCATCGATATCACCCCACTTTTATTCCTCCTCCCAATTTATTCCTTCTTCTCATTCTCTGATTTAAGCTTCTAGCAGTTTTTTCAACACTCTAAGCCTTTGCATTTGCTTCCTGCTGCTTGGAATTCTTTTCCTCCAGATATCCAAATGGCTTGCTCCCTCCTCACCTCCTTTATGTCCTGGTTCAAATGTTACCTTCTCAAAAAAAAAAAAAAAAGTCACCTTCTTCGTAAGATCTTCTTTGGCCATCCTACTTAAGACTGCAATAATCATTCCCTATCTCCTCTCTCTGCTTATTTCCTCCAGAGCAGTTCTCTTCATCCAGCATGCTATATATTTTAGTAATTTACCTTATTTATTACGTGCCTGTCCTCAATATAATATAGGCTCCATGAAAGCAAGGATATTTGTTTTTGTTTTTAGATGGATGCAATCTCTTTATTTATTTTTATGTGGTGCTTAGGATCGAACCCAGTGGCTCATATGTGTGAGGCAAACGCTCTGAGCCACAACCCCAGCTCCAGTATATTTGTTTTATTCGCTGCTACAATCATGGTGCAAAAAATGATGACAGAACAAAGCAGGTTCTCCAATATTTGCTAAATGAAGGAACCAATAAATGAATAAAATTTTGAGTAATCTGAAATCCATATAGAAAAATGTTATAATTCACACACAAAACAAATTGGGCTTCTCTAAATATAAGCTAGTTTTAATGTGCAATTTCAGTCCGTTGCCTATGTTATCTGTCCTCAAGCTTTTCAAGCACTATACAGAACAAAAATAAATTTTTTTCCACACACATTGCCTTCCTGTGGGGGAATTCCTCTACTTAGTTTCATATTAATTCTATTTAGTCATGTAATCTGATTGGTACTGACTCCATCTCCCTAAGGGGAAATAATCTAGACTAGTCAGAGTTCTTTCTGGGACATCTACCAGTTATTAGGGAAAATACTACCTGATATGGCTTGATATGATTTGATACCTGATATGGCCTGATATGTTCTGTCCCCATCAAAATTCATTTTGAAATTTGATTCTCAGGGGCTGGGGTTGTGGCTCAGTGGTACAGCGTTTGCCTAGCATGTGTGAGGCACTGGCTTTGATTCTCAGCACCACATATAAATAAAATAAATAAAGGTTCATCAACAACTGAAAAAATTTAAAAAAGAAGAAATTTGATTCTCAGTTTAACAGTGTTGGAAGGTGGTAGGACCTGTAAGGGGAGATTAGGTTGTTAAAATGGATAAAATATCTTTCTTATATAACGACACTGCTCTTGTGGAATTGGATTAGTCAATCCAAGAGCAGGATGTAAACAAATGAGGCAGTCCCTCATATTTTGGCTCTTCCACACATGCCCACTTGCCCTTCCACTTTGAGACATGAATTGAAGCAATGCAAAGCCTTTGCCTACTGCCCATGTTGAACTTCCAAATGCCTCTAGAACTGTAAGCTAAAATAGTCTCTTTCCTTTACAAATTATCCAACTTCAGATATTCTGTTACAGGAATAGAAAGCAAACTTAAGATGCCACCTTCTCTTCCTCTGGAATCTTAAAGTTCTAAGAACTTAGCACATATAAGCTCCAGACTGATCTCTTATTCCAACATACAAAAAGAGCAGTGCTGAGAAAAAAGACAATATAGAAGAAAACAAGAAGAAAAATTCAAATTGTGTGTGTGTGTGTTTGTGTTAATTATATAAACAGTAGATTTTCTTAACATCAACTTGTTTGAACTGGTTTCTATCACAAGAATGTGAAACATCCTAACATAGTCATCTGCTCTCCCTCAAAGGTCATTTGATCCAATCTTTTCCTGATTTGAAAGCTTAAAACCTACAACTTCTAAAACATTGGTCCTTAATCATTTGAGGGTCCACAGTTCCATTTGGAAATTTGATACTTCTACAAACCATGTTTCCACATTTAAAAAAATATCCTTGCAGGGGCTGGGGCTGTAGCTCAGTGGCAGAGCACTTGCCTTGCATGCGTGAGACACTGGGTTTGACCCTTAGCACCACATAAAAATAAACAAATAAAAGCATTCTGTCCATCTCTAACTAAAAAAAAATTTTAGCTGGGCATGCTGGCACACGCCTGTAATCCCAGCACTTAGGGAGGCTGAGACAGGAGAATCGCGAGTTCAAAGCCAGCCTCAGCAACAGCGAGGTGCTAGGCAACTCAGTGAGACCCTGTCTCTAAGTAAAACACAAAATAGGGCTGGAGATGTGGTTCAGTGGTCAAGTACCCCTGAATACCCCTGAATTCAATCTCCAGTATCAAAAAAAAAAAAGAAAAGAAAAAAGATGCCCTTGCCCTCCCAGAACTCTATTTCCCTTAGGTGGCTCAATGACCTCTGAAGTCTTTCTATAAAGCTCAGATTAAAATACAAAAAATAAAAAATAAAAATAAAAAAACAAAAAACAGGTTTAGCACCTCTTACACTTTTGTATAAGAATATACCAAGCCGGGCGCGGTGGCGCAAGCCTGTACTTGGGAGGCTGAGACAGGAGAATCGCGAGTTCAAAGCCAGCCTCAGCAACGGTGAGGTGCTAAGCAACTCAGTGAGACCCTGTCTCTACATAAAACACAAAATAGGGATGGAGATGTGGCTCAGTAGTCGAGTACCCCTGAATTCCATCTCCAGTACCAAAAAAAGAGAATATTCCATGTTTGTAAGGCTTCTGCAAAAATTCACTGAAAAGCCATTCTTTATTTATCCACAATATTAATCTGAAATGACTATATGCAGGAGGAGTAAAGTTTACAGTAAACATAAAGAGAGGGAAATTGATATCATTCATTCATTCAGAAGGTTTCTACTAACTACTAATATGCCAGGCACAGGAAACACAACTGTGAGTACCTTACTACCTACCTGACTATATGCCAGGCACAGGAAACACAACCCTGAGTACCTTACTCCCCGCATGCCTTCCGAAATGCTCATCAGCTACAAATGAATGCAGGCAGAAGGTTAAAGGTTACATTAAATAAAAAGCATCAACTATGAGGTGTGATAAGTTATTTTAACATTGTGCCTAGATATATAAGTAAAAAGTAAGAACAGATAAAAATAATTACTTATGACCTGCTTTGAAAATGATGTTCCTAGCTGAGCATGGTAGTGCACATCTGTAATCCCAGTGACTCTGGAGGCTGAGGCAAGAGGATTCCAAGTTCAAAGCCAGCCTCATCAATTTAGCAAGGCCCTAAGCAACTTAGTGAGACCCTATCTCAAAATAAGACATAAAAAGGACAAGGGATATAACTCAGTAGTTAAGCACCCCTGGATTTAATCCCCAATACCGCACGCGCAGACACACACACACACACTCTCACACAAAGAAAACGATGTTCCCTTAGCTAACGTAACTGCTATATCTGGGTAAGGGATCAGTGATTTATCACTATTTTAGAGGTGTGTGTGTGTGTGTGTGTGTGTGCGTGCTATGGATAAAATGCCATTTTACAGAACAGATAACAGATGCTTACCAAGTAACACTTAAAATGCTGTGCTATTAAACTGCTCACAAAAAACTTTATGGCTACTTTGCTTATTCAGAATTTCTTTCCAACTGGTAAAAGAAACATCATATTCTGAATATTACATTTACCAAAATAATTCAAGCTTCAGGATCTTTCACATTTTGTAATATTGGGGCTTTACATCTGTATCACTTTAAGTAAAGATGGCAAAAAGAAGAAAAAAGATTTTTTTTTAAAATTCCCAGAGATTTTTTTTAGTTGTTGATGGATCTTTACTTTATTCATTTATTATTTATATGCGGTGCTGAGGATCGAACCCAGTGTCTCACGCATGCTAGGCAAGCGCTCTACCACTGAGCTACAGCCCCAGCCCGAAAAAAGATTTTTAATGATGTCATAAGTCTTAGACCACCAGGACTATTTATCTTTAAACAGAAATCTTTTTTTCTGCATTTCCTTTCATGGGAAAAGTCTGGAAATAATGAAAATATTCTAAAGTAATCCATACTTTTAGGCCTTTCCTTAAAACAAATTAAAACAGATAAATGTAGAGACTCTAAATGAAATACTATTTCTCACTAGGGTATTTTGTGTTTTCTTTCTTCATCCAACTAGTAGATCTTAAACTCTTTTAAATCATGAACTCCTTTGAGAATTTTTTTGTAGATGGACACAATGTCTTTATTCTATTGCTCTGTATGTGGTGCTGAGGATCGAACCCAGGGCCTCACGCATGCGAGGCAAGCGCTCTACCGCTGAGCCACAATCCCAGCCCTCCTTCGAGAATATTATGAAAACAGATCCTATTCCCCAGAAAAATAAACATAAAACAAAACTATACAATTTCAGTGCATCTTCAAGCTCAAAACACTTCTCCCCATTTATAAAAATTATAAATATTGATTCTTCGAAGTGCTTAAACAAAATGTCGAGGTTCATTTTGACATAATTATACAAACATGAAATATAATTCAGTCCCCAGTTACTTCCCTATTCCCTTCTCTTCTCCTACCCTATGTTCCCTTTCCTCTACTCTACTGGTCTTCTTTCTATTTATTTAATAAATTAAGGCTTTATAGATACATATAAAGGTAAAATTCACTGTGGTATATTCATATATGTACATAGGATAGTTTGGTCAATTTCATTCTACCATTCCTTCCTAAATGTTGATTTTTGTAAAATTATTTTTTTAAAAACTCTCTATTCTTGAAAAACTAATTTTAAATGTGTATTATGCTGTGGGTTGGTACAGCTCGGTGTGCCTGCCTGGCATTTGTGAAGCCCTAAGTTCAACCCCCAGCACAAAAAAAACAAAAAGTAGATGTTTTGGTTTGGAAATGATTTAAATCCTTTAATATGCTAATCACTAGAGGCATCCTTTTTTTTTTTTTTTGGGTACTGGGGATTGAACTCAGGGGTACTCGTCCACTGAGCCACATTCCCAGCCCTATTTTGTGATTTATTTAAAGACAGGGTCTCACTGAGTTGCTTAGCGCCTCACCATTGCTGAGGCTGGCTTTGATCTCACAATTCTCCTGTCTCAGCACCCCCCAAAGTGCAGGGATTACAGGCGTGCGCCACCGCGCTCAGCTACTAGAGCTATCTTGATCACACTTGGCACTGAAATTTTAGTAGGCTAAACTTAATAGCTTTCAAACAGTAATCAAGAAAAAGTAACAAGTGATCTAAGTATGTTAAATGGTTAACCAAGAAAAAAAAATCAATCAAATAGGGTAATTTGAGGTCAATGTTTTGTGAAATATCACTGATAATATAGGCAATCTCAGAAACAGAAGTTTCTTGAAGGTAGAGTAACTTAGGAAACAGAACAGTACTAACTATACTCTCTCCATATGCAAGTATCTGTGGTTCAAACAACTGTGGGTCAAAACCTTTTGTAAGCCAGGTGTGGTGGTGTATGCTATAATCTCAGCAATTTAAGAGGCTGAGGGAGGAGGATCATAAGTTCAAGGACAGCCTCAGCAACTTAGTAAGGCTCTAAGCAACTCAGTGAGAACTTTTTTCTCAAAATTTAAAAAATAAGGGGCTGGGAATGTAGTTCAGTTGGTAGAGTGCTTGCCTTGCATGCGCAAGGCCATGGGTTCAATACCCAGCACCACACACACACACACACACACACACACACACACACACACACAAAATTTAAAAAATAAAAAGGCTGAAGATGTAGCTCAGTGGTAAAGTGCCCTGGGTTCAATCTCCAGTGTTCCTGCACCCCAAAAAACTGCACCTGTACTGAACATAGATTTTTATTCCTTATCATTATTCCCTAAACAATATGTTATTAACACTTTTTACATAGCACTTATATTGAATCCAGTATAGAAAGATTATGTAAAGGATCTGGAAGGATGTGCATAGGTAATATGAATACTATACTATTTTATAAGCAACTTGAGCATCCTTGAACTTTTGTATCCTTGAGGTCCTGGATTCAATCCCCCCATGGATACTGAGGGACATGGGTACCAAAAAAAAAAAAAAATTTTTTTTTTTTTTTCAGGAAATGTTGTGCTCCATGGGCTGAGGAAGTGGCTCAGTGGCAGAGCGCTTGCCTCGCATGTGTGAGGCACTGGGTTCGATCCTCAGCACCACAAAAAAATAAGTGAACAAAACTAAGAACTGTGTTCATGTATAACTAAAAAATACTAAAAAAAAATGTTGTGCTCCAGTTAGCACTTAGTAATAATGTGAAAGTAAGAATGAGATCCTAAGTTATATTTCATGCATGTAAAATACATATATATATAATATACTATCATGTATAAACAGAACAAGTTTAAAAATTAAAAAAAGAAATGCTAATAACGTGAAACTAGGAAATGCCAATATTAAAAAAAATTTTTTGTAGTACTGGGTGCTTAATCACTGAGCCATATCCCCAGCCTTTTTTATATTTTATTTAGAGACAGGGTCTCACTGAGTTGCTTAAGGCCTTACTAAGTTGCTGAGGCTGGCTTTGAACGCAATCTTTTTTTTTTTTTTGGTACCGGGGATTGAACTCAGGGGCACTCGACCACTGAGCCACATCCCCAGCCCTATTTTGTGTTTTATGTAGAGACAAGGTCTCACTGAGTTGCTTAGCACTTCGCCGTTGCTGAGGCTGGCTTTGAACTCGCGATTCTCCTGTCTCAGCGTCCCTAAGGGCTGGGATTACAAGCGTGAGCCACTGCGCCCGGCTTGAACGCAATCTTGATATTAAAAAATTTTAAAGAAACCAGCAGGGCACGGTGGTGCATGCCTGTAATCCCAGCAATTTAGGAGGCTGAGGCAGGAGAATTGCTAGTTCAAAGCCAGCCTCAGCAGACCAGTGAGGCACTTAGCAACTGGCAAGACTTTGTCTCTAAATAAATTATTTAAAAAGGGCTGAGGATGTGGCTCAATGGTTAAGCACCCCTGAGTTCAATCCTCAGTACCAATAAATAAATAAATAAATAGATAGATAATTTTTTGAGAGAAAAAAATGGAACAGAAATGGAAGAGGTGTCATAAAATTCACTCAGATGCCAAAATAGAGTTCTTGGCAGAAAGTGGTTTCACTTCATGGCCCTAAGAAAAGGGTTCTTCTTTTTCTTGGATGGGAGTTAAAGGAAGAGTATAAAGGAGATAATAAGAACTGTTTCTTCTCTCAAAACCTGACCCTTTCATATTATTAGAAGAGTTAAGCAATAGATGGCATTGGTTACACTAAAAAGAAAGTTCCCCAAGGTTTTCTGCAGACATAATAAATATATCTGCACTAGACACTCCTTTCCCCTCTCAATAACTAACAGGCCAGCATCAACAGTGTTATAACTTCAGACAGAACTCTCCTAGGAGCAACTTGACACTGCTTTAAAAAAAAAAAAATGCAGGACAATACAGACTTATGTCAGAATCTAAAAAAGAATAAGCTTTGTGGTAAAGCAAAATGCCTGCAAGTCCAGATGGCTTATAGGGACTGTTTTGCCCTACTGTTCTGGAGAAAAACAAATGAATACTTTGAAAGGCAAGCACCCAAAGTTTAAAAAGAAAGAAAGAAAACAGAATTCTCCAGAGATTGTTGCACTTTGGAATAAAGAAAGATGCAGGCGGGAACTCTTTAAATAGTGTACTTTTGAGTATTCCCAAATATCCACACGATATCCAACACCCACATTTACCCTGTCATGGTGGTGGGGGGTAGTATTTCCATTTTTATTAGATAATTATTATTAAACTCAGTTCAATGCAATTGCTTTTCAGTGTAGTCTTTTTTATTTTTGGTTTGTTTTGGGAGGGGAAGCATTCTACCACAGACCTACATCCTAATCCTTTTTTTTTTTTTTAAATATTTATTTTTTAGTTGTAGGTGGACACAATAGCTTTATTTTATTTTTATGTGGTGCTGAGGATCGAACCCAGTGCCTCCCGCGTGCTAGGCGAGCATGCTACCACTGCGCCACAACCCCAGTCCCCCAATCCTTTTTTAGTTTTTATTTGAGACAGGGTTTCACTAAATAGGAGTGTTATAAAGCCCTAGGGATACACTAATATGTAGGCTTTGGTTTGCTTTAAAAATATAGTGGAGATAATGAGGGGATGTAGGGAGATTCACATGAAACAACATTAACTCGATGTTAAAAATTGAAGTTGAGTGATGGATATACAGGAGCTTGTTATACTATTTGCTCTAATTGTTAATCTTTGGATATTTCACTAAGTTTAAAAAACTTGGAATTATTAATGGCACTTAAGTTAATATGGAAAAATTAATAAGAATCTCCTATCATTAAGAAGCAAATAAGCCGGGCGCGGTGGCTCACGCTTGTAATCCCAGCACTTAGGGAGGCTGAGACAGGAGAATCGCGAGTTCAAAGCCAGCCTCAGCAATGGCGAGGCGCTAAGCAACTCAGTGAGACCCTGTCTCTACATAAAACACAAAATAGGGCTGGGGATGTGGCTCAGTGGTCGAGTGCCTCTGAGTTCAATCCCCGGTACCAAAAAAAAAAAAAAAAAAAAAAAGAAGCAAATAAAGAGCCGGGAGTGGTGTTGCGTGCCTGTAATCCTAGAGACTCAGGAGGCTGAGGCAGGAGGATCACAAGTTCTAGGCCAAGCTCAGCAACTTAGCAAGACCCTGTCTCAAAAAAATAAAAAGGCCTGGGGGTACAGTTCAATGATAAGTGCCCTAGGTTCAATCCCCAGTGCCAAAAAAAAGAGAAGCAAATAAATATATAAACATGCACAAAGAGGTATGCAGGGATATTTATTGGAAAATTATTTGAAATCAGATTCATAGTATGGAAATTTTGTAATAGGGAAGTGGTGTGGGGTGAATATGCAGTTGAAAATAGGAGAAATGAGTCAGTCTAAAATCCCCAGGTAAGTATCCAACCCCATCTATAAATGGCAAGATGGCTTTCTATGCTCACACACAGGAAACAGAAGTTTGGTTTCTGAATAAACCCAACCAGAAAGATTTTGCTTTATACTAGGAACATTCTAGGCACAGCCAAGCAGGTACCAAATGAAGAGAGGAATTAAGTAAAAGTCTTTACACAGAATAGTAATACTTTTAGCTGCTTCCATCCAGCTTTCCATAATGTATAACTAAGCGTATCTACCATTCACTCTAGCCACATCCCAAAAGAAATTATCCTTTCTCTGGAAGAACTCAAATGTCTCCAAGAAAGGCCAGGGGCTACTAAAATCTGGAGTCCCCATAGGCAAAAAACTGCATCAAGGCACAAAAAGCTTCTGGTCTTCCTTTTTTAGTGCCTCACTTTTGAAACATACAGGGATAATTAAGGGTTATCAGATGCTTAAAACTACAACCTTAAAGAGAGAGAGCAAAGCTAGCAAGAAAAAAAAAATGGGACTCTGAAGAAAAAGACAAAGCAGGGAACAATGAAAACTATAATTAATATATTCAGAAGCCAAAGAAAAGTCACTGCTCCCATGAAACCAGAACAGCATGTTATTTTTTTTTTAAAGGATAGGGAGGGGAAAAGCAAGAACAAGGAAGATCTCTTGGAAATTATTACAGTATGAAAAGAATCAAGTACTTTTCTTATCTTTCTTATATAAGCTATACCTTAGGGTAACCAGTTGATGAGGGGAAGTGCTCCTTTATAAGAAAATTTAGCTAATAAATGGAAGGAATAACTGGTTTAGAATAGCACCATTTTCCAACCCTTAATGAGCTAACATGCAGTATCTAGTTGCTTTTCAAATACTGTTAATTGTCTCATAACTGCTTTTACAGTCAGGATTCAGTCTATGCATTGCATTTGGATGATAAATCTTGAGTGTCTTTTAAACTATAGATGACTTCCCAATCCCTTTCACCAAATTGATGACTTTATAACAGATTAAAAAAGTCATCAAAGGGCTGGGGTTATGGCGCAGTGGTAGTGTGCTCACCACCTAGCATGCGTGAGGCACTGGGTTTGATCGTCGGCACCACATAAAACTCAAATATATTCTGTCCACCTACAACTAAAAAAAATAAATATTAAAAAAAAAGTCATCAAAAAGTACAATTTGAAATTGCACAGTGGCACACAGCTACAATCTCAGCTACTCAGGAGGCTGAGCAGTAAAATTGCAAGTTCAAGGTCAGCTTCAGTTAATTTAGCAAAACCCTGTTTCAGTCAGGCGCGGTGGCGCAAGCCTATAATCCCAGCATTTAGGGAAGCTGAGACAGGAGAATCGCGAGTTCAAAGCCAGCCTTAGCAATGGCGAGGCGCTAAGCAACTCAGTGAGACCCTGTCTCTACATAACACAAAATAGGGCTGGGGATGTGGCTCAGTGGTTGAGTCCCCCTGAGTTCAATCTCCAGTACGCCCCCCCCAAAAAAAAACCTGTTACAAATTAAAAAAAAAAAATTGTATCTATCATAAGCCAGGCATGGTGGCGCACACTTGTAATACCAGCAACTCCAACTTAATGAGGCCCTAACCAACTTAGCAAGACCCCATCTATAAGGGGAAAAAAAAAAGAGCTGGGATGTTTCGGCTCAGTATCCCTGGGTTCAATTCCCAGTACCAAAAATGAAAAGAAAAGAAAAACCACACACACACACAAAAAGTCTTTCATAAAATTTTGCTGGGAATCAAACCCAGGGACTCCTGCATGCTAAGAAACTGCCCCAGCACTGAGCTATATACCCTGCCTTAATCTATTACTTTGTGTCATCATCTTTTTCTTTTTTTTTAAAGAATGAAGAAAGTTTTGTTCTTGTAGTAAACATATGTTTGAGTTTTTCATGAACAATGGTCCTTGAGGTTAGGTTAAAGGGAGGATGGAGAGAGTTATAATCACAAACACCCTGAGAGATTTTTTCCCAAACACTGAGGCTCAACTACTAGCACTTCTTCCACCCAAAGTCTCACAGCCAGAGAGCATAGGAATTTCTAAATGATTAGTTATTTGGGGCACTGGTGATTTAGTTCAATGGCTGAGTGAGTACCTTGAACATGCAAGGCCATGGGTTCGGTCCTGAGCCCTAAAGTAAAACAAAAAGTGTGTGGGGGCGGGGGCCAAGGCAACAATACATAGGGCCAGGCATGGTGGGTGACACATGCCTATAATCCCAACAACTTGGGAGGCTGAGGCAGAAGGATCTCAAATTCAAAGCCAGCCTGGGCAACTTAGCAAGATCCTGTCTCAAAATAAAAATAGCTCAGTGGAAGAGCACCCCAGGGCTCAATTCCCAGTAGCACTAAAAGAAAATAAAATGCATTTTGGAAGCATTCCTCCAGGTGATGCTGGTGGTAGGGGTTCTCTCCTAGGGAAATGAGAAGTGGGGAAGAGGAGCTGAAATCAGGGCAGGTCCTAAATTCTAAACTCTCTTGAGATCTCAAGCCAATGCCTAACTACCCTCTGCCTGAGAATGATCACCATCCATTTGTCCAAGACAATTTATGAGTTATAAAAAGAAAATCAAATCAGATGTGGTGGCAAACACTTATAACCCCAACTACTCAGGAGGCTGAGGCAGGAGGATTACAAGTTCAGGAACAACTTTGACAATTTACCAAGATCCTATCTCAAAATAAAACTTTATAGTTTTTATTTATTTTTTTGTTTTGTTTTGTACCAAGGATTGAATTCAGGAGCACTGGACCATTGAGCCACATGCTAAGCAACTCAGTGAGATCTTGTCTTTTAATAAAATACATTTTGTAATAAAATACATTTTGTATTTTATTTAAAGACAAGATCTCACTGAGTTGCTTAGCACCTCGCTTTTTGCTGAGGCTAGCTTTGAATTCGCAATTCTCCTGTCTCAGCCTCCTGAGCTGCTGGGATTATAGGCGTGTACCACTGTGCCCAGCAAAACTTTATAGTTTTTAATAAACCCAGGAATGCTGTACCACTGAGCTATATCCCCAACCCTTTTTATTTTCTATTTTAAGACAGGGTCTCACTAAATTGCCCAAGCTGGTCTTGAACGTTCAAACCTCCTGCTTCATCTTCCTGAGTAGCTGGGATTAAAGGTGTGCACCACCCTTCTTGACTGCAAAATAAAATCTTTAAAAAAGGGCCTGGAGCCAGGCAGGTGGCACAAGCTGTAATCACAGAACTTTGGGAGGCTGAGACAGGAGAATTGCAAGTTCAAAGCCAGCCTGAGCAACGATGAGGCGCTAAGCAACTCAGTGAGACCTTGTCTCTAAATAAAACACAAAATAGGGCTGGGGATGTGGCTCAGTGGTCAAGTACCTCTGAGTTCAATTCCCAGTACCAAAAAAAAGGAGGACCTAAGAATGTACCTCAGTGTAGAATGCCTGCCTAGCATGTGTGAGGTCCTGAGTTTAACCCCTAGTAACAACAACAACAATAAAAAGTTATAGGGCTGGGATTGTGGCTCAGTGGTAGAACACTTGTCCGGCATGTGTGAGGCAGTGGGTTCAGTCCTCAGCACCACATAAATATAAATAAAATAAAGGTAATGTGCCCATATACAACTAAACAATTTTTTAAAAAAAGCTATAAAATACTACATACAGTATGAGAGCATTCAATTTTTAAATATATATACACATATATATAAATGTGTATCAAACTATTAATCATGAGTTCTCTTTAACAAGCAGAAGTCTAGAAGTATTTCCGTAATGCTTGATTGGGTTTTTGCTATTGTTTCACAAAGAAACATATATTTTGTCTGTAAATAGCAAAAATAAAACTAACAAAACCATTAAATAAAATAGTCAAACGAGCACCACACATGTGGAAGAATTTTACTTACGACCTAAAAGAATCATGTATAATTGTAGTCAAACATAACCATTAATTCAACATTTGCTTTACTAGTCTCCTTATATCTCAGGTTTATTTTATATTCCTTATTAGTCCCTATGACTAATTACTATAGCAAACAGAATTTGTTTCCTACTGTCTTACCCAAAAACACAAAAAGAAAGAAGAGAAACTCAGTGGCCTATCACTGAAGTTATCAAGCAGGAATTAATTTACCACACTAACAAAGCCTGAAAAAGTGTAAAAATAAAAAATAAATGTTATAAGAAGGATTGCAGATGTAGCTCCGTGGTACAGCACCTTTAGACACAAATGCCCAATTGGGGGTGGGGGGAGGGTCTTAACACATTCTAAATAAATAGTTAAAATTACATTTTGGCATTTAGTCTTCATTTGTGTGAGAAATTAATTCACACAGATCGAACATATTTTTCATTCAGTAATTCAGAAACAAATGTTTGTGACTAAAGTGATTTTAAAACATAACAGAGAGCCACTATTAAGTTTAAAATAATGAGCCACACATGGGAGACTGAGGTAGGAGGATGTCAAATTTGAGGCCAGCCTCAGTAAGTTAGCAAGGCCGTTGGCAACTTGGTGACACTCTGTCTCAAAATAAAACATAAAAAGGGCTGGAGATGTGGCTCAGTGGTTAAGTGCCCCTGGGTTCAATCCCCAGCACAAAAAACAAAAAACAAAAAGATTACCTAGAACACCTTTGCAAATGTAGAATTCCTGAAATATTTGTGATAGTAATTCCAGTCATCTTTTTTTTCACTTTTTCCCAGTGATTTTTTTTAAATTTATTAGTTGGATAGACACAATATCTTTATTTTATTTATTTATTTTTATGTGATGCTGAGGATCAAACCCAGTGACTCATACACGTGAGGCAAGCACTCCACCACTGAGCTACGACCCCAGTCCCCAGAGTGATTTTAATATTGAAAATTTTTAAATGCATAAATCTCTCTAGACTAGGACAATGTAGGCAAAATGTCGGAAATAACTATATTTAGGAGAAGTCATAGTTTTTCTGAATATGCAAAAGTCAAAGAACTTACTGAAGAACTTTTTGCAAGTTTTAGCATAACCTGGCACCAACAGTAAGAACAATAATTTGAATGCACAAAGAGAACTTTAAATGGTTAGGCATGGCAATCTAACCTTTAGCATATTCATCTCTCCAACCAACAAATATCTATTAAGCATCTATTGCATCCCAATAGTTTGCTAGGGAAATAAAGCAATAGGTTGAGATGGTGATGTAGCTTCAGTGGTACAGTGCTTGCTTACATGTGTGAGGGCCTGGTTCAATCTCCAGCATAGCAAAAATAAAAAAGCAATAGTTTAGTTTGATGCAGTATCAGAAGTGCTAAGAGAAGGGAAGGGCAGTGTTCTGTGGAAGGATATGTGAAAGGCATAATTCATTCTTGGGTATTCATAATTGTGTTTCAGAATTAAAATCTAGATGAATACAATTAGGCAACAGAAGAGCAAAAGTGCGCTAAGCAAAGAGATGGATTTTATTAAGGCCTGGAGAGAACACATTTGTAAAACAAACTCAAAGTGTTCAGTATGGCTCAGAGACAAGATAAAGGGCAGCTCAATCCTAGGGTATTATATGTTGGGAACTTAGGTCATCTCAAGAACTTTAGGCAGAGCCATTAAGGGCTTTTTATTTTTTATTTTTTTGGTACCGAGGATTGAACTCAGGGGCACTCCACCACTGAGCCACATCCCCAGCCCTATTTTGTGTTTTTGTGTAGAGACAGGGTCTCACTGGTTGCTTAGCACCTCGCCCTTGCTGAGGCTGGCTTTGAACTCGTGATTTTCCTCTCAGCCTCCCAAAGAGCTGGGATTACAGGTGTGCACCACTGCACCTGGCAAGAGCTTTTTTAAGTATGAAAATAATCTGATTAGATTTCCATTTTGGAAACATTGGCAAAAGCAGAAACAGAAAAATCAGTCATTTATTCAGAAATATTCACTCTGCACTTCCTATGTGCCGGCTACTGGGTTATAATAGTGAATGACACAAAGTCTCAGCTCTGTGGAGTTTGCATTTGAGGCAAGAGATGTTGGTGGCTTGCACCAGAGTGGTAGAATTTAATTCTTACAAAGAATTAAAGAGATTCCAAAAGTTGGAAATTAAAGAAAGTAAAGGAGCAATCCTGTCGTCCCAGCTTTTTCAGAGGCTAAGGGAGGAGGACTGCTTGAGCTCATGAGTTTGTCAAGACCAGCTTGGGCAACTTCATGAGACTGCATGTCAAAAAAGAAAAAAAGACCAGGACAACAAAAGAAGAAAAAAGAAAGAAGAGAGGAGGAAGAGGTGGGACAGGAGGAAAGAGAAGGGTAGGAAGAGGGGAGGGGAAGAAAAAAAGAAAAAGTAGGGAGAGAAAGTGAGGGCAAGAGTAGACTTATAGATGGTGATCAGATTTCCAGGCAGGTAGATGGTAAAACGAAAGGACAAACAGTCTTGGGAAGCAAGTTCAGTTTTGTTTTGTTTTGGTAACGAGGATTGAACTCACTGAGGATTGATCCCCAACCTTTTAAATTATTTTATATACAGACAGGGTCTCATTGAGTTGCTTAGTGCCTCACTAAACTGTTGAGGCTGGCTTTGAACTTGCAATCCTCCTGCCTCAGCCTCCCAAGCCACTGTGATTATAGGTGTGCGCCACTGCGCCTGGCAAAAATTCAGTTTTGGTCATGCTGGAAAACATACATGTCCAATAACTAATATAATTTGAATCCAAAACTCAAGAGAAAAGATCTGAGCTCAAGGTTCTTAATAAGCAGAAAGTTGCATAAGGGAAGGACCTTGTCTGTTTTACTCACAAGTATATCACCCATGGGCATAGTACTAGACACACAGTTATCACTCAATTAAATATCTGTTAAGTGGATGAAATATACATTTTGAGATTATCAACCAATGGTAAATGAGCCATTCTATGAGAATGGAAAATATCTGCTAGGCAGGATGCAGAGGGAAAACTAAAGAGGACCTTAGAAATGCTAAGAAAAAACAATAAACATTAAGGGAAATTTAAGAGTGATCAGATAGGTAAAAGGAAAACCAAGAGATTTCAAAATCACGCAACTCAAAAGTAATGCTTTTTGCCAAGAGCAGTCGCAGGCTTGTAATCTCAGCATTTCAGGAGACTGAGGCAGGAGGATCCTGAGTTCAAAGCTGGTGTCAACAATTTAGCAAGGGCCTAAGCAGTGAGATCCTGTCTCTAAATAAAACATAAAAAAGGGCTGGGGATGTGGCTCAGTGGTTAAGCACCTCTGGGTTCAATTTCCAGTACAATCTCACCACCCTCCACCCCCTACCCCCGCAAAAGTAATGTTTCTCCGGGTTGGGGATGGGATTCCATGGGAGAGCCCTTGCCTGGCATGTGTGAGGCCCTGGGTTTGATCCCCAGCACCATGATGATGATGGTGGTGGCAGTGGTGGTGGTGATGATTTTGTTTTTCAACAGAAGGAGTAGAAAAAGAGTTAAACATTGGCAAGAAGTCAAGTATGAGAATGAATTAGACCAAAAGAGGAAGAAATGCATTTGTAAGAGCTAAGTAGTTTTCTGAATTTTTTATAATAATGAGAAACTTTCAGATCTAAACAATTATTCTTACCAGTTACTTGCTGCATGGGCAGCTCAACCTTTTACAAACTTGTCTGTTCCATCAAAAGTGCCTGCCTCTTTACTCTTCATCCTATCATCCCATCACCCTGTTTATCTCCTACATGGAATCTATCGAATGTAAAATTGTTTGGATCCCAGAGTTGCTTTACCACTCAGCTATATCCTTAGACCTTTTTAATTTTTATTTTAAGACAGGATCTCACTAAATTGCTTAGAGTCTCTCTAATAATCTGGAATTATAGGCATGCACCAATGTACCCAGTTGAGCAATGTACCTTTAATTTCTCTGTATGTTTGAAATTTTTCCTAACATAAAGCAGAGAAGTCTAGGTGTGGTGATGCATACTTATAATATTACTTATAAAGTTACTCAGGGGGCTGAAGCAAGAGAATACTAAATTCAAAACCAGTGGGGGCAACTTACAGAGACCCTGTCTCAAATACACTAAAAAGAGATGGGGATGTAGCTCAGGGGATGCGCCCCTGAGTTCAATTCCTGGCACCAAATAATAATAATAATAATAATAATAATAATAATAATAATAATAATAATAAAATATCACTGGCCAAGATTTCAAAATATAAAATAGAATTTATAAACATATTTGTAAATATCAGCTTTTTAAATACATACTATATAAATTATTAAGGTGGGTCTACGTTGGATATTTCTGACTTCAGCGTAATTATTTTGGTAACAGCTGTATTCATTTTATGTGTGCTGAGCAAAGTGAAAAAGGTGTTTTCAAAATAACTCAGCCATTAGTCAACAGAACAAAAAAACACAACTGGCTAGGTTCTTCTTTTTTTTGGTACTGGAGATTGAACTCAGGGGCACTTGACCACTGAGCCACATCCCCAGCCCTATTTTGTGTTTTATGTAGAGACAGGGTCTCACTGAGTTGCTTAGCGCCTCACCTTGCTGAGGCTGGCTTTGAACTCACAATTCTCCTGTCTCCGCCTCCCTAAGTGCTGGGATTACAGGCTTGCACCACCGCGCCCGGCTCTGGCTAGGTTCTAATACCAGTTCTCCGCCAAACCTTAGGTTTAAAGTATGCAGCCTGTAGTTAAAGGTGAACTGAGGATTCCAGAAAGGAGGAACCTCCCAGTATTTGGGTATATGTGCAGGTGTGCGCTAAAGACTGAACCCAGAAGCACTTTACCACTGAGCTACATTCCCAGTCCTTTTTACTTCTTATTTTGACACATGGTCTGGCTAAATTGCTGAGGCCTACCTTGAACTTGTGTTCAAGCTTCCTGAGTTGCTGGGATCACAAGCATGTACCAGTAAGCTTGGAACCTCCTAGTCTCTTAAACACAGAACTGAATGAGTGACTTATAGCACACATTCTGGCAAATCTCATGAATTGTCCTCTGTTAATCTACCTTCTGACTAGAAGTCCTGGGTCCAGGTAGGTAGTATACCCAATTTGGTATTCTCTTTTGTGATCTTAACTAAGTCAAAATGTGAATGGCATATAATGGCATCTCCCTTAATATCTACACCCATAGATATCTCAAAGTTAAGAAATAATATCTATCCTAAGAATTAAAAAATGGTTAACTGATTATCATTTCAAAAGGTAACAACCATGCATGTGTGCACGTGCGCGCACACACACAACCTTTCAAAACTGAGATTGTTCATTTCAGAAAGTACCAAAAAATAAGGATAAACTAGGGGCAGGGACACATCTAGTCTGACTAGAGCTAGTGTGAAGCTAGTTCAAATGATTCAGCAAGAATAATGACATTTTAAAACATGAAGTATGTTTTAAAATGTATTAGTTTTATATACGAAATAATGTAGGTAATACAGAAATCAACAAAGCACTAGAATGTACTTCAAGCTTTCTAAATCTTAAGATTTCAGTGAATAAATAAAGATGTGATAACATTCCAGCTGAAGCTCTGAGGGAAGAGCATTCTGGGGCACAGAGCAGCATGGGCAAAGGCATATGACAGGGCTTGGATAAGGAATGAAAAGATATGTGGCAGGGAGCCCAGAGGGGAAAGTAGTGGGAGAAAATATCACCAATTACTTGATTAACATTTGAAACTAGTCCAAATCTATCTAAAAATCAGTTCTCCTTTAGGTATTTAGGGTATTTTTGGTTTTGGTTTTTGTGATGCTTTGCTCAAACCTAAAATGCCTAACATGCACTCTGCCATAAAGTTATATTCCCTAACCTCTGAGATGTTTTTAAGAATCACTAAAACAGCAACGACACACACAAATAAATTCAAATAAAAGCAAAAAAAAGTCTTCAACTTAAGTCCTATCATTATAATAATGATTAAACTTCTGACTCCTGGTTTTCACAATTCCTGCAAGCAAGTGATTATTGCACCTCACAGGCTCCTAAAACATTCTTACCATTTATATACTCTCCTAAATTTACACAAAGGTGCTCAGAATTTACTTTACACTCTGGTAATGGACAATTTCTATGTTTTCAAATTACTTGTTCTGTAAATACCAAGGCACTTTTTGCTATAATAGCAGACTATTAGTCTTCATGTTAAAGGCACAAAACAGGAAATTAAACAAAATTCACTCTGCATATTGGCCTAAGAGATTGAATTTCTAGGTGTAGGCAAAATTTGTTTTGAGTTTTCTGATTTTAGATGAAGACTGATAATGAAATAGTTTTATGTTTGTGGTCTGGGAGTTGGCTCATATAACATTTCATCAATGTTCTCCAGTCATGCTCCTTTGCCCAAAAGTTTCATTATGGGCATTTTACAGATGTGACTGAAAAAGTATAAACTACAAAGGAAGTCATGGGATAAACTACTTTTAAAAAGTTGTTTACTTAAATTGAGTTGGTGCATGCCTGTAATCCCAGAGACTCAGAAGGCTGAGGAAGGAGGATCACAAGTTCCAGGCCAGTCTCAGCAACTTAGCAAAACCCTGTCTCAAAATAAAAAATAAAAAGGAGCGGGGGGTGGTGATGCAAGCCTGTAATCCCAGCAGCTTGCGAGGCTACCGCAGGAGGATTGGAGTTTAAAGCCAGCCTTGGTCAACAGGGAGGCACTCGGCAACTCAGTGAGACCCTGTCTGTACATAAAAATACAAAATAGGGCTGGGGATGTGGCTCTACGGTTGAGTGCCCCTGAGTTCAATCCCTGGTACTTCAAAAAATTAAATTAAAAATAATAAAAAGGGATAGGATATAATTCAGTGGTAATGTGCCCCTGGGTTCAATTTCCCCAGTACCAAAAGAAAAAAACATTTACTGAAGAAATTAATATAATAGCTGGGTGCGGTGGCTGACGCCTATAATCCCAGCACTTTGGGAGGCTGAGACAGGAGAATTGCGAGTTCAAAGCTAGCCTCAGCAACTGTGAGGCACTAAGCAACTCAGTGAGACCCGGTCTCTAAATAAAACACAAAATAGGGCTGGGGATGTGGCTCAGTGGTCGAGTACCTTTGAGTTCAATCCCCGGTAGCAAAAAAAGAAAGAAATTAATATAAAATCCAAAGCCAACTAACTGGTCATTTTATTTTCTGATTCTGCAACCTGTGGCAGAGTTTTCCTGGCACATGTGACCTTGGCATTTTGCCCATATTTAAATGGACTGACATAAAGCTGGAGAGAGTATTTCTTTTATCAGAGGTGACAGATGATGCTGGGCCTGGATAGCTCATGCTGAGTCTGCTCCTCACCTGTGTGTACATGTGGTTAATTGCCCAGTCTCTTCCATGTACAATCCACACACTGGAACAGGCCTGTATGAGCATGACGAAGTGGCAAGCCAGCTCAGAAAGAGTACCTAACCTCTATTCTATAAACAGTGCTAATAAACTAGTGGAAACTGTGATCCCATTGTCATTTGTACTTTCAACTCTTCCCTTCCTATATACTTAGAAATATTCTTGAAATAAAGCCAATTGTTTGGCAAATTCAGTGACATTCCTTTGAGACAAATGGATGTCAAAATCATAACCAAAAATTGTCGCTATAATCAAGCTAAAAATAACTGGGTGCAAAGACATGTGATAAAACAAAACAAAAAGTTTAAATGTCACTATTTAACATTAGGAAATGAGTTATTGACCAAATCTCACATCCTAAAAACTTTTTAAGTATTTCTGTAAAATAACACATTCTTCCTTCAACAATTATTTAGCCTCTTTCAGTCACCACGTATTTAGCCAGTTATGCTAGATGCTTGGGGAAACAAAGACAATTAGGGCACTGCCTGCTTTAGATAAAAGTTCCACAGAAATAATGCCAACACAGCCTGAAAGCTAAAATCTTTGACTCTCTCAAGAAGCCAAGGACATATCATTTGCACCTCAGAGCTCCAAACGGTTCACAGATTACAGATGAGAGCACCGAGGTCACTACTTAGGTGCTCCAGTTAACAGCCGGCCAAATGCACCTGTAAACTGCAGTTCGAGAAGCAAATTCAAGATAGGAAAAGTGTTGCCAACACCTACACCTCAACTCCGCCCCCCAGTCTTCTTACAAATAAACAGAGCTTTTGAAGGGAACTGTCCAAGGTTACCACCTGATATGGAGGAATGCTTGCGTGTGGGGTACCAATAAAATAAAACAGAGCACACTACATATTTCTTGCGCATTGCTATACGACATTTAAATGTTGACAAAGTGTTAAGAATGTCACATAGGACATAAAATAATATCTCTTTCTCAAAAGGATTATAATGTCAAGAAGCAACTGACCGAAAGAGGGAGATCTCTAACTTCCCAAAGCAGCAACAGCCCCCTGAAAAGGTACTGGAACCAGCGGAAGTTACATATCCAAGACAGAAGTAACCCTCCTCCCCAACCGTAAAAGTTTGAACCTCCATCCGACCATCCTACGGTGGTCGGAAACTTCGCTAAACATCAAGGAGCAACTAGACACCCTAAAGACTCCGCCCTTGCAAACCCCATGCCCTCATGCCAGGCTGTCGCTTCCTCCCTGGGCCCTGCCTTCTACCTCACTCCTTTCCTGAACACTCACTGGCCTTGCCTCGGCTTCCAACGCCGGCGAGAGCCTGGGGGACCAGCAAGACCGCTGGGCTCGGCGCGGGAGGCCTCGCCTCAGGCCTGTCCTCCAGGAGGCCGGCGCGCCTCGCGTCCCCGGCCCGGCCGCGACCCCCGGCCCCGCACCCTCGCAGCCCGCCGGCCCTCACCTCCTCAGCGTGCTTGCGCAGCGCCTTCTCCCGCTCGTACTGGGTGATGAGCTGCTCGTTGTCGTCCCGCAGCAGCTCCAGCTCCACCTGGTGTTCCTGGTCCTGTGCGAACACCGAGTCCAGGTTCTCCAGCACGGCCACCACCAGTGGCATCAGCTCCTTGACCACCTCCTCGTCGTAGCGCCCGATGAGCCGCTCGAACTCGCGGTAGATGGAGCCGGCCAGGCCGGACACCCGCTCGGACATCACGGCCCCGGAGCCGCCGGGCTCCTCCTGGTACACCACACCGTCCTCCAGCTCCATGGTGGTGGGCAGGCGGGCGGCCCGGGGCGTCGCCGGCTAAGGGACTGCACGGGCCCGCACGGGACGGGCCCGGCTGGGGATAGGGCTGGGCCAGGCGAGGTGGGGGCCGGAGCCGGGGCCGGAGCCGGAGGAGGGGAGGGGTGGAGTAGCGCACTCACCCCAACCGCCGCTGCACCAACTGCCGGGGCAGCCCGGCCGCGCGCGCTACACGTCACCCGCGGGGCGGGGCCGGCGCCGCGCCTGCCAGGTGGGCGGGGCTTCACAGGAGGCAAGGCGCGGCTGGGGGCGGGGCTATGCGTCAGCGTGCGCCGGTGGAGGAAGGCAGTGGCGTCAACACTCAGCGCCGCGCGACTGGCGCGACGCCAACCGGAAAGGTTGCGAGTGGAGGCTGGATTTGCAAAGCCGTCCCCAAGGAAAGGGAGGGGTTCTGGAAGAGTGACTAGCCCACCAGGACTAACGTAGCTAACATTTCTATTGCTTTTTCACAGATCACAGGTGATTTCTCATTTAATCATCACATCCGGCGTGGTGCTTGAGGTGTTTGGCCCCCTTTTCACAAAGAAAGTAGGCCCAGAAAACTTGTAGTTCACTCAAGGTCACGTAGCTAGAACAGGGGAGAGGCTGAGCCGGGACTCAAACTAGTTCTGACTGGGAATTCCAGACTCAGAAAAATAGAAACCTGGGCTGGGGTGGTAGCTCAGTGGTAGAGCGCTTGCCTACCATGTGTGAGGCACTGGGTTCGATCCTCAGCACCACATATAAATAAGAAAAATAGAAACCAGAGGGGCAAGGGAAACAACTCTAATTAGGAGAGTGTACCAAGTGCTAATGTGCTCTCAAGTTGGGTAGTACTGTTTGGGGTAGGGAAGAATAAGGATAACCTAAAACAGGAAGCAAAGCATTCTGGAAAAGGGTAAAACTGAAACTCCACAGCTTGCATTTTCCCAAGCATGGTTTCTCTGCTCCGGCCAACTTGGGGAGAGGAAATTCTAGGTCTCCAACCACCCTTGTCTTCCCCAGTCCTGAAGCGGTGGGAGCAGGAGGGGCGCGGAGCAGGTAAGTAGAAGGTTGAAAAGTAGGGGAGGAAAGGGGTGGAGTCAGTGGGATGAATAAGTCTCATGATATGTGAGGTCGCCGCCGCCTGGGAGAGAGTCACGTGTAAAGAATGACACAACACCCAAGCCTAGGGCGGGCTGCGTCAGGGATCCTTTCCAGTGTTTTCATCTGGCATCCGCAAATGGGGCGGAAGACGCTCCCAAAAGCTTTCTCTGCCACAGGTGACTCAGGAGTTCTCTGGCCCCAATTTATCCAAGAATAGGAGGAAGGTAGGATGGACTTGGATAAACAAAGTATTCGTGGGCATAAATATCCTCATCTTGGCATTTACAAATTGTTTCTTCCCACCAAAACATGAATTGGTCACCAAAAAAGTCTCCTATCCTTTTTT
The DNA here is from genome assembly GCA_028644305.1 of Xerus rutilus. Lineage (NCBI taxonomy): Eukaryota > Metazoa > Chordata > Mammalia > Rodentia > Sciuridae > Xerus > Xerus rutilus. The sequence goes on from CM053402.1 coordinate 24,540,280, forward strand.
TTTTTTTTTTGGTACCGGGGATTGAACCCAAGGGAGCTTAACCACTGAGCATATCCCTAGCCCTTTTTATTATTTTTTATGTTGAGACAGTTTTGCCAAGTTGTTTAGAGCCTCTCTAAATTGCTGAGGCTGGCTTTGAATTTGTGATCCTCCTGCCTCTGCATCCCCTGGGATTATATGTGTGCACCACAGCACTTGGCTAATCTCCCATTCTTGACCTGCCAGGAAACCCATACAAACAGTATGGAGGTTGAGTGAGAGCCAATGATCAGCTCAGAAGGACAAAGATGAAAATTTTAAGTCTTAACGACTAAATTTGCACCTGGTCTATTTTTCTTGCCCTCATCCTACAGCCATCTTTATATTGTTTATATGTCTGGGATATAGGAATGCCAACCAGTTAACTGGTTGTGATTCCCAAATGTCCAGTCTTCTTAACGTCACTTTTTACTTTTCTTTTTCCCTTTTTGTTTTTATTCCGTTTGGTTTCGTTCTGAAGATTGAACCCAGGGGCACTCTACCACTGCTCTACATCCCCAGTCCTTTTTATTTTTTAAGACAGGGTCCCACTAAGTTGCCCCAGGTGAGTGTGGAACTTGGTATTCCTCAGTCTCCCCAGTCACTGGGATTATAGGCTTGGTCTACCATACCAGGATTTGACCTGTCATTTGAAAGCCAGAAAAAGTCTTTCTCTGAGTTTAATTTTCTCTTCTCTTCCTGAGGGCTCTCAGGCAATCTATATAGGTGCCTCTACTTTCCTAGGAGTCAGAAGAGCAGGTAAACTTAGGGCAAGTCTTTACTCTGTCTTTCCACAATATTATCATGCACATCAGAAATTTTAGAGAAAAAAATACATGTTGATTTTTGGGTATTTGGTTATAATTAAGTCTTCATAATAAGTATGCTCCTTTAGGTATAAGTTTAACATAGATATGAGATCTATATTTATGTATTGATTTTAGGCTTCTGGTGGTTATCAGCATCACATTTAATTGCTTAAAATTAAATTCAAGCCAGGCGCGGTGGCGCACGCCTGTAATCCCAGCTCTTTGGGAGTCTGAGACAGGAGAATCACAAGTTCAAAGCCATCCTCCGCAAGGGTGAGGTGCTAAGCAACTCAATGAGACTCTGTCTCTAAATAAAACATAAAATAGGCTGGGGATGTGGCTCAGTGGTCGAGTACCCCTGAGTACCCCTCAGTTCAATCCCTGGTACCAAAAAAAAAAAAAAAATTAAATTCAGTGTTGGGAATGTGTAGCTCAATGATAGAATTAGCACTAGCACATGTAAGGCCCTAGGTTTGATCCCATCCCTGGAAATTTACTAATCAGCTAAATTTCCATGAATTGGCAAATAGATAAATAAAATATGCTATATGTATATAATGGAATATTCAGCAATAAAAAGTACATATGATAACATGGATGAAACTTCAAAACATTATGCTAAGTGAAAAGAACTAGTCACAAAAGATCACATATTTTATGGTTCCATTTATCTGAAATGTTCAGAATAGCCAAACCTATAGAGATAGTAAATAAGTGGGGTTGAGGGAGGCCAAAGGGAGGGAGATCACGAACTGAAATTGAATTTCATGCATGTATGAATTTGTCAAGATGCACCCAACTACTGTGTATAACTCTAAAGAGCTAAAAAACAACAACAACAACAAAAAAAAAAAAAAACAGCCATGTGCAGTGGTTTATTCTTGTAATTCCAGAGACTGAGGAGGTGGAGGCAAGAGGAATGCAGATTCAAAGCCTGCCTCAGCAATTTAGTGAGGCCCTAAGCAACTTGGCGAGACCTTGTCTCAAAATAAAAAGGACTGGGGAAGCTGGGCCTGGTGTTGCACACCTGTAATCCCAGCACTTTGGGAGGCTGAGACAGGAGAATCACGAGTTCAAAGCTAGCCTCAGCAATGGCAAAGCACTAAGCAACTCAGTGAGACCCTGTCTCTACATAAAACACAAAATAGGGCTGGGGATGTGGCTCTGGTTAAGTGCCCCTGGGTTCAATCCCTAGTACAGAAAAAAGTAAATTAGTGGTTGCTGAGAATTGAGGGGCAAGAGAGGATAAAATGAAAGGAAATGGGAATGACTGTTAGTGGGAATCAGATTTCTTTCTAGGGAAATGAAAATATTCTAAAATTGAAGTGGTGAATACACAACTCTATCAGTATACTGAAAGGTATTAAAAATTATACTTTATATGGGTGAACTGTATAGTATGTAAATTTTATCTTAATAAAGCTATTTTAAATTTTTTAAAAAGGGATCTGGGGGTGTAGCTCAGTGGTAGAGCACTTGCCTCGTATTCATGAGGCCCTGGGCTCAATCCTTAGCACTGCAATAAGTACATAAACAAACTAGCATACAGTTTATGGCAATAATGTCTTCAAAGTAGAGCCAGTAGAAACAAAACTGCATGTGATAGAGTAGAAAGAAAATGCTTTGAAATTTTGAACCTTGTATTCTAGTATGGACTGGCCATTTTGAACAACTTAAGCCAGGAACAAAAAAGTAAATAGTTGCTGAGTACCTACTAGGTACCAATCACTGCAATGAGGACTGTGAAACTTAATTTCTTTATCTTTATAGTGAAGGAGTTTGTTAGAGAATCTGCCAAGGCTTCCTACCATTCTAAAATCCTGATACTCTAGGTGGGAGTGACAAGAGATTGGCCTTGAAATTGAGTCCCGTCCATTCCTAATTATTGAGTCTTGATAAGATTCCCAGCACCCACCTCTAAACCCAAGGGACTGAAATTATTAAAGAGAGTTATCAAGGAAAAAACAAGTCACATTGTAAACCTCAGAGTGTTTACTTTTGATTGCTAAAGGGAAGGAAATTCCATTTCTAGAGATTCCTTGGCCTTGCAAAAATAGTGAGGACAGTAATGGGGGTAGTAGGAGGGAGGAGTTGATGAGGGCAGGAAGGGAGGTGTTTCTTCCTAAACAAAATAACTATAATCACTTGGAGGGTGAAATTACTAGTCCTGTTGTTTGTCCAGCTTTAGGGAACTGTTAAGAGTTTTCTTGTGTGTGTGTATGTATGTATGTTACTGGGGATTGAAACCAGGAGTACTCTACCTACCACTGAGCCCTCAGCCCCTTTTTTATTTATTTTTAACTGAAAACTCTTCTTTTATTACATCTAAAGAGCTCTACATAAACAGGTAACATTCAATAGGTAAACAATTTTTTCCAATGCATGTAATAAATAATTTCACTTTGTACTTCTATACAAACTGACATTGGTCTACTATACATTTTTACTGGTTTGGCATGCAGTATGGAAAAGTTTTTCTGTTTTTTGTTTTGGTCCCGGGGATTGAACTCAGGGGTACTTGAGCACTGAGCCACATCCCCAGCCCTATTTTGTGTTTTTGTGTAGAGACAGGGTATCACTGAGTTGCTTAGCGCCCCACCGTTGCTGAGGCTGGCTTTGAACTTGTGATTCTCCTGTCTCAGCCTCCCAAAGTGCTGGGATTACAGGCATGTGCCACCGCACCTGGCGTGGTATGAAAATTCTAAGAAAGTTTTAAGGCAATGAATCACAGATTTTTAAGTTCATGGAATTTATGGTAACTTTTATATCTGTTTATATATATTTTCCCCTTTGTTAATTAAACAACAGCAGCACACTCTGGGATCACCAGCTAGTCTCCTTCTCTCTTTCTGAAATCTAAGTTTTGTGTTTAATTAAAAAACAGAATTCAACATGCCCTTTTTTATTTTTTATTTTGAGATAGGGTCTTGCTAAGTTGCCCAGGCTGGTCTTAACTTGGAAACCTCCTGCCTCAGCCTCCCCAAGGTGTGTGCCACACCTGGCTTGTTACAGTTATTTCTATATGACTCTGTTTCTCTAGTTTGACACTTAAATTTTCCCACCTGGGGAGAGACACTCATTGAAAGGATGAGAAGAGGGGATTCTGGGATCTCTAGGCGCTTGTTATGGCTGTGTGAAAAGCCAAATGATTTTGGCTAGAACATCTTTGGTGGCTGTCTAGCTATGGAATTCCAGGCTTTTGAAAAGCACCAGAGCACTTTTTCTTTTCTTTTCTTTTCTTTTCTTTTCTTTTCTTTCTTTCTTTCACCAGGGACTGAACTCAGGTGCACTCGACCACTGAGCCACATCCCCAGCCCTATTTTGTGTTTTTATATAGAGACAGGGTCTCACTGAGTTGCTTAGCGCCTCGCCATTGCTGAGGCTGGCTTTGAACTCGCGATTCTCCTGTCTCAGCCTCCCAAAGTGCTGGGATTAGCCAGAGCATTTTTCTGAGTTCTCAGTTTTTCCTTTGAAAGTCTTTGTTGTGGTAGCAGTGGTGGTGGTGCTGCTGCTGGAGATCCATGGGCTCCACACATGATAACACTCTACCACTGAGCTACATCTCCACCGCCCCAAATAGTCTTCCTCTTCTTTTCTTTCTTTCTTTTTTTTGTGCTACTAGGAATTGAACTCAGGAGTGCTTTACTGCTGAGCTATATCCCAGCCCTTTTCATTTTTTATTTTAAGACATGGTCTTGCTAAATTGTTGAGGGTCTCACTAAGTTGCTGAGGCTGTCCTCAAACTTGGGATTCTCTTGCTTCAGCCTCTCTAGTTGTTGGGATTACAGGCATATATGCTACCAGACCCTGCTCCTCCCAAACAGTATTTAAATACATTTCTTTGGAAATGACATGCAAATCCATTTTAGTCAATAAATTTATTTTAACACATTTATTAACTGTTATGCTTGGAAATGAATGGAGGTGAGAAAAAACTAATTTTACTAAACACCAATTTTTGTGGATGATTTAGGGAACAGGTATTAGTGACCCAAAACAATGATCCTGAAACCCACCATCTTTGAAAATGCAGTGCAATTCAGTCAGCATTTGGTGCCTATTAAGACTGAGTCTTAGCTGGGCACGGTGGCTCATGCTTGTAATCCCAGCACTTTAAGAGGCTGAGACAGAAGAATCACGAGTTCAAAGCCAGCCTCAGCAACGAGGTGCTAAGTAACTCGAGGTGAGACCTTGTCTCTACATAAAACACAAAATAGGGCTGGGGATGTGGCTCAGTGGTTGAGTGCCCCTGAGTTCAATCCCTGGTACCAAAAAAAAAAAAGATTGTGCTAGACCCAAGGTGAAAGTGGGAGGCCCAAGGTCAAGATGAATCTAGCACAGTCCTTGTCCCCAAGACAAGCAGTCTAGTAAAGGAGGCAGTTTTGGGAGCACAAGTGTTGCATGAAAAGTGCAACAATCTAAGCATATACAAAGTACAGTGATGGTGAAGTGGAAAGCACAGTTAACTCCATTGGGAGGGTGTTGAGATGAAGGCCTCCTGCAGGATTTTGTGAAGCTGGAAGGTAGTCTAGGTAGATGATTGGCTTGAAGGTTTACTCAGATCACCATTCAGATAAGCAGAATATATAATTTATTTGTTTAGTCTAAAACTTACCTGGCCTAGTTTCTGAGCCCTTACCATACAGACCTAGTTCAAAAGAAAACTTGGTCTAAACCAATTATTGAAATGGTTCCTGTAGGTCACGTGCAGTCTTTCCTAGATAATAAGCTTATGTCTGGCCAGGTGAAGTGGCTTACCCCTGTAATCCCAGCAACTCCGGAGGCTGAGGCAGGAGGATGGAAAGTTGGAAGGCAGCCTGGGCAACATAATGATGCCGTGTCTCAAACTTTAAAAAGGGCTGAGCATCCCTGTAATCCTAGCTGCTTGGGAAGCTGAGGCAGGAGGATGGCAAATTCAAGGCCAGCCTTAGCAAATTAGCAAGGCTCTTAGCAATTTAGTGAGACTCTGTCTCAAAATAAAAATTAAAAGGTCCGAGCATGTGTTTCAGTGGTTGAGAACTAGCCGAATATGTGTGAGACCCTGAGTTCAATCCCCAGTACTGAAGGCATGGGGAGACAAGGGGGCTGGGTGTGTGGCTGGTGGTAGAGTGCTTGCTTGGCACACACAAGGCCCTGGATTCATCCTCCAGCATCACAAAACGAGAGCAAGCAAGCAAACAAAAACTATAAAAGACTACCTTAAAACAAGGCAAAATTACTTTGCAATTTCATTCAGATCCTGTCCCAATAAGACTTTACAGGGGCTGAGATTGTGGCTCAGTGGTAGAGCGCTTGCCTCGCATGTGTGAGGCACTGAGTTCAATCCTCAGCACCACATAGAAATAAATAAAGATATTGTGTGTCTATCTACAACTAAAAAAAAAAAAAAAAGACTTTACAACCTCAAGAGAAGCTAGGAACCTATCTTCAGGTTGCCACATCACCAGAGGCATGGCTGACTGCTCAGAAGAAACCACACATATGAAATCACTCCACAAACAGTAAAGTGCAAAATAAAATAAAATATAAGGACATCAATCCATAAGCGGAAAACAGAATACGAACAAATGGAAACGCAATAACTTGCTGCTGAATATGTTTTCTATTTAAGGTATACAGCTTATCTGAAATAAAACAAAGAGAGGGTCTGGTTGGGAACAAGGACTGGTGTTTGGTCACAAGGGAAATAATCCACAGAGACTCTGACCTTTGTCACTTTTTTCCTCCACATATTTATGTATGAAAATGACTCAGCTAGTCTCACACCAGTGACTTATTTTTAGTCAGGGCCATAGAGCTGGTTGAAAACCTAAGCTTAGTAATCATTGCCAGTCAACAGCCTCACACATCAGAAGCAGGGAACCAATACTCATTTATTCATTTCAATTTAACACGTGTGACTCGGGGGACACACTTGCTCTTCCCTTCTGCCACAGTGCTGAAAACTCCCAGAGGGAGAATTACTACTTGGGACATGAGACTTCAGTATTAGGAAGTCCCTGGCCAGTGCTGATGATCTACAGTGGAGAAATCTTCCACAGTCGTAAGTTTATAGCTGCATGTCCTGAGCTACTGAATCTCAGCTCAGTGTCCCATTCCACTTCCACTGTTTCAAATTCCTTAATCAAAAGCCAAATAATATCACATGTTTGACACGAGACCATTCATCTGGAAGAAGATATATCCTGGCTGATGTCTCATTCTCATGTAAGGTGAATTTTGCATGTAAGGAAAGGAATTCTGTTGTTCACTGTCAAATTAGCAGAGATCAATACTTGGAGGGATATATTTTCTATTGTTTTGTTAAAATTTATAAAGATTATAAATTGTAAAATTTATAATCTTGGCTGGGCATGGTGGCATATGCCTATAGCCCCAGCAGCTCAGGAGGCTGAGGCAGGAGGATTCCAAGTTTAAAGCCAGCCTCAGCAGTAAAGCCCTAAGCAACTCATCAAGACACTGTCTCTAAATAAAATATTAAAAAGGTCTGGGGATGTAGCTTGGTGGTTAAGCGCCCCTGGTACCAAAGGAAAAAAATTCATAATCTATATATAATCTTAGCAAGCATGAAGCAATAAACAGCAGTAAGGGAGAGAATGTGAAGAGTCTGGAGTTAGCTGCTGGGGTCTAAACTCTGCTGCTACTGAATAGCTGTGCAGGATTCAGCAAGTTACTCTCTGTGCCTCAGTTTGCTCAACTATAAAAATGAATCTCTCTTCAGAGATTCCTATCTCTCTGGCATTTTTACTTTTTAATTTCTGGGACTCAAATTAAGGGGAGCTCTTTGTGGGAGGACTCAACTTCAATACCGATGAGCAGGTGTTAGAAGACCACTTCAGCAGCTTTGGACCTATTTCTGAGGTGGTGGTTGTCAAGGACTGGGAGACTCAGTGATCCCAGGGTTTTGGCTTCATCACCTTCACCAATCCAGAACATGCCTCAGATGCCATAAAGCCGTGAATGGAGAGTCCCTGGATGGTTAGCAGATCTGTGTGGACCATACAGGAAAGTCTGCCTGGGCACCAGAGAGGGTGCCTCTGGAGCCCATGGGCGAGGTCGCAGCTACTCTAGAGGTGGTGGGGACTAGTGTTATGGGAGTAGCAGGTATGACAGTGGACCTGAGGGTATGGATATGGATACAGACGGTTCTGAGACTATAGTGGCAGAAGCCAGGGTGGCTATGACCACACAACTCGAGGAAATTACTGAGACAATTAAGACCACTGAATTGAGGCATGCACACGTAAAAACACAAAGAATAACACTTCTGATCCAGGATAGTCATTCAAATCAGTGTAGTTATAAATATTTTTGGAGCTGTGCTGAAACATCTATTTTTGTACATCACCTTCTATTACTGAATTGAGTTCCCAAGGTAGCTTGTTAAAAGACCCTTTAAAAGGGGCTGGGATCATAGCTCAGTGGTAGAGCACTTGCCTCACATGCGTGAGGCACTGGATTCGATCCTTAGCACCACATAAAAATAAAGATATTATGTCCATCTACAACTAAAAAATATTTTTAAAAAGAGACCTTTTAAAAAGCTCCATGTAAATTTTTCTCTCATTTAAAGACAAATTCTGGGACATTTGATGAGCCCAGGTATTTTTCATTTTTCCAGGTTTTTAGTTTGGGCTGTCAGGATCGTTGTTTCTGGCAAAAGAAAAAGTTTGGCCAGACTATTTTTTAAAGCAAAAGTGGGGACACTTTTGAAACTTGTTTACAATGTTTATCATGACTAGAAAGCAATTTCCAAATGTACCTATAAACAATCTGTGTCAAGAACATGATAACTTTTTCTTAAAATTCAAGATCACCACTCTGATTATATAGACAAGTTTCTTAAAAATGTTTGTGAATGTCATTTTTTTAATGCTGGAAGAAAAATATTCTGCTGTGTCTCTTGTAGTGTTTAGGATATTCTTCACAGATTGAAAATATGAAACCTATATGTACATATACACACACACACACAAATGAGATTCAGGATCAGAGTATCATCTGAGCATGGTGGCACATACCTATAATCCCAGTGACTCAGAAGGCTGAGGCAGGAGGGTCACAAGTTGAAGGCAAGCCTGGGTAACTTAATGACAGCTTGTCTCAAAATAAAAAATAAAGAGTTGGGGATATGGCTCAGTGGTAGACTGCCCCTGGGTTCAATCTCTGTACTAGGAGAAAAAAGGAATAAAAGTACCTATTTCATAGGGTCTTTGTGAGGGTGAAATGAGGTGATATACACAGTTTTATAATAGTGCCTGGCACCTAAGTGGAAGCTAACAATAGTAATCAGTATAGAATTATTAGAAAAGAGCCAATCCTAGCTCGCTTCCCTAGGAACATCTCTTTTTACTCCACGTCATTGTCTAAAAATCACACCCAGCATATCTTTAGTAGTGTCTCTGGTTTCTTAGAAGGATCCCACATGTCCTTCTCCTTCTTATTCTTCTATTGAACCCAGGAGCACACTACCTCTGAGCTATATCTCCAGCCCTTCTAATTTTTCTTTATTTTGAGACAGGATCTCACTAGGCTGCTGAGGCTGGGCTCAAATTGAGATCCTTCTGTTTCAGTCTCCTAAATTGTGGAGATTATGGGAATGCACCACTGCACCTGAATAAACTTGTTCTTATTGGGTTTTGTTTTTGTTTTTTTTGGTACCAGGGATTGAACTCAGGGGCACTCAATCACTGAGCCACATCCCTAGCCCTATTTTGTATTTTATTTAGAGACAGGGTCTCACTGAGTTGCTTAGCGCCTCACCATTGCTGAGGCTGGCTTTGAACCCGCCATCCTCCTGTTTCAGCCTCCCGAACCACTGGGATTATAGGTGTGTGCCACCACGCCAGGCTCCACTTGTTCTTTTTTTTAATTTTTAAAATATTTTTAGTTGTAGATGGACACAATACCTTGTTTCAATTTATTTTTATGTGGTGCTGAAAATTGAACCCAGTATCTCACAAGTGCTAGGCAAGTGCTTTACCACTCAGCCATAACTCCAGCTCCTCTACTTGTTCTTAAAGCTTATACAGAATGATTTTTGTCCTGTGAAAACTACAAAGGCCAGGAATGTTCTGAGGAAAATGTCCCATTTGGAGAGGAGTGGAAGATTTGACATGAAAGTTTGAAGTAACTGGACATAATTGCCCTATTAAAAAGCATGATTACCCTATTGATTACCCTACTGAAGAGCGAACTATCTTCAAATGGCACTTCACAGAGAAGACCAGAGGGAAATTATAAGCAGAATGATGAAGAGGTGCAGTTTTTTCTTTTTCTTCATATAGAAAGTTATAATTTTTGCTGGGTGTGTTGACCGTACCTGTTATCCCAGTGACTCAGGAGGCTGAGGCAGGATGCTCACAAGTCCAAAGCTAGCCTCAACAAGTTAGCAAGGCCCTAAGCAACTCAAAATAAAAAAAATAAATAAATAAAAATAAATGTTTTTTAAAATGAAAAAATGAGCTGGGGATGTGGCTCAGTGATTAAGCTCTGCTAGGTTCAATCCCTGGTACCCTCAACCCACCTCACCCCCCAAAAAAGAAAGTTATTGTTCTTTTCTCAAATTCTAAAGTCTGCTACTACAAGAATTTTTGTATAACTGAAATCATACTGCAGGTACAGAGTAAAGATAAGGATGACAAGGACTGGGGCATGGTCAGTGGTAGAGTACTTGCCTGGCATGTATGACTAGATGATGACAGATTGCCTCCACCTCAGTCACACATTTGGATGTGAAATCAGATCCAAGCTCTGATGGCCAGTAAGCTCTGTGCCTTTGGGAAAGCCACAGCTTCTCAGGGCTCACATATAAAATTGTGTTTTAATGGTCTTTACTATCACTGGCAAAGTATATTCTGTGGATTCTGTTAAAGGCTCCAGTCAGCACTGAAAGGAGAAACTACTAATGCTACAGGAAGTCTGGATATTAGACAAGGACACATGGAACGGCAACCACATATGTGCACATATATACCCACAAGAAAAGTGAGCAAACTTAGACTGAGAGCAAAACTTGGCCTCTCAGATCCAACATCACAGCCAGCATTCTTCCCTGCTCTCCAGGGGGACCAGGTGTCCTCAGCACACATTCAGATGCAGTTTTTTCAATAAAGGAACTTTATTTGGGGGGGGGGGGGGCTGTAGTTGTAGCTTAGTGGTAGAGCACTTGCCTAGCATGTGTTAGGCATTGGGTTTTATTCTTAGCACCACATAAAAATAAATTAAAAAAATAAAGGTACTGTATCCATCTATAAAGAACTTTATTTTCTGCCAAGTGCAATGATCCTAACTACTCAGGAGGTGGAGGCAGGAGGATTACAAATTTGAGGACAGCCTTGGCAACTTGAGACCTTGTCTCAAAATAAAATTTTTACTTAAAATGAGGATGTTGCTCAGTGGTAGAGCATGTGCCTGGCATACATGAATCCCTGGGGATATAGTTTAGTGGTAGAGTGCTTCCTCAGCACGCACAATGTCCTAGTTTTTTGTTTTTTGTGGGTTTTTTTTTTTTTTTGGTACCAGGGATCGAACTCAGGGGCACTTGACCACTGAGCCACATCCTCAGCCCTATTTTGTGTTTTATGTAGAAACACGGTCTCACTGAGTTGCTTAGCACCTTGCCCTTGCTGAGGATGACTTTGAACTTGGGATTCTCCCGTCTCAGCCTCCCAAAGTGCTGGGATTACGGGCATGCGCCAGCACGCCCAGCAAAGGGCCTAGTTTTGATCCCCAGTAGCAGAAAAAAAAGAACTTCTTTAAAAAAGTACCCAGGCATGGTGTACAGGCCCATAATATCAGGGAAACCAGAAACTGAGGCAGGAGCATTGCAAGTTTGAGGCCAGCTTCAGCAACTTAGTGAGATCCTGTCTTGAAATAAAAAATAAAAAGAACTAGGATATAGTTCAGTGGTAAAGACACCCTGGGTTTAATCCCATGTACCAAAAATAAAATAAAATAAATAAAAATAAATCGGGGAGACTTTGGAAATAGTGGATCCTCCACCTCTGGGATTGTCCAAGCCCTGCTAGAGCAGCATGCAAGGGATGTGATGAAGGCAAATACAAGATGGGAGTTGGAACAGGTGAGTTTCAAGATCCTATGTTACATCTATGATCTTAAAATCCTAAGGCTTGCAAAGTTTGCTTCTGGAGCCCATCACCCACTTTGTGCTACTTTTCCTGATTTTAATATTCCACCACCACTGGCCCACCATTCCCAAGACTTAATGGCCACTTGCTGCCACGTGCTACCCCAAATCTCATACGCAGTATTTCTTACTAGCCCACCAGCTTCCCTTCCCATACTTATTTCTCTCTACCCAACCTTCAGTGTATTGATCCCAACCAATTATTAAACAGAAAAAAAAAACCCAAACAAACCAATAAGAACAATTACGAAAACTCCCCAAGCTAATTCTTACTAAGGTACAAATGAGTAAGTCGTTAAGTTTATGTGTTCTCTCCCTAGGCATACATATCTTTAGAAGGAAATTCTTGTTTTCTAATTGTGTATTTGGTATAATCACAAACATCAAAATAAAGACTGAGGGCTGAGGATGTAGCTTAGTGGTAGAGTGTTTGCCTAGTATGCCCAAGGCCCTGGTTTTCAACAACAACAATAGCAACAACAACAACAAGAAAACCCAAAAACATGAAAACTTGAAACTAAGTTGATGTAATTTTGTCCCTTGACAATACTGATTTTAAAGTATGTTTAATTAAAAACAAAAACACGACACTAATGGTCATTGTTATCAGAATATACATAAACTGTGGATGAGGAATACTATTTCTACCAGTGATTATTGGGGTCCTTTGCATCTGACCTGTTTTCAGTTGTCTTAGGGAGATGGTAGACCAGGCATGGCTGCTGGGTTCCAGAGGATTTGTTTAACTTGCTATTATCTTTTCAGTATTTTCTCTGTGTTCCTTTCTCTTAATAGTTCCAATTACAAAAATTTAGAGGGTCTTTCCAGACCACTGTCAGTTGGCAGCTCCTGGAAACTGACTAGATACAAAAGTAGGCATGGGGAGAAAAACATTCCTGTGGTGAGGCATGCAAGTTAAAGAGCAGAAGCCAGGTCATTTGGCAGGAGGTAAAATGCTCCAAAGAACAGAAATTGGTTTAAGCAATAATGAGTGGGATTAGAGGTAGAAGGTTAAAGTCTAAGGTACAAGTAGATGGTTTACAGCTATATTGAGAAAGGAAAGAACAGATCATAGTGTGTAACATATTAATGAAACCAGGCGCAGTGGCTCACGCCTGTAATCCCAGCACTTTGGGAGGCTGAGACAGGAGAATTGCGAGTTCAAAGCCAGCCTCAGTAATTCAGCAAGGCCCTCTCTAAGCAACTCAGTGAGACTCTGTCTCTACATAAAAGACAAAATAGGGCTGGGGATGTGGCTCAGTGGTCAAGTGCCCCTGAGTTCAATTGCTGGTACCAAATAAATAAATAAATAAAAATTTAAAAAATATATATTAATGAGAAAAAGGCAAGGACATTTCCAGCTCACAAAAGGCCACATGTTCCCTGTATTTCCTAACCTGCTTAGAGTTAGGCAGGGTTATTTGACTAGTTCTGCTCAATTGGCTCAAAGGAGAAGTGATCTGTATCATCTCCAGGCCAAATCACCCTGTAACAATTACTGCATGACTCTCCTGTTTGCTTGGCATTTCTGTGGTGTGTTTAGGCCTTATACTGAGATGACACAGCCACATGTCAGAAAAAGACTGGCTCCCAGGGTCACTGAAGAGAAAGCTGACTAGATAGGTGCTGGGCCGTAGCTGGATTGGGTTTTGTATAGCCTCTGAGATCTGGGATTTCTTTTTTTTTTTTTTTTTTGACAACAGCATTAGTTAGCCTATCCTGATTAATATGAAGGTACTATAATGATAGTATTCTGGTAAGGAAAGATTATGTGACATTGAACCCCAAACTGGAGATGACAAAAGGAGGAAGATATGGAGAATTAGTCTGGAATCACCACTGGTAAAAACAAAAAGTATTAGACCTAGGTCGGACTCCCGGTGGTAGTCGTGAAGAGTCAAACCACATGAGAGAAAGAAGGTAATTAATGCTAAGTCACTACCTTGAATGTTGAGCCTCTTCACCCACATAATCCTTTGCCCCAGAAAAGTTTAGCTTGAAAGACCATACCAGGGGAAGAGCAAGTACAGGAACTGTTAAGGCAGAGAGCCCGTGTTTTTGCCAAAGGCTTTATTGTATCTAAGCTTAGAATGTGGAAACAAGAAGACTGTAAGACAATATAAAAAATAAAAGAGACAGCCAAGGGGCTTAAGGAGAAAGGTTCAATATTATTAGAGTCACTATTCATAAGTAAGAGCAAAAAGTACATGGATACTTTCAAAGGAAAGCAATATAGTTGAGTAGAAAGAAATAAGACAGCTGATGTAATTTGGGTTGGCTGGTGACTGTTGAAGTCTCACTCTGCAGGGAAGTCTGTGATTCCTGAGCACATCATGGCACAGCATGGTGGTTAGGAATGTGCTTGAGCAACAGGAATAAGATGGATTCACAGCTAAGTTCTGCCATTTTATCAGTTTTGTGGCCTGGCACTAACTATTTAAACTTCCTGTGCCTCAGATTTTCCATCTGGAAATTAAGATTAAGTACCCACTGTGGGGCTGGGGTCATAGCTCAGTGGTAGAGCGCTTGTCTGGCATGTGTGAGGCAGTGGGATCAATCCTTAGCACCCATGAAAAATAAAAACAAAGGCATTCTGTCCATCTATGACTACAAAAAAATTTTTTTAAAAAAGTACCCACCAACCAGGTGTGGTAGCATAGGCAAAAAGGGCTGGGTACATAGCTCATGGTATAGTACTCCTGGATTCAATCACTAGTATGGAGAGGGAAAAAATAGACAGACAATTGTATGAAATACTATCATTGTCGGGGGCGGTGGCGCAAGCCTGTAATCCCAGCACTTTGGGAGGCTGCGACAGGAGAATTGTGAGTTCAAAGCCAGCCTCACCAACTGCGAGGTGCTAAGCAACTCAGTGAGACCCTGTCTCTACATAAAACACAAAACAGGGCTGGGGATGTGGCTTAGTGGTCAAGTGCCCCTGAGTTCAATCCCCAGTACCAAAAAAAAAAAAAAAAAAATACTATCACTAATACTAGTTCAGGCTGGGGATATAGCTCAGTTGGTAGAGTTCAATTCCCAGGACCACACACACACAAATACTAGTTGAAATATGTAACAGGAAAAATAAGTCCCCCTTGGGCTGAGAGTATAACTCAGTGGTACAGCACATGCCTACCATGTGTAAAGTCTTGGGTTCAATCTTCAGTTCTGAGGGAAAAATATTGGTACCCACATCAGGCTATGTGATGATGACTTATGACTTACTTCCTCTATCAGCAAATAATGTAGGTTTCCCCAAAAGTTTTCTGCCTCCCTTTCTTAGGAATCAGGGACTCAGAAGCACTGAGGAGTCAGAGCCAGACAGATGACCTGTGTGTGGGTTTTGTGAAACTCAGGCAATTGCCTTCACCAAATCATCCTGCTGTTTGATTTGTAATTTGACTCTGGAATCAAAGGTGGGAGGCTCATACTTCATTCTTGATTATGGGCAGTGAAGATTCCCCAGGGGCTCACTCTCAATTAGTATTGTGAATGTTGTTTTTTTGCTCTGCATCCCAAGATGCCTTTCTATTTCTCATGCATGGTTATAGTAATGCATTGGTTGCTCCGATTCCTGAAATCATTAATAACCGAATAGTCATATTCCAAATCAATTCCATTCCTTGCACAGTATTGAAGCTAGCTGTCTTCTTCTCTAATTACATTTGAAAATAATTATATCATTTCCTTGTGGTCCCATTATGATTTATTTGCACTCCATATTAATCCCCACTGGAAGTGAGATCCAGCTCACCTGTGGTTAAGGGCCCAGGCTTTTGTGTTACACAAACTGACCTTGAATCCTAGTTCTACAGAACTTTTCTAGCTGTCTGAATATGGGCAGGTTATTCTCCCTCCATGGAGCCTCAGTTTCCTTATCTGAAAAAATGATAATAATAATAACAGTGTGTGTATCTCCATCTTTCTTTCCTGGGGATCAAACCCGAGCTTTGTATAGTACTGACAGACATATGAACAGCTAGAGGCCATGAGTGTGACTGACACAAAGAGAAAGCGTGCAGTAATTTAGTAGGATTTAGAAGAGATGTTGGGCCTGAGGACAGACATATGGGAATTATCTGAATAAAGGTGATCTTTAGGCCTAAAAATTTTTTTTTGTTTTTTTGTTTTTTGTACCAGGGATTGAACCCAGTAGCACTTAACCAGTGAGCCACATCTCCAGCTCTTTTTAATATTTTATTTAGAGACAAAGTCTCACTGAGTTGCTTAGGGCCTCACTAATTTGCTGAGGCTGGCCTCAGCTGGTATGTAGCTCAGTAGTTAAGCCTTTTTTATTTTGTATTTTGAGACAGGGTCTCACTAATTTGCTTAGAGCCTCGCTGTTTGCTGAGGCTGGCCTTGAACTTGTGATCCTCCCGACTCAGCCTCCCAAGTTGTTGGGATTACAGGCATACGCCATTGTGCCTGGCTCTCTACTCTTTCTCTCATGTTCTACGTCCTATGCAACAGCACCATCCTCTCTGGGCTTAATCTTAAATACTTGCCCTCTAAGCACCTGTTTCCAGCTCTTTCGTCACCACCTATTTGCACACAAACATCATCTCTCACTTGGGCTACAAATACAATCTCAACCAGTTTTTCTAATCCCACTTATTTCATATTTCAATGCAATTATAGATTCTGAAGAAATTGCCAAAAATATGTACAAAGAAATCACATATACCCTTTCCCAAATGGTAACATCTTACATAATTATAGCACAATATTAAAACCAGGAAAATGAATTTATTCTTATCTGAATTCTTTTTTTTATTTTTTTGGTACTGGAGATTGTACTCAGGGGCATTCGACCACTGAGCCACATCCTCAGCCCTATTTTGTGTTTTATGTAGAGACAGGGTCTCACTGAGTTGCTTAGGGCCTCGCCATTGCTGAGGCTGGCTTTGAACTCGCAATTCTCCTGTCTCAGCATCCCTAAGTGCTGGGATTACAGGCTTGCTTGCGCCACCGCACCCAGCTCTTATCTGAATTTATTCTGACCAGTTTCACATGCACTCATTTATGTCAGGTATTTATAATTTCATGCATCATTGTCATGCAGGTACATCTGTGTAATTGTTACCACAATCAAATATAGAACCATTACCACAAGACTCCCTTGGTCTACCCTTTTATGGACACATGTAGACCCTTTTCCCCATCTCTAACTCCTGACAGCCACTAATCTATTATTTTATAGTTATGTTATTTCAAACATGTTATATGGGTTCTGAAGGTGTAGCTCCGTGGTAGAGTGCATGTGGAAGGCTCTGGTTTGATCCTTAACACCCACTGCCGAATGGGTGTTATATACAAAAAGTTATATACTATATACAACAATATAGTATATAACTTTTTGTAAGTGACTCCTTCCTACCCCAAAGGGGGTCTCACTGTTTTTTCCGGGCCGGCCTTGAACTCATGGGTATAATAATCCTCCTGCCTTCAACCTCTCAGTAGCTGGGACTACAGGAACAAGCCACTGTGCCCAGCTACAAGTGTTTTGTTTCAGTCAGCATACTCCCCCCCTTTTTTTTTCCTCTCCTTTTCCCTCTCCCCCTCTCCCTCTCCCCTTCGGAATTGGGGATTGAACCCAGGGGCACTTAATCACTGAGCCACATTCCAAGCCCCTTTTATTTTTTTATTTAAAAAAATTTTTTTTTAGTTGTAGATGGACACACAATATCTTTATTTATTTCTATGCGGTGCTGAGGATCGAACCCAGTGCCTCATGCATGCGAGGCAAGCACTCTACCACTGAGCCACAATCCCAGCCCCGCCCCTTTTATTTTTTGAAACAAGGTCTCCCTAAGCTAGGTAGGGCCTCTCCATTGGAGAGGCTGGCTTCGAACTTGCGATCTTCCTGCCTCAGCTTCCCGAGCATCTGGGATTACAGCCGTGTACCACTGCGCTCTGCCCCAGCCTTGTTTTTTTTAAAAAAAGTTTTTATAGTTTTACACTTTACATTTAAACTGATGAACCATTTTGTGTGAATTTCGTATAATGCATGAGGTTTATTTAGGTCAAGGTTCATTTTTTTTTTTTTCTGTCTGTAATGGCATTTTTTGGAAAACGCTCTTGATACAACTTTTATAGCTTTCCCCTACCCATTCTTTCCTCACACAGCAGCCATAATAATTTTTAAAAATATATATATTTATATGATGAATAATGTCATGTATTGACAAAACCTTCTTTGGCTTGCCACAACATAATGTTGACCCTTTCCAACCGCATTTTCTACTACACAATGTTCACTATAGTTCTTGGCTCTTAGTTACCAGGCTTGTTCCCTCGCGTCATGCAGGTCTGTTCTATTATCACTTCCTCGACCTTTACTTTCCCTCGGCTCAGATTTTTCTTCACAGCACTTATATAACACAAAGTATGACATATTAATTTGCTTATGTTTATTGTTTGCCACTCCTCTCAACCTTACCAGAAGCGAGCATACTGTTTATCCCCGGGGAATAGTGCCTGGCGCATAGTAAGCACTCAGTAAATAATTTCATTTCTTGACAGGCTGGAAGGAGTGAATAAACGTAAACCGGGAGCGAGAGTCAAGTCCTCCTCTAGGTCAGATGCTTGTTTGAACATCATGCAAAGTGTGAGCGCCACCTCTCGGGAAGCCGGTGTGCTTGCGAAAGAAGGAAGTGAGTCAGTATATTAGGGTTGAAAAACAGATGGCAGCCAGACGGAAGAGCCCGGAAAAAAAACCAGCGCAGGAAGTTAAACACCGGAAGATTGCGCTCTGGAATGACGTCCTACTCACAAGAGGAGGCGTGGGGGAGCGGTGTTTTGCAAAAAGGGCTCTCCTGCAGCGGATCTGCGCAAAAGCGTTCCGTGTGTGCAGATGCTGGGAACCACGTGGGGCCAGGGTGCGTTTCCGGTGTCGGCTACTGCAGCGGTAGTTAAAGCCCAAGCGGCTGGAGGGGTGAGGAGGGTTTGGGGTTTTGAGGGGAAAGGAAAGGAGTGAGAGCTGGGGAAATGGGGGTCGGGAGATAAAGAGGATTAGTGAAGTGGTGGGTTCTGTTCTGAGAGGTGGTGAGGGGGATCAGATGGGCAAGAAGGGCGGGGGAGCGTCTGTGGACAGGTGCAGACCTGTCAGCACAGTTCCCACGCCACGTGGGTTCTCCTTTGTCCGTGCTGCCTTTCCCGTCAGGAAGGTTGCTGTGCCTTATTCTCCTCCAGTACGGTACTTGGCAAAGAGTTGGCACTTAGGAAGTGCTTGTCGAATGAATGAATGACGGGTGTGTGTGCCAGGGTTAAGTGTGAAGGGACTTTTATAGGTGCCTTTTCTGGCCTTTTAGCCCTATTTTGTTCTGGCGAATCCATGCTGGTCCCACGCTCCTTAGGAGGGCTTTCACTCTTTCTTGGAAGGGCGGAGTGATTATCATTTAAAGCATTTTCTTTGCTTTTATTGACAGCTAGGCCCTGTGGCTAGGTACCAGAGAAATACAGTAGTAAACCAGCTTTGTTTGCAGGCCACTGACCAGCGAGGAGGCAGACACATAAACCAAGTTGGATTTACAGTGTTAAAGTTCTCTAGTAAGAGGTTAACTCAAGTTCAGGAAGGAAGAAGGAGGCGGGGCTGCTATATCCCTTTAGGGATTGTCGTTCAAGGTGAGGAATCCCCTCATTCTGTGAGACATTCCTAGGCAGGTCTTCTCTGTAAAAAGAAGGGTCTAGAATGGAAACTCTCCAGGCTTCCTTTCCCTATGGTATGACAATGACATATTCTCTAAAACTCCTTCCAATTCCAATACTATGGCTATAGCATGTCAATCTGTATTTACTACAGACTTGTACCAGATATCACTTCCACATTAGTAAAACCACATCAGTGCATTTTTCTCCAACCTGGATTATTGAAAAAGATCATATCTTATCTGTATCTCTCTTACCTTGGTTCCCTTACAATGTTGGGTATACAGTAAATGCTTAATAGAAGCTTGTTAAATCAAATGGGATAGAAATTACAGTCCCTGCTGTTAGACTCTTCCCCACTTTGCGATATTAGTTCATATATGTGTATGAGGGAAATGGGGAGGCTTTTTTTTTTTTTTTTTAACCAGAGACTTGGAGTAGATATGACAGATTGAAACCAGCTTTGTGGGGTAATCCGCTTGAGAAGGATAATGTAGGCAGGAGATTCAGTGCTGTTTCATTCCCCTTCCTGCCTATTTCCAGGACCATGGCCAACAATGAGCGCACCTTCATTGCCATCAAGCCGGATGGAGTCCAGAGGGGTCTTGTGGGAGAGATCATCAAGCGTTTTGAGCAGAAGGGATTCCGTCTTGTTAGTTTGAAATTAATGCATGTAAGTAAACTTTATTCTTCCTAGATTAATTTCTGTTTGTCCCCTCTGCTTTTAGATTTCTCCATGGTAGACTGACCACAAACGTCTTGAAGCCTGGTAACCCTTCAGGGACCTACTATCTTGGCTAACTCTTGAAACAAAGCAAGTTATTTGGGACTTGCAGAAATAGTCTGTCTTTCTCCTTAGCAATGTAGAACTCCACATTATTACTGTAGCACTGTAATTTCTGACATAGCCCTGGGTATGTTTGAGCTCTTGGTCTGTAGCTTCCTGAGTAGATAATTTTAGAGAATTTTTTCCCCCTTTTCAGACAGGTTGTTTTTCAGCAAGAAAATCTTTGCATTGTTAATTACTACCTACTTAGTGTCCAATATACATCAGGTACCATTGGGGCTTTGGTGGGAAACCTGTGGCTCTCCTAACATAGAAGAGAACAGATACATCTCTATAAGACACCTACAAAGCAGTATTTCAATAAATTCAAAGGGTTGGCCAAGAACCCTTCTTCAAACAGATCCTAGAGATGAGGATTCAGATTCCCAAATGAATTAGAAGACAATATTTTTTTCCTGTTAAAGCAATCAATTTTGTCCCCTCCTCATGCATTTTAAATTCAGCTTGATTTGCAGTTTACTTCCTGTATGATATTTTAGGAAAGGAGGTAGATTGTTAATGCTGAGGGGAGAGCATCTTATCATGATGGAATGATAAGAATCAGTTGATGGACGAACAGTGGATTTGCCTATTAAATTTGGTTTTGAAAGTAAAATGAAATGAATGGGTTGTTGGTCAGGTATTTGCTCTGTGCTGGGCACCTTTGTTTTTCTCCTCTAGCCCTTATGACAACCTTGAGAAGTATTTACTCCTATTCTTGTTGTTAGGGGGAAGCAGGCTTGGAGAGGTTAAGTAATGTGCCTGATAGCACAGTCAGTGATGCAGCTGGGATTTTTAACTTAGATCTCTAACTCCTAAGTCAGACATTTTTCTCTTTTTACAATGACTTTTCTTTTTTTTTTTTTTTTTTTTAAATATTTATTTTTTAGTTGTAGGTGGACACAATATCTTTATTTTATTTTTATGTGGTGCTGAGGATCGAACCCAGTGCCTCCCGCGTGCTAGGCGAGCACGCTACCACTGCGCCATAATCCCAGCCCCACAATGACTTTTCCTGTCAAGGATGTGGATTTGGTAAAGAATGGAAGGAATGGTTGCTGCCATGACTTGAGGTTCTCCTTCTTTTAAAAAAAAAAAAAAAGGCTATGATGCGTTTTGCAAGCTAAAGAGATATTTTGAACCAGTTAATAGAATTAAAACTCAGGGCCTTGGGGCTGAGGTTGTGGCTCAGTGGCAGAGCGCTTGCCTCGCATGTGTGAGGCACTGGGTTCGATCCTCAGCACCACATAAAAATAAGTAAACAAAATAAAGACACTGTCCATGTATAACTAAAAAATATTTAAAAAAAAAAAAAAAAACTCAGGGCCTTGTGGGCTGGGATTGTAGCTCAGTGGTAGAACGCTTGCCTTGCATGTGTGAGGCACTGGGTTCGATTCCCAGCACTGCATATAAATAAATAAATACAGATCCATCAACAAGTAAAACAAATATTAAAAAAATAATAAAATAAATGAAGATATTATGCCCATCTACAACTAAAAAAAAAATTTTAAAAACCCCCAAAAAACTCAGGGCCTTGTGAGATTCTCAGCAAGCATAGATGCAGTGGCAAAGAGAGAATGCAGCCAAGTTGAGCTGAAACTAAGCAGATGGTTTGCTCTCTAGCTAACTTGGTCTGTTCCCACATACCAACCTTGAAGTGTGAGAGATTCTAATTCTTTTTTTTTTTTGGTACTAGAGATTGAACTCAGGGGCACTCGACCACTGAGCCACATCCCAAGCCCTATTTTGTGTTTTATGTAGAGACAGGGTCTCACTGAGTTGCTTAGCGCCTCGCTGTTGCTGAGGCTGGCTTTGAACTCGCGATTCTCCTGTCTCAGTCTCCCTAAGTGCTGGGATTACAGGCTTGAGCCACCGCGCCCGGCGAGAGATTCTAATTCATTCTTTTTTTTTTTTTTTTTTTTTGGTACTGGAGATTGAACTCAGGGGTACTCGACCACTGAGCCACATCCCCAGTCCTATTTTGTGTTTTATGTAGAGACAGGGTCTCACTGAGTTGCTTAGCGCCTCACCATTGCTGAGGCTGGCTTTGAACTCGCGATTCTCCTGTCTCAGCCTCCCTAAGTGCTGGGATTACAGGCTTGAGCCACCACGCCCGGCTAATTCATTCTTCCAGCAATAAATAAAAATTATTTATTGCTAGATGTCATGTACTTTTGGGTGGTTTATAGACATCTTTGGGGATTGCATGGTCACTGCACTGGGGCTTTATCCTCTGAATAATGTAAGTATCCCTGGGAGATGGCCTGGTTCAGTTCGCTGCCTATGGAGTGTCCGCACTACCTCCCTGACTTCCCTCCCCAGTTTGCTGGTGTCTACCAATAGAAATGAATTGTATTGTTTGTTTTCCTAACATGAGATGGCTGGATTCAATTGTAATGTTATTTTATTCTGATCACTCAAGGCCTAGAGGGAAAAAATTGGCTCAAAACTGCAGAAGCACTTTTAGTCCCTGTCACTGTTCCCCTCTAGTAATGTAGAGAATGTATTCAGTTAGCTGGGGATGTGGCTCAGTGGCAGAGCACTTGCCTGGCATGTCCAAGGCTCTGGGTTTAATCCCCAGTACCAGAAAAGAAAACAGTGACTAAGATGAGATGTATTTGTTATACAAATCAGTGAGCTAAGAGCTCATGTTTTAAATAACAGGATGGATGAGAGGAAATAACTAGATTGTTTTTAGACCTTTTGGGGTTCTTAGTTCTTATTTTCTGTCCTATGGAATAAGGCTTCTGAAGACCTTCTCAAGGAACACTACATCGACCTGAAGGACCGTCCTTTCTTCTCTGGCCTGGTGAAATACATGCACTCAGGGCCAGTGGTTGCCATGGTGAGTGTGTCTGTGTGGAATATTGATGTGAATGACTCAGAAGTGGAGACGAGTGAGTGCTGTGATTCCTGAATCTGATGCCAGGGCCTCATTGCTTCAGAGGAACCTTGGGTTGGCAGGAATGGGCAGTTAGGTGTGAGTCAGCTCGCTGACCCACCAAAGAAAAGATACATTTACTTACTGAGCTGAAGACCTGTGACTAGGAGGAAGCAGGAGAGACCTGCTTCTTTGAAGCCCCTGGAAGGCAGGGAGATTGTTTCTTGTTTACTGCAGTATTACTACTAAGTATGTATTGCTCGTTATATATGTGTCAGGCTTTCTTCTAGACATTGGAGATGTAGCCATGAATGAGACAAAATAGACAGCTGTTTTCATACCTTTCTTTTTTTGGGGGTGGGGAGCAGGGATTGAACTTGGGGGTACTCTACTACTGAGCCACATCCCCAGCCCTATTTTGTATTTTGTTTAGAGACAGAGTCTCACTGAGTTGCTTAGTACCTTGCTTTTGCTAAGGGCTGGCTTTGAACTCCCTATCCTCCCGCCTCAGCCTCCTAAGCCGCTGGGATTACAGGCGTGTGCCACCCTTGCCTATATTTCTTTTTTTGTTTTGGTACTGGAGATTGAACTCAGAGGTAACCACTGAGCCATATCCCCAGCCCTATTTTGGGGGGGTGTTTATTTAGAGACAGGGTCTCACTGAGTTGCTTAGCATCTCACCATTGCTGAGGCTGGCTTTGAACTTGCAATCCTCCTGTCTCAGCCTCCCAAAGGGCTTGGATTAGAGGTGTGCGCCACTGTGCCTGGCTCCTTTCTTTTTTTGGTACTGGGGATTGAACTCAGGGGTACTCGACCACTGAACCACATCCTCAGCCCTATTTTGTGTTTTATGTAGAGACAAGGTCTCACTGAGTTGCTCAGCGCCTCGCCGCTGCTGAGGCTGGCTTTGAACTCGCAATTCTCCTGTCTCAGCGTCCCTAAGTGCTGGGATTACAGGCTTGAGCCACGGCGCCCAGCTGGCTCCTTTTTTGAAGGGGGGAGGAGCAGGCAGACAATAAAGAAATTAAGAAATATGTATGTATACATACATATATACATAATAAATATATATTACAATATGTAAATATATGTATATTACTAAGCCAATATATATACAGGCTTATATAATGGTATGTAATATGCATAGTAATAAGCACAGAAATGAAACTGGGTGATGTGATAGCAAAGGATTACTTTTAGATTGGATGGTCAAGGACTATGATTTGTAAGCTAAGATCTGAATGACAAGAAGGAGCCAGCCATGTACAAAAATCACAGTGAGGAATATTCCTAATCAAGAAAACAGCATGTGGAAAGGACCTGGGGAGGGGTATGGCAGGGAAGTACAGAAAGAAGGTTGGGATGTCTAAAGCCAACTTAATGAGAAACGTTAGGTTTAGATGAGTTCAGAGCCAGATGTGGTGGTGCACACCTATAATCCCAGTAACTCCGGAGGCTGAGGCAGGATTGCAAGTTTGAGGCCAGCTTCAGTGACTTAGTGAAACCCCTAGCAACTTAGCAAGACCCTGTCTCAAAATAAAAAACAAAAAGGGCTGGGAAGGAGCTCAGTGATAAAGTATCTTTGGGTTCAATTCCCTATACCCCCACCCAAAAAGAAGAGATGAGATCAGAGATACAGACAGGTGCCACAGAATGAGGGCTGTGTTGTCCATCCTTTTCATGAGTGCTGGGAGGCTATGGCAGGTTTTACACTTGGCATTTTAAAAAAGCCACACCATTTGCCATGTCAAGAATGGATTGTAGAAAGGCAGGACTGAGGGCAGGGAGACCAGTTACCCCAGTTCTAGAACAAGTAGATGCTCCATAAATATTTATTCAGTGAATGTCATCTTTTTTTTGGAATGTCATCTTAATGGGGACTTTTTCTGAATTAATAGTTGCCAGCTTTTCTGCTGAGATTGGGTTTCTTCCTTGACCACATTTTCTTTTGTCCTTGGAGGTCTGGGAGGGACTGAATGTGGTGAAGACAGGCCGAGTAATGCTCGGGGAGACCAATCCTGCTGATTCCAAGCCTGGGACCATCCGTGGGGACCTTTGCATCCAAGTTGGCAGGTGGGATCTGGTGTTTTTTACTCTGTTCCCAAATCTGAGTTGCCACAAGAATTTGGGCATCTGAGACTGAAGGTAGACATGCTAACACATGCAGGTTTTAAATCAGAGTTCACTGTTGTCCTCTAAAGTTGGCGGTAGACTTTGACGGCTCTGTCTTTGGTCATCATCATCCTGTGGTTGTGTCTCAATGTAGAAAGTGTAGAACCTGACTGGAGGCTTTCCTGAAGGCTGTCATTGCTGTGTCAGTGTTGCTGGGAGGGCTGGGTGTGGGGAGGTCATTCTTCATCCTCTATTAATGGCAGCTGTGAGTTTTTTCTTTTGCTACATGGTCTAAAGTGTGTGCAGCTTTGGCTTTGCGTTGCTGTGGCTCTAGACTTTCTGGGGCATTGGGAATGCAGTGGGTTTCTGGGCCTAATTCTTCTGGTTTTGGTAATATGGCCATCTCTTCCCCACCCAGGAACATTATCCATGGCAGTGATTCCGTGGAGAGTGCAGAGAAGGAAATCAGCTTGTGGTTTCAGCCTGAGGAACTGGTGGATTACAAGAGTTGTGCACAGGACTGGATCTACGAGTGACAGGCGGGCAAGCCACCATGCTTTGCTTGTCTATTTCCCACCATTCCCATGGGCAGGGGACCATACTGTAGCAAATCTAGTTATTTCTGGAACTTCCTTATAATCTAGAGGGAAGTTCTTGGAACTGTGAATGCTCCCTGTACAGTGTTATATGCTACCATCAGATTAAAATGTTTCATCTCAACATAGGATTAGTTGAATTGGTTACTTTGTATTGCTTTGCATTCTTTTCCTTTTTGTGTTTTCTGGATAATCTGAGCTAATAGAGTATAAATACTATATAAATTATTTATATTGGCCTGAAGATCTCACATACACAACAGGGTTCCTCTTTGCCTATTTATCTCCTCACCTCCTGCAGCTCATTAACTCTTGGCACAGAGCTAGTCAACAAGCATTTATGGAAGATATGTTAGATTGTCAAAACTCTCAGAAGCTGGGTGTGGTAGCACATGCCTGTAATCCCTGCAGCTCAGGAGGCTGAGGTAGGAGGTTCACAAGTTTGAGGCCAGCCTTGGCAACTGAGTGAGGCTCTAAGCAACTTAGTGAGGCCCTGCTCAAAATAAAAAACAAAAACTAATAAATCAGGGCTGAGGATATGGCTTAGTGTTAGAGCACGCCTGGGTTGGTTCCCAGTAACACACACACACACATATACACACACACAAATACACAGATTATACTGGATACACAGGACTCATCAGAAATAAAAGATACCATCCTGTTCTTCAGAAATATGAGAAGTTGTAACTACTCAAAAACTCCAAAAAGCTCTGGACAGTAGGCCTGGATCCCTGGGATGGTCTCAAATAAAGTGAGACAAATCTAAGTAGCTTGGACTTATTTGGATATTGATTTGGTTGCTTTAAGAGAGAAGATAGAAATGTACTTCTCTTCCAATATAAAATCCAAACTGTTCATTAGGGATGGTGCTGGTAAGGCTCTGAACCTTGAGGTTGTCCAGGGACTCAGTTCCTTCTGACCAGCTCCATATGGATTACTATCCCTAGGGCCACCTTTCAGAAAGTTGGAGAGAGAAATGGAAGGAGTATCCCTTACTTTTAAAGGTCTAACTCAAACTGGGGAGTGTGGTCCATGTCTATAGTCCCAGCTTCTTGGGAGGCTGTAGTTTAAAGCCAGCCTGGCAGTATAGTGACACACTTTCTCAAAAAAGGAAAAAAAGAGCCAGGTGTGGTGGCACACACCTGTGATCCCAGAGACTTGGGAGGTGGAGGCAGAAGGATCTCAAGTTCAAAGCCAGCCTCAGCAATTTAGCAAGGTTCTAAGCAACTTAGCGAGACCCTGTCTCAAAATAAAAGGCTGGGGATGTAGCCCAGTGGTAAAGCATCCCTGGTTCCAAAAAACAAGAAAACAAAACAAACCCAAATCAAAAAACTCAACAAAGGAAAGACTAAGAAAAGGGAAGTACCTTCACTTCTCCTGACATCCCATTGGATAAAACTTAGTCATGTGGCTGCATTTATCTAACAAGAGACTGGAAAATGTTCTTTCTACCTGAGTAAACTTATGCTCAAGTAAAATTCAGAAGTTCTACTTGGAAAAAAGGTGAGATAGAAAGAATGAATATTGAGGGACAACTGATTTTTGCCACAAACTGCGGCAGGGTTTCTTGCTTGGTATTTGTCCACCTGGCTGGTAGGGGCAACAGAGAAAAAGGGAAAGGAAGAGGAGGGTTGGGATAGAGCTGCCTTCTTTTGGGGCAGCTGGAGGTTAGATGCATTTGTGTTTCATGCAAAGCATGTCCCGTTTTAGGGGGTGGGATTACAGTACCAGGACCTACCAGAACCTTTACACAATGTGTGTAGTGAGGGAGGAGTGCTATAGCTTCCTGTTAAGAAAGGTCTTTCCAGGAAGGAAAGGAGAGATGTTGGAGAGGGTTTGTACTGGACTGTAGGTAGATATCAGTGACCTGGCCAAGGGGCAAACAGCTCTCCTCTGGACAGAGAAATGCCCAGTGAAATTTCCAGACTCATAGCCGGGCGCTGTGGCTCAAGCCTGTAATCCCAGCACTTAGGGAGGCTGAGACAGGAGAATTGCGAGTTCAAAGCCAGCCTCAGCAATGGTGAGGCACTAAGCAACTCAGTGAGACCCTGTCTCTACATAAATCACAAAATAGGGCTGGGGATGTGGTTCAGTGGTCGAGTGCCCTTGAGTTCAATCTCCAGTACAAAAAAAAAAACAAACTTTCATACAGTTTGACATTGGGTAACTCTGAAAAGGAAATCTAAATGAGTGTGCTTCAGATTGAGGTCAAAGGAAACCCTGCCTCAAAATGAAGGCAAGTGACAATTATTGCCAATGTATCATGGGTTGATGCTCTGCCAGTAGAGGTTTGGGAAGCTGATAAGGTGCAACTAGAGGCCTGGATTGTCACCTATTTGGTCAGTCACAGGTGATAAGTGCTGTGCTGGTGAGGTCAGCTCAGAGTACTAGGGGGAGGCACATAGGCTCACACCATCTCAGGGCAGGGAGTGCTGGCGGTGCAGGCCCGATTTCTATGACAATCTAGAATCTTGCTATGGTGTGTCTCAGGTGTCAATGTAAGGGACAGAGGGGAGGGTTAGCTGACTCCCTTAGAGATGCAGGGGACCATCAAAAAGGGATGCTTTTTCCTGATTAATGGGCAGGGTACTTCCTACAAGGAATTCCAAGCCATTAGATGGGGCCTGTTGAGATTCCAGAAAAAGTACTAAAGTCCACGGTGAACAGCCCAAAGCTTATTAGGGAAACGTAAGAGTGCTGCAGCTCCTCCTTGAGGCACATGGAGAGGAAAGGGGTGTTCTCAGCAAGGGGTCAGAGTGTGGAGCTTTGGCTCACAACCCCAGCCAGCTCTTGTTTTGGGCCACAATCTAAATGTCTTAATCAGTGCCTGAGAAGGTTCCAGGCCCCATCTTGGGCTCAAGCCAGCCAAGACAAACCTGCAGCTGGCTGACTCACTGGAGTTGTCCAGGCACTCTGTGATTTTCATGGTCAGAACCCAAAAAAGAAGGGTAGGTGAGATCTGCAGGGAGCTAGTGGTTTGCCTGCCAGACAGGAGTGGGGGACTGTCAACAAGTCAACAGGCCCCATTTCTTTTCTTTTCATTTTTCTTTTTTTGGTACTGGGGATTGAACTCAGGGGCTCTTGACCACTGAGCCACATTCCCAGCCCTATTTTGTGTTTTATGTAGAGACAGGGTCTCACTAAGTTGCTTAGCACCTCCCCGTTGCTGAGGCTGGCTTTGAATTCGCAATTCTCCTGTCTCAGCCTCCCAAAGTGCTGGGATTACAAGCGTGAGCCACCGCGCCTCGCTAACAGGCCCTATTTCTATGAGAATCTAGAATCTTGCTATGGTGTGTCTCAGGTTGAACCTGACCACAGAGTAGTGCTGGTGGGAACAGGTTGGGAAGGTAGTGGGGCGACGGGCAGCCAGGGACATATAGCGAAAGGCATGAAATATCTTCTCAAGGAGTTTGAACGCCTTCCTGAGGTAGGGTACAGAGACTACAGGAGATGGCCCCCAGAGGAGGGTGCTGAGAGAGGCTCCATACGTGCGGCTAGAGGCGAGGTAGGGATGAGGGAGGCTGAGGGCTTAACTAGGGCTTAAGCAAAGGGGTGGGGAAGGGAAGGCTGATTTTCACAGGTGTTAAGGATAAGGACTTGGGGGCGCCTGAGGGCAGGGGAATCCAGCTGGACGGGGCGCTCTGGCGGAGGGTGAAAGCAGATGGAATTGGCAGGGGTAAAGAATGCAAGACCAGCAGCAGGTTCTCGCAGTGTAGAAGTGCCATCAGGAAGCACAAAGGCAGTCTTGATCAGGAGGCCTGGGGACTGGGGGACAAATCACTTCCTGCCTCGTAACCCGGGTAGTCTCTCGCAAGGCCAGGGCGTGCACCTGGCGGTCGCTGGGCGGGGACAAGGCTGCAGACCGCGTCCAGCGGGCCGGGCAATCCCGGGTTGGGCGGCGGGCCCTTCGGGGTGTGGCCGCCCCGCGCCCCGCCCCCTTCTCCTCCGCCGTCTCCCGGGTCGGGTGGTCGCTCAGATTTCGGTTCGTAGCACATCCACTGCAGGTCCAGCAGCTCCCGGGTAAGGCAGGGTGCACTCTCCGCCGCCACTCCGTCCTGCCTCACCGCAGGGTCGGGGTCCACATCTGCACGCGCCCGCGGCCCCTCGCAGCACCGCGCTGGTCGGAGCCGGGTCCCCAGCACCTCCTCTCCGCCGGCCTTGGGGCACTGCAGAGGGGCGGCGGCGCCTTCAGGGGTTGGGCGAGAGCGTCCGGGAAGCCACGTGTCCCCGAACCGGGGAGGCAGGTGGCGGGGAGGGTGTCCACGTGGCCTCCCGGACTCGGGCCGCGACCCTGGCGGGGTTGTGTCCTGGCAGACGCCCGGCCCTGATTGCGCCTCGGGTCCCACAGGACCATGGCCAACCTTGAACGCACCTTCATCGCCATCAAGCCGGACGGCGTGCAGCGCGGCCTGGTGGGCGAGATCATCAAGCGCTTCGAGCAGAAGGGGTTCCGGCTGGTGGCCATGAAGTTCCTTCGGGTAACGCTGCCTTAACTTCCTGCCTACTCAGCCCGCCCGGGCGCGGGTGTTTGTCCTCCTGGCAGCGGTTAGTCTGTGCCTCCTTTCCGGGTTGGAGTCCCCTTGGCTGACTACGGTCGCTTTGCCCGCTGCCCCTCCCCAGGGCTGCGGTGGTCTTCTGGCCCTTTCACGATGCTGGGGAGGACAGACGCCCTTGGGAAGGTTAAGCGGAGGTAACGTGTCTCCTGCCCAGCGCTGGCTTCCTTCCCTTGAGGAGTCCAGCCTGCATAGAACCGCAGCTCTGCCCGACGGTCGCGGGAGGGCAGCAGCGAGTAGAGGAATCCTGGACCCCTGCCCGGCCTACGCGGGTTTACGTACGCAGAATGGAGGCTTGCAGTCCCCGGCTTTCCCTGAAACTTGAGGATGACAGGTTTTGGGTGCAGTGTCCATCCTGGAAATACATACGGTAGTGACCTTATTTGCCACATCAGATTTGGGTCACAGATCCGAACCCCGATACTGAAGGGTTAAGTAAGTACTGAAAACTTAACCAAGTTCATTAGAGAAGAGAATGGTCTGTTATCATCTGCCCTGCTTAAAAGGGCTTCCTCAGTAGGCCACAGGAGTTTAATGTATTCTCTGTGTGACTTCTCCTTCAGTAGTCGCCAACATTTAACTCCCTAAATCTGGATCCGAAGATCACCTCCTGTTTAGGATTATAAAATCCATAACGTCATTGCCATTACAAAGATGTCTTCCCCCCACCCCCGCCCCCAATGGACACAATGCCTTTATTTTAGTTTTATGTGCAGCTGAGGATTGAACCCAGCACGCCTCACGTGCTAGGCAAGTGCTCTACCACTGAGCCACAACCCCAGCCCCACGAGGATGTCTTTATGATCAGAGATGTCTTTACGCCAAAATGGCATCAGTTGCATGGTTTAGATAGGATTCTTTTTTCTTTTCCTTTTTTTTTTTTTTTCTTCTTTTTTCAGTACTGGGGATTGAAGCCGGAGGCATTCTACCACTGAGCTACATCCCCAGTCCCCTTAAAAATTTTTTTGTTTTTCTTCTTTTTAAATTTTTTTATTTTTTGCGGTGCCAGGGATTGGACCCAGGGCTCCATGCATGTTAGGCAAACACTCTACCATGGAGCTACATCCCCAGTGTTTTGTTTTTTTTTTTTTAAATATCTTTTAGTTATGCATGAACACAGTGTCTTTATTTTGTTTTATTTATTTTTATGTGGTGCTGAGGATCGAACCCAGTGCCTCACACATGGGAGGCAAGCGCTCTGCCACTGAGCCACAACCTCAGCTCCCATCCCCAGTGTTTTTAAAAAATATTTTGAGATTGTGTTTTGGTCAGTTGCCCAGGCTGGATTTGCAGTCCTCCTGCTTCAGCCTCCCTAGTAGTTGACTATAGGCTTGATTTTTAAAAATACATATCTTATGAAAAAAGGGACTCTTTTACCTTTTCTTTATGGAACTCGAGGCCTTTCACATTCTAGGCAAGTGCTGTACCACTGAGCTGCATCCTCAGCCCCCCAAAGGACTCTTGGAGAGCCTGCCACATTCATGAGGGACTCAGAGGATGGGGTGGACCCATACTTGAGCCTTTCCAGCTTGTTTCTTAACTGGATCCTCCTCTGAATATCAGGCCTCTGAGGACCATCTGAAGCAGCACTACATTGACCTGAAAGATCGACCCTTCTTCCCAGGGCTGGTGAAGTACATGAACTCAGGGCCAGTGGTGGCTATGGTGAGTGCTTGTGGGTGATGTGGGGAGACCAGGGAAATTACTAAGTGCCTACCTTTTTTTAGACACCCCACCTTAAATTCTTCCTTTTACAAATGGGTCCTGCTGGAATTATTAACTAGGATTTTGGGAAGAGAAGGGAAAGGGAATCAGATTTTAGAAAAAAATACCACTTTCTGGTAAAACCCCCAGGGGTAGCCTCACTGCCAACAAAAAAAGTGCTACATTTCTTAGATTCATCAGGTGTTTTTCACTGTAATGTTTCCTAGACTTAACAATTACTTTCCAAAATTTTCTCATGAAAAATTGGAACTTAAGTATGTAATACATGAAGTAAAAGGTCTCTAATCCTATGCTAGAGATGAAGCATCTTCTAGATGGCAGTAATGTTCACTCCCAATTGGGAGTGAATAGAAGTAGAGGGTGTAATAGACACCAAAATTGACAAAGAGCATTTCCAGTTTCCCTGGCATGACTTTTCCCTCCTGCTCTTCCCTGGAATACTTTCCCTTTTATATCAGCTTTTGCCATCTGTCGCTGTCTTTGGGGATGCTCGCTGATCCTGTTGCAGTTGTCACTTTACCCCTTCTTCAACTATTTTTTCTGTTTGTGGCTTTGTGATTCTATCTGGATGCTATATTTGGAATGAAATTTGTCCTAGAAGCCCCTTCTGTCTGCTGGGGTTACCACTGATTGGTCTCACTGATGTGTGCTGTTAGGTAGGGGTGTTTTTCTGGAATGGTCCTGAGTGGTAGATCGGCTGCAACAATTCCTTTTCCCCCTGGTCAAGGTTTGGGAGGGGCTGAATGTGGTGAAGACAGGCCGAGTGATGCTTGGGGAGACGAATCCAGCAGATTCTAAACCAGGTACCATTCGTGGAGACTTCTGCATTCAAGTTGGCAGGTGAGTCCTGGGATGGTGTTGACATTACTCACTTAAATGGAGTATAAAGCAAATGTTTTGGGCATTTTTCATTTTTCAAAAAATCTGAACTTTAAATTAGTTGGTTATTATTATTGGATAAAAACTTTCATGAATAGCTACTTCCCCAGGTTACTTGAAATTTTAACCAAGCCATTACATAGGGGAGTTGCACATGGTAGTTCCTCACAGGGTTCTAGCCTTTGCCAAGCTCTGCATTCTGGGCATCGCATTCATGGGCACATCCCTTAACTCTGGTTCCCTCACCAATATAAAATCAATACAAAAACCATAGGCTTTTCAGATTCAAATGGAATGAAGGGATTATTATTAATAAGCATGCATTTCATGATTGGGCTTTATGAATCAGTGTCCAAGGAAGTGCAACAGCAATGGCCCTTAATAATAATTACGTGTAGTTGGGTATAGTGGTGCATGCCTGTAATCCCAGGGACCCTGAAGGCTGAGGCAAGAGGATCACAAGTTTGAGGCCAGCCTCAGTAACTTAGACCCTAAGCAACTGTCTGAGACTCTGTCTCAAGATAAAAAATAGAAAGGGCAAGGGCCAAGTGCAGTGGTGCTTGCTTGTAATCCCAGCAACTCAGGAGGCTAAGGCAGGAAGATTACAAGTTTAGGGCCAGTCTTGGCAATTTAATAACACTCTGTACTGCCCCTGACTCCAAAAAAAAAAAAAAAAAAGAAAAGAAAGAAAGAAAGAAAACACATCTAGTTAGGGTTTTATTCTGGAGTAGGTTTGACTTTTTCCTATGCTTCAAAATTTGAGGAGGAATGCTTTTGCAACGTTAGCAAAAAAAAAAAAAAAAAAAAAACCAAAACAAAAAACCATCATATATATATGTGAAAAAAAAAAAAACAACCCCAAAAACCATCATATATATATGTGTATATATTTTCAGTGCTTGGTATCAAATTCATGGCTTCATGCATGGTGGACAGGCATGTGCCACTAAGACTGTGCCATATCCACAGTCCTAGAAGTACTTTTTGAGGTGGGGGGGGGGACTTAGAAGCATAATATAGTTGAACCAATTAATCTTTTCATTCAAGCACCTTTACAGTCACTTTGTTGTTGAGATGGGGTATTGGTGTTACCCAGGCTGGTCTTAGACTCCTGTGCTTCAGGAATCCTCTTGCCTCAGCTCCTGGTGTAGTACCTTCATAGATTTTTTTTTTTTAAGCAAAGATTGAACCCAAGGGTGCTTAACCACTGGGCCACATCCCCAGCTCTTTATATATTTTTTTGAGACAAGGTCTTACCAAGTTGTTTAGGGCCTCGCTAAGTTGCTAAGGCTGGCCTCCAACTTGAAATCCTCTTGCCTCACACTCCTGAGTTTCTGGGATCACAGGCGTGTGCTACCATGCCTGGGCATCTTCATAGTTTTATAGTTGGTTTTCAAGAACACTTTGGGGTGTGTAGGTTTGCTGCTTCAAGTGGCAATTTGGCTGAAAAGTTCTGTAGTGGCAATCCTCCGTTGTACCCGTTAAATAGACTTTTGCACTTTAAAACATGGTAACTAGTAATTGTTTTCTTTCTTAGGAACATCATTCATGGCAGCGATTCCGTAAAAAGTGCTGAAAAAGAGATCAGCCTATGGTTTAAGCCTGAAGAATTGGTTGACTACAAGTCTTGTGCTCATGACTGGGTCTATGAATAGAGGTGGTCAAAGCAGGGGTCCCCTTCAGCACAGCCTAAGTTGTCCCTGGACACAGCTGTTCATTCCACTTACTTGGAAGCGATAGGGTAGATCATTCTTTTCTAAAGCATATTTACCAATAAAGCCTTTGCAACTGGGTGCAGTGGCCTGTGCTTATTTGGTACTAAGCTGAAAGAAATGACTTTGTTCTTTGGCCACTGTGGCATTATTTAAACCCAGTAGTCCTATTTATTATGGAAAAAATATCTGATTCTTCTCAGAACCTGGGCATACTTCAGCATATTCCAGGGCTGGAGAGGAAAAGCGTAGCACTGGTTGTTGGAGGAAACTAATAAGGAAATAAACATCCCTGATTGCATTAGCTAATACAAAAATGTTTATTTCTGTAAGGATTATGTGGAGATGGTGAAACATGCAGACTAGTCAAGTGGTCTAGATTTATGTTTATTGTCTACAAATTGGGCAAGTTATTTGTGAAGTCTAAAGACATTTAAAAAGGAATACCTACTACCAATGTAATGCTGGCTTAAATGAAATATAAAAAGCTAACCTCCAAGTGTCTGGTCCATAGCTGGTACTTAAGTATTCTTGCAACCCCATCAACTTTCTTTTTTACCCTGGGATGAAATACTTAAGATGGCTTCTTTCCTGAGTTGGAAACAGGAATTCTGCTTTTCAGATTAATTTGACTAGATAGGCAGTTATAAAATGCATTTGTAGCACTATTTCTTGGAGTTTGGTGTAAAAACTCACAGAAAGAGGTGGATTTAGTTTTAAGAAAATGATAAAAATGAAATTACTTAGCTGGGTGCGGTGGCGCAAGCCTGTAATCCCAGCATTTAGGGAGGCTGAGACAGGAGAATTGCGAGTTCAAAGCCAGCCTCAGCAACAGCAAGGCGCTAAGCAACTCAGTGAGACCCTGTCTCTACATAAAACACAAAATAGGGCTCGGGATGTGGCTCAGTGGTCGAGTGCCCCTGAGTTCAACCCCTGGCACCAAAAAAAAAAAAAGTGGATTTAGTTTTAAGAAAATGATAATGAAATCACTTAGCTGGGTGCAGTGGCACATGCCTGTAATTCCAGCACTTTGGGAGGCTGAGACAGAAGAATTACGAGTTCAAAGCCAGTCTCAGCAAGGGTGAGGTGCTAAGCAACTCAGTGAGACCCTGTCTCTAAAATACAAAACAGGGCTGGGGATGTGGTGGCTCAGTGGTCAAGCACCCGAGTTCAATCCCTGGTGCCAAAAAAACCAAAAAATCATTTCTATGTAGAATTGCATACTGTTTTATTGTGCAAATGGCTACACTAAATACAATGAATGACCTTTTGATGTCAGCAATACATTTTGGGACTGAAGGTATTGCTGGGGAGGAGTGCTTGCCTAGCACAGTGAGGTGCTAGATTTAACCCCCAGCACCACAAAAAAAGAAGTTTGGTTTCTGCCCATTCCTGGTACACAACTCCTAAGACCTTTGGATTCTTTTGCAAAAAGGGTCTTTTGGTATGCTGAGAAGACTGTGGGGGAGGAGTTCATCTCCTGATCTCAAGGTGTGTGTGTGGGTGCCTGTAGTGTTGGAATTATCTCATCCTGTAACCTTTAGGAAGGGCACGTGTGGTGTGTGTGTGTGTGTGTGTGTGAGCGCGCATATGTGCTAAAGGTTAAGTTGATCACCAATGGACGGACCATGATGTGATCAACCATGCCTGTATGGTTGTTCTCCCTCAGCAAGCAAAAGGACAGGTTTTGGGAAGCTTCCACATTCCTGAGGGGCCTGGAGGGTGGTGTTGCCCAGAGAACACACACCTCATGCTCTTTCCACGTGACTTGCCTTGTACATCTTTCTTATCTGTATTCTTTGTATCCTTTATTAAAGAAAGGGTGACTGTAAGAAAGTGTTTCCATGAATTCTGTGAGGCAATTATGGAACCTCGACTTATAAGCCAGTTGGTCAGAAGCACAAGTCACAACTTGGGGCTTATAAAAGACTCAAATGGGGTTGGGGGAGCAGTCTTATAGGATCTGACTCTCCAGGTAGACTGCCAGAATTGATTTGAAATTTCAATTAGAAAGGATACCCAGTTCATGTCTTTTGGAGAACTACTTAGTGTGGGGAAAGAAATTTATACATCTGATGTAAGAAGTGTTGAACATGGGGTTGGGGTGTAGCTCAGTGGTACAGCACCTGCATAGTATAGCATGTGCAAAGTCCTGGGTTATACCTCCACTACTGCAAAAGCCAAAAAGCAAAGCATACACATAAAATCTGTTAAGCATGGTAACCTCAAAACAGTTTGGATCCTGGGTCTAGCCATGGCCCATGCTGGCCTGTTTCTGACAGCTAGTAGGAAATTACTCCTCACAGCATGCACACGCTGGCTGTACTTTGTTAGATTAGATTATAGGTTCCTTTCAGAAGGAACAGGGGCCTAAGAGCTGCTTATAGAAGGCATTCAATAATTTTGAATAAACCATCCCCCTCAGACCACAACACATTGAAGAAGTGCTCAAATACAGCTTAACTTTAACATTTTATTTTGTGTAAAAAAGGGCAAATTTAGTGAATTATTTTAATCTTGTACACAAAGTTATAATTTTAATGCTTTTCACATTCATGCTGAAAATTTGCAATTTGGTAAAAATGAAAGGAACATAAATTTCTCTGAAGGAATTTTTCACGCCATTATATACACTTCATGAGAAAGTTTCAAACGCTTTCTCAATGATCACAAGTTACCAGAAAATAAAAGATTAAATTTGTACAGATATTGATCTATATATCAAATACATACAGAAATGATGTAAAAACCTTATGCAGTTTACTTTGATCTCTGTCCTCAAAAGATTTGCCTAGGGACAGATGCTTTTCTTTTGTATAAATGACTGTGGCTTTATTTAAAATATGAAAATCAAAGGAAGAAACCCAGTTTAATCACAGTATTTTTAAAATCCCTTCCCAATATTAAAGGATCATTACCAAATATATAGCACCATAATACAAATATTGATGGGAGAGGGTATTCACATCACACAAAATTAATAATAATAAAAACAAACAAACACTGAAAACCCGTGTTAGTATCCGTAGAATAAGAAGTTGATAACAGCTTTAGCTTTCCTCATACACAGCAAGGAAAAGGTTAAAGAGTTTAAACTACTAAAAGTCCCCAAGTAATCCTAACAGGAAAACAAAAACAAAAACAAACCCAAGGTCAGCAGTACACTGTGAACCATAAAAGAATGGGTCTACTGAGTTGTACAGAGTTATGGCTAAGACATACATCTCCTCTGCATTGACTTATTTTCTGTTCTCAGCAGTAGGAGTTAGAATATGAGCAATGAGGAGGGCTTCAGGTTGTGTTTAGACTGTAGGAAGTCCTTACCAACCCTTAACTGTTGGTCACTGGATCAAGACAAGAAACACTTCATGAGTATGTGGGAAATCCTAAAACACTCAGAGCCTGGTTTTGCTATAGAACTGGAAGCTTATAAAACCTGGCTACAAATGAGCATTCACAGAACTAATTACCAGGACTGGCTGGCTCCAAATCACATCCCTCCTGGTTTATTCAGTTCCCCAGAGGGCCCCTACACCCAAGGTACTGGTAGAGTATACCACAGGCTTCTTGAGCCTGCATCAGGAACCAGAGTCCTGGATTTAATCCACTGAGCCTGAGAATAAAGACTGCTGTACCCTTTGCCTTGGAACTCTTCTAGGCTTTAAGTTTATGGGAAGATTCTTCAAAGTTCAAGATTTGGGAAGTGTGAGGATGTCACATTTATGGTAGGTCCCTCTCAGCAATGTTTTTTAAAGATAAATATCCAGTAATTTATAGCTGAATTCACATATATTTGACACATGAGAATCAACTTATGTTGATGTGATCTGCATTTATGCCCCCAAAGAGTCAGTATTAAGAAATGGTGACATGCAATCAATTCCATACATTCTTACATTATAAAGTAACACATTTTACTTCCAGTAGCTACTACAAAACCTTATGATATTAACCCCTCTTGCATAGAATGAGGTAAACCTGTGCGTATTACCAATGCTATTATTCCCAAAAGTAGAGCAATATTTTAGAAAATAAATTGCTGGTTTTAAACGTTCTATGCATTTTAAAATTCAAACAAAAATCTTACCTAAAATGGTCTCCTGGGACTTTCTAACATTTTTTAAAGCATTCCATAGGCTGAAGGACTGTAGAGGTTAATCATTTTGATTAATTTCTAATTAGCCCTGCCTATATTCCAGAGGAGATGGTCAGTATTATCACTCTGAAGAGGCCAGGCTAAGACCCAGAAGCACTTCTACAACAGATGCAATGAATTCCTGAGAGTTTAGTTTATGAACCTCACTGGTAAACGCTAGAGCTCTCTCATTCAGTCACAACTCGGTAGAAGGTTAGAAAACAGAGCAAACCTTTCACCAATTTATCCTTGTACCCTATTTTTAAAGGAAGCCATGTGAATTTTAAAATAGGGAATGTTCAAAATGGTCCAAATCACTTATTGTTATTATTGTTAAAATAAATTGACTACAATTAAAGATAATTCATACTAGATATAGGAACTGTATGAAAAATTAAATTCTCTTTCAAATTAGTTTTCTAACAAATCCAAGCTAGTTAAATGTGGCGCTGGAATGATTTTGAAATCTAAACCTATTTTGGCTTTGAACAACTTTTGATTCTTTTGGTAATATAGAACATCTGTTTTGGGGTGTGGTTATGCCAAGTTGCTGTTTCACAGATGGAGGGAAATGGCAGAGAAATGATCAGAATCCCTTTTATGGGGTTTTTTTTTTTTAGCAAGGAAAATAAAATAAACTTAGGACAATATTGCATTTTCCCTAACCCCGCAACATGTATATTGAGATCCTGTATATCTTGCCGACCATTCCAGTTTAACACTTTAGTGTTAGGATAATTTGAATCGATTTTTACTTAAAAGAACATATGAATGTATCCAGAGTTCTTCCAGTTTCATATAGAACTCCAAATAAATTTTCACAGAATGAAAAACATTTCTGTACAAACATTTAAAATGGGCTGCAATAAAATGCCAACAAGCAGAATTAATTACCCCTTCTGTGATGTACATAGTAATGATCCCTCCATGAGGGGTTCAGTTGCATATTTCTGCAGCAAAGGAAGCTGGAGATGTGACTGGCCTAACTTCTAAAATCCAAAAATCTCCCAACAGGTACCAAAAAGGTTCATTTGTAATGACAGTTCATTTGCATTTACAACTATATCCTTCTTAAATCATTTCCTTCAATCCTGCTACCTAAACTTTAATCTTACCAAAAAAGTTAGATTTTCAGTTCTTGTTAACAATGCACATAAATCCAAACTTGGAAAATATTACAAAATTCTTTCAAAAGCTTCAAATACAACACAAAAATTGTCCTTCTTTTTATAAATTGAAAAATTTCCCCTCCCACCCGACTAAAATAGTTTCCCTACCCACCTGAAAAATCTGGAACTGAAATTTTCTGTGTTTAGCAAAATGTCCCAGTAGAATACCCCGCTGTACAGCTGGATTGATTATAAATCAGTTCTGTGTAAAATTTTCCCCCTCCCGCCCTCAGTTTCTGAGCCACCTCATGGCTCTTGTTTGATGTAGAAGTTGGCAGAGCCATTGCTTTCCTGATCAGATGCTCCTTGGAGGAAGTTGTAATCCTCTCCATCTAGCAACTCCTCCTTCAGCTGCAACGTAGTCACTGTATGAGAAAGAGAAAGAGAGAGAGTAAAGAGAAAGAGAGAGAGAGAAATAGAGAAATGTATGGGATGTTACCAAGCTTCTGGAATGTCCAGATTGCCTTTACTCTTCATGTTCCTTCAGCTTT
This sequence comes from Xerus rutilus, assembly GCA_028644305.1. Taxonomy (NCBI): domain Eukaryota; kingdom Metazoa; phylum Chordata; class Mammalia; order Rodentia; family Sciuridae; genus Xerus; species Xerus rutilus. Next base: position 24,580,988 of record CM053402.1, read on the forward strand.
ACAGTTAATAAGACTTCTTCATCAATAAATCTAAGAAGTAAACCCTAGAGGGCTGAGGATGTAGCTCAGTGGTAGAGGGCTTGCCTAGCATGGGTTTTGATTCCTGGCCCTGGAAAATATACAATACAACACAGCAAAACACAACCACCCCTGGAAGTTTGAACATTTGATTAAAAAATTGTTATTATTATTGAGTGCTGGGTACCAAACCAGGGGTTTGCATGTGCTAGGAAAGGTGCTCCACCACTGAGACACACTTCTGGTATGAATTTTAATTTTCAAAGTATACTGGCAATTTAGGAATGTTCTAGAAAGGAATACTGCACACTGGACACTGCACAGTGGATATCTTTGTTGGAATGCTCAAGGTAACAGTGCTCAGTAATCTAAAATAATTGTTCTTATTATTAAGTATTCACTTTTATGTCAATGTCTACAGAAACAATGGCATATTTCTTGCATACTTCTGAGGTACAATACACAATAAATATGACTTTAACATAATCCTACTGTTCTCAAGGAGCACCTCTTATTTATTTTTGTAGTGCTGGGAATCAAGTTCGGGGACTTGTGCACAGAAGGCAAGTACTTGAGACTTCTGAACTACATCCCTAGCCCAGAAGTACCTTTATTAAAATGACTCCCTAAAGAAAAAAAGGCATGAATCTCATATTAAACATGCAAATATTATGTAACAATATTTGTCATATAAATTGCATTTATATAAATTTATAAAAATAAATCTTGTATTAAACTCCTATATTTAAACTAAAGGCATAGAAAACTTGGGTAATTCTTTTAGTTTAATGTTTACTGGGCTAGAGGCACAGCTCAGTGGTACAGCACTTGCCTCACATGTGCAAAGACCCTGGGTTCCAATCCCAACACCACACACAAAAATTATTGACCCCAGCATATGAAAATCACTGATGCAAAACAGCTAACTTGTCCAATGGGATCACTTAATAGTAGTACTCACTGCCTGCCCAAGTTCTTGTCTGATGATTTGCCTTTTTTTTGGTACCAGGGATTGAACTCAGGGATACTCGACCACTGAGCCACATCCCCAGCCCTATTCTGTGTTTCATGTAGAGACAGGGTCTCAACTGAGTTGCTTAGCACCTCGCTGTTGCTGAGGCTGGCTTTGAATTCGTGATTCTTGTCTCAGCCTCCCAAAGTGCTTGTGATGATTTGCTTTTTAATGAAAACAAATTCACAGTATAGGCAATACTCTATTTATGGATAGGTCATATTTGAATAGGTCTTAATTTCTATAGAGGACTGTTTGTACAGTTTCTAATATTTTATGACAGGAAAGAAGAATTTCAACCTTGCTGGGTCCAAAGTTGATCTTAGGCCAAAATTTTAGGTCTTTTAACTCCGAGACTTTCCTATCTCCTTTAATAAACTACTCTTAGCTGGTACTACCCCTCAACTTAACTACCCAGTACCATCAGATTGCCCACAGAACCTCCCTTCAAAAGTTACTGTACTTTTCTAATGAAAATTATCTTATCTAGTTTCAACAACTACCCAATCTTTCAGAGATGTGTTCAGTTTTCTTAAAAGTTATTGTCCAAGAGCTGAGGATATAGTTCAGTGGCAGAGCACTTGCTCAGCATTGCGCAAGGCTCTGGGTTCAATCCTTGTGGCTACTGTCCAACCAAAATTGAATTGGTAAAGTTTCAAAACTAAACAACAAAACAAGAAAACATTTTTGGGGGGCAGTATTGGGCATTGAACCCAGGGGCACTCTACCACTGAGCTATATCCCCAACTTGTTTTATTCTTTATGTTGAGATGGTCTTGTTAAGTTGCCTAGGCTGGTCTTTAAACTTGTGATCCTCCTGCCCCAGCCCCTTGAATCACTGGGATTACGGGTGTGCACCACCACACCTGGCAAAGTTATGAATAATTTGAAATACAGGTGAGGTGGTTTCTTAAATTAATACAATCACTGGAATGCTAACCTTGCTCAACTTCTTCAGCATACACAGGATCTGCTAAATTGGAAGCCACCAACTATCCTATCCCCCTCTCTCACCTGGACCTGGTGCAAGCTAGACAAGTGCTCTACCACTGAGCTATACACCCTTTTAAAAATTTGAGTATTTTGAAACCAGAGATTTCACATGGAAATCTGAAAAGCAGAGAGAGAGAATTGACAACATTTAACATCCTTAAAAAGCTATATAACCAGTGGGGGAGTGACTGGCTGCCACACTCTGTGTCTGGGTAGCCTGAGGACCCCATCTCCTACCAGGCCCCCAGGCCTATGCTGTTCATTTTACTCACTGAATTAACTGTGGGCCTCTGCAGGCACCTGGCTCCAAATCAAAGGGAATGGTTTTTGTTTGTGTCTATTAGGTATCTTTTCATTAACAATCTTGAATGAGAGGATGCAAATACAGTAGCCCCCCCTTCATCTTTGGTTTCACTTTTTGCAGTTTGATTTCTGTGCTCAACTGCAGTTTGAAAATATTGAGTGGAAAATTCTAATAATAAATAATTCATAAGTTCTACATTGTGTCTTGTGCTGTTAGAGTGATGAAATCTTGTGCTGTTTGGGATGTGAATCTTCCCACCATGAGGTGTATCTGTCCTATACACTACCTGCCTATTAGTCACTTAGTAGCTATTTTGGTTATTGGATGGACTCTCACATTATAGTACATGTGTTCAAAGTAACCACTTACTTGCCCCAAAGCACAAGAGCAATAATGCTGGCAATTTTATTATAGCACATTGCTATGGGTTTTCTATTTTATTATTAGTTATTGTTAATTTCTTAATGTGCCTAATTTATACATTAAGCTTTATCATAGATATATGTTAAGAAAAAAACATAACAAATATGTAGAGTTTGGTACTATACGTGGTTTCAGGCATCCACTTGGGGGGGTTCTTAGAAAGTACTCCACTTGAATAAGGGGGACTAATGAATATGGAATGTAAACTGGGAACTGCTCACACTGAAAATAAAAATGTCAATTTATGAGAATTAGGACTCAAGAGCATAAAGGGGGAGTAAGTGTTTACATTTTTCATGTGACATAATGCTGTCACTATGCAGAACAATATTAAAATGGCTACAACTTTTGTGTATGTGTGTGTGTGTATGTGTGTGGTGCTAAGGATAGAAACCTGGACCTTGTGCAGGTGAATACTAGACAAGTCCTCTAACAGTGAGCTACACTTCTAACCCCCATATCCTGATGTTAGTTACAGAAGATTATTTTAAGAAATTAATGGCCTCTGACATCTTATTTACTAATTTACAGAACAATCTTCTGAGCAAGGACAACTTATTTGTCATTTACTTTGGTACCTGTGTTGGTACTGGTGGTTGAAAATTCAATAGGCCAAAGACAGAAAAGCGAATACACTATGTATAATAACAGCAAAACTAACACCAATCAGACTGTTGGAAGGTAAAGCAAACAAGACTGTGCAGTTCTTTCCTTTCTTTAAAAAAAAAACAAAAAAACAAAAAAACCAACTTAATAAAAATGCTGTTACAGAGAATAGTATTAAATGTATAATAGCTATCCTTCACCCTACATGCATTAAAGTGTTAGGGACATTTTAACAGTACCACAAAGATAAACACATAGATAACAAAACCCAAGATCATTAAAGGTGCAGTACCCACAATAAAAGGTTGATTAAAACGATATCTTGTTATAGGATGATCAGATGGCTAAATGAATGGGAACTACCGTGCTTTGAGCTCAAACATGTTCCATTCAAACAGATGTTTTATTTTTTAATGTTAAGAAAGACAAGCTGAGATTCTAAAGCACATTTGAAGCTATGTACATTTGCTGCTAATAACAAATTTCTGGATTAGGCTTCTAGTCATGTTAAAATATGGAAATGATGTGCTTAAAGACCTCATTCAAGATACAGGTGAAACATTCACTCAGATATGGAATGTTTTAATGCAAAGTTTCACTGGTTTCATGGAATCAAAAATAAAGCCTGTCTGGTATGTTCACACTAATAATTTTTCCTTTCCAGGCCTTATTCTCAATGAATGATGGATGAAATAGATCCTGTGGCCAGATGTCATCTTCTACACAAATGCTTTTTCTTAGCTCTCTTTTTAAAAAAGGAAGCCACTTTGTTGACACTAATCACTAACGTTTCAGGAGATAAACCAAAATGACATTTTCCCACCTACAAAGCCCATAAATAATAAACTCTCAACAGCTAACCAAATTGCAGTTTTCAGACAGTTAAGGTAACAATGCAGTCCCTACAGTTTCACACAGTAAAATCACACCACGTCCCACAAGATGTACCCCCAAATCAGAAGACACAACAGACACTAATGGAAGAAAGAATTCATACAAGAAGTCATGTGCTGCTTTCTGTTTGGTAAGTCCATTCTAAATTCTTGGGTTTTGCCAATCTAAGAAGTCAAATTCATTTTACATGAATTGGAACCTCTCACAAAATGACACATGCCTCTAAAATTAATTTGTCTAAAGAAAATATACCCAAAATCCCATAAAAATTGAAACACTCAGAACTTAAAATGTCCACACTTAATTAGGTAAAATAAGATTATTTCATAATTAGCAAGTATAAAATGAAAAGTTAAACAAACAAGAAAAGAAACTGGAAGGTTCTTCAGATAGACTATGAAGGTTTTTCCATCACAGAGCAGGCAACTTTAGATTTGTAATTCTGATCTGTTTTTCATATAAAAGTACTGTAAGTTTCTCTGGACACTGGGGTATCAGAGTGATCATCAGAAAACAGGCTGAGAAAAAGCAAGATGACCTAACAGACGAGAGATGCAAAAGCTAAAGAACACATCCTAAAATGGACCAAAAAAAAAAAAAAAAAAAAAAAGACGCTGATAAAATCAGGTGCAAAAATGTTAGCAGATAGAAAAAAGAGAAGTAAACAGGCAGGCACTAAGTCTCATCTAGGTTTCCAACACACAGAAGACATTTCAAGGAATACTGAGAACTTTGGCTTTGAAGCTGTATGATCTGGACTCATGCCAGAAGTTCATCATATGAAAGTGAAGCTCTCTGGCATCCTCTGAAACCACCTTTGTTCTTAGCAATTATACAGGGCCAAAATAGGCCCTCTGCAGTCTTCCTAACCTACTACTTTGGCCTAACCAACTAAACTCAAGGCAAACACCATTTACCTAATAAGTCACTCATTATACATATATAAACATGAAATTATGGAAATAAATCTCAAATTCAACACCAAAATTACATAGATATCTCCAAATCTGTTACTCAGTTATGTTCATGGTAAATATTACTACCAAAAGCACACCAACTGTAGAAGTCAAAACACAATCTTTCCATGAATGAGACGCTATGGAATGTTACAAACAAAGCCTCATGTTTGGATCTGATCGATCAGACTGTTCCTGATGATATATTTCTCCCCTAGGTCAAGTCACTCAGGAACCTGCCATTCTAATGAAACCATAAAGTATTACAATTGCCTCACAGTTCCATAAACTGAAAATAACTTGACCATAATTTGAAGCTCACCCAGTGTTACATAACAACAAAAAAATCCTTCCTGATGATTTGCCTTTGTGATGTGACTACCAAGGATCAGTGAGAATGAATATTTTAGTTAAAAGAAAAAGAAAACTTTAATGAGGCAGCATCTGACACGCCAGACCATGCTTTGTCTCCCGCCACCCAGCCCAGCACTTTACCCTCTGCAGTACCTGCAGTGCTGAGTGACTCGTTACCTGTTTTGAGGCTGGGCCTGAACTCTCGGCTAGTGCTGGGAGGTGGGAAGGCCTCCGGGGCTGTCTGTGCTGGCAGGGCTCGGTATGGAGGAGGAGTCAACTCTTCGTCACCAGAGAAGCTCCTCCGCACCCCGCCTGTCATGGGCAGGCTCGACAAACTGACAGGCTTCTTCCCAACTGGCATCTTCCTCTCTAAACATCAAGTCAGACTGAAGTAAGCTTTGACTTACGTGCGTGGTACGAAAAGTGCATTGCATAACTAGGAAGGCTGGGTTGCACAGGACACTGCAAAGAGAACCCACTATGCAGGGGCTGTATTTCTGACAATGGAGTGAGTGTGTTTGAGTTTGTATGAGTGCTGGGAGCGGTAGTGGAGGACACTGCTTCTACTCTGAGTGATGATCCTGACTCTCAAGTACCTTTAAAAAACAACAAAGCAAAATGAACTATAGAGAGCATTAAGTGTGAAGAACAGCTGGCTAATTTCTTTCAAGAAAATCTCAGCTTGATGGAGGGTGAAAAACCCATGGAAGAGAAAGAGGGTGGTTTTTCCTCCTTTCTCTTGCAGTGCTGGTGTCTGGGAGGACCTCATAAACACTAGGCAAGTACTCTACACAGAGCTACAGTCCCAGCCTGAGAGAAGATTTGAAAAGCTGGGTAGTATTTTACCGGCTAAATAAGCTCAAATGCTGGTTTTCAGGGAGAAATCAAAGTAAAACAGTTTTAAACGTATTATCCAGGTGGCAGGATTTTACTGAAATAAAATGTACTCCTCTACTTTTAGTTAACAATACATTTTTTTGGTACTAGGGGTTGAACGCAAGAGTGCTTTACCATTGAGCTTCATCCCCAATCCTTTTTGTTTTGTATTTTGAGATAGGGTCTTGCTAAGTTGCTGAGACTATAGGCATGTGCCAACATGCCTGGATGACAAGACATTCTTTTAGAAAACATTTCTAATTCTTATTCTGAAAAGCACCTCTAAAATTTAAAAGCTGATTGCCTGAAAGTTCTTAAGCTAATTTCTTTTTAAATAAAATTTACTGCACCCTTCGGATAGTTTCTTAAGCCTTGTAGGACTACCACAGTGCTTTCACTAATCAAAAATATACTCTCAACTTTGTAAATACCAAATCACTAAGCATAGTGCATTAATGAGGTTGAAAGCTGAAGGATACTTACACAGCTTTGTGACTCTAAGTTATTTCTGTTCTTGTCCAAAGTCTACAATGACCCAGGTAAGAGCAAACAGAATTATGCTTCACAAAATCAGAACTAAAAGATAAATCTAACACAGTATTCCTATGTAAAATGATCTGGAAGCTAAGTTTCTAGTGAGTACACAGTCAACTCTCAACTGCCAAACCAAAATCATGTGCAGCAACCACTTAGACTTTTTTCCTTATATAGTATATAACTTAGAAGTAAAATGACAAGGAACAATCTCCAACTCCTACTACTTCACGTAGCCCTGAAAATAGTGAAATTTAACAGAAATTAGTGTTGCTTTTCCTGCTCCAGAATTATTACACCTTGAAAAAGAGGCTTTTGAGATTGGACAGTCTATAGATCCTCTTTGCAGAACGTAACTTATTTTCAAAAGAGCTAGTTAACAACTACCCCTTTACAGCCTGAATTCAGCTCATTACCCCACAAGCTAGAATAATGAAGCCAATCAACCATGTCTCTGTATAACGTAAGCAGCACCAAGGAACATACTAATGAAGGATTTTAAGTACAAAAAAGACCAAAGAGTTTTAAGATGAAACAACAAAGCCAGAACATAATAACCAACCAGCAAACTTAAAGACAAACACAAGGTTTTGTAGTCCATTTACTACTGAAATAAAAGCCTGCTTTGCAATGAATGACTTAGGTTTCTGAGCCCCAAGTTCACTCTTATTTAGGTAAATGATGATGTGGGAAAATTTTCTAATAAATTCTTCAGTTATGTGTGTGTATGAAAAAGCAGTGGATGAAAACTGCTTCTACAACTCCCTTCTACAACTCCCTATCTTCAATTCCAACATTCAGAAATTTTATAAGATTTTGACACCAAACCGTACTCATTTTGTGATCCATTTATAATTTTTACTTGATCCATTTAATGTAAATATTTATCTTTTGCTTCAGAAAATGTTCCAGAGTGTGCAATGGGTATTACAAAGTTTACACCACACACACATTTCTTTCCTAAAATCCAAAAAATTCTGAATTCCAAAACACATCAGTACCAAGGGTTTCTAATGAGGGTTTATGTGTGTGTATGTGTGTTTTCTTTTCTTTTTCTTTTGCAGTGCTGGGGATCCAATGCAGGGCATCAGACTTGCTGGGCAAGAGCTCTATCTCTGTGCTACATCTCCAGCTCAGATGTGTACTTACTTTCCTTGCTTTACCCAAAGAACAATTTAAAGGCATTAAAATGATGTCCTAATATTGAGAGCTATCAAAATGTCACAGTTTAGGAATATGGTCCAACTATAGCAAAATTCATTATTCTAGCTAATCCAGAATTCTAGTAACAATAAATATCACCAGTACTGATATTATTACCTCATTAATTACATTCTCTCTCCTATGTCTATAGCCCATTCATTCAAATAATCTAAACTCCATAAGCCAGAAACAAACCCTGAAAGAGTCATACTACAGGAGGCTTGTGAATTGAGTATACAATAATCATAAATTAGTAAAGAGTATTCTTCATAAATCATGGGGTAATAAAATTATTATTTTGCAGTACTGGGAATGAACCCAGGGCTTTATGCACCCTAGCCAAGCTTTACTAGTGAGTTACAGCCCCAGCCCTATGCCCCTATTCTTTTAAAAATTTTATTCTGAAACAGGGTGTCACTAAGTTGCCCAGCTTGGCCTTGAATTTGTGATCTTCCTGCTTCAGCCGCCAGGGTAGCTGAGAATATAGATATGTGCCATCACATGTAGCATAAAAACTATTTTTTATTTGATATCTTGGAAAGAAAATACTGAAATTTCATAATTTTCTGAAGTGTTTTCCAACAGAAAGTGGTAAGACAGGTTAAACTGTCCTGTTAATTAACCTTACAGAAAGCTAAGCTAAGGGATCACACCTGCTATAGTTAATCCATAGTTCAAAAGTTCTCACGTGAATTCTTTCTAATTATATCCAGGTGAGTAGGAACTCCCTCTGATCTGCCTGGTCTGGCAGTGCTCTCTAAAGTGCTTTTAGGGTACTATCAGACCTTCTAAGCAGCTGCTGGGCAAAATAATTCTGGGTCCGTGGGTCCTGTAAAGGGGCAAGAGACAACCCTCTCTATCTGCAAATCATCATTAGGGTGAGAGCAACTACGGTTTCATGCTGGGAAAAAACCTTTTCTTTTTTTTTTTGAGATACTGGGGATTGAACCCAGGCATGCGCTACCACTGAACTACATCCCCAACCTGTTTTATTAAAATTTTTATTTTGAGACAGGGTCTCAAAACAGTTGGTCTCAAGACAGTTGCCCAGTTTGGCCTTGAACTTATGATCCTCCTGCTGTACCCTCTTTAGCTCCTAGGATTACAAGTGTCACTACTCCCAGCTGGAAACTTATTTTTCAAAGCTCCACTAGCCAGTAGAAGTTTTTAAATTTCTCACTTAAAATTATAAATAGTTAATCAGGAAGATAAAATTAAGAATATACTTGAATCTTCATGGTGCTATCAGCACTTATTTCAACATACAGCAAGTCAGCTGGAAAGTCTTTAAAGTTTTTTTTTAAAATTTTTTAAAAAAAGTCTTTAAAGTTTTAATCCTCCAGAACTTTTTGCTTAAAAAAATCTTTCAATAATATTTATAACCTTACCTTAGAATGAAATATTCTATGACATGCTTCATGAAGTTATAAAACCTGTGGCTTTTTATGGTGGTGGTGGGGGGAGTATATTTTTGGTACTAGGGATTAACCCAGAGGTGCTCTACCACTGAGCTACATCCCCAGCTCTTTTCCAATTTTAAAATTTTTAGACAGGGTCTCAGTAAGTTGCCCAGGATGACCTTACACTTGCAATCTTCCTGCCTCAGCCTCCTGAGTAGCTGGGATTACAGGCCAAAAAAACATTTTAAAAGAATCAAATATATTTATTAGTATTATTTTTATATTACTGTGGCTATTAATGCCAACGATCATTCATTCTAAAGCAAAATATAGCACAGAAAGCACACTGAGAAAAATTTGGTTTGGTAGCCATCAAACTGGATTGATTGTTCTAGAAAGAGAGCTATACTTTGTATGAAGGATCTTTTTCTTTTCTTTTTCTGGAACCGAGGATCAAACCCAGGGCTTTGCAGATGTGAGGCAAGGGCTTTGCCACTGAGCTACATCCCAGCCCAGAAGGATGGATTTATTAAGTTCCAAATCTATTGTAAGCATCAAGTACCTGCTTTTTTTTTTAAGCTATTAAAATGAAAAGTTTAAAAAAAAAAGTATTGACTTTTGGTGGGTTTATAAATGATTTCAAGAATTATTCTTAGGCTTCATTCTTTACCATGTGTGATTTAAATACTACTTCAGTGATTTCTCCTCTCAAAAGTGTTTCTCATGATTGAAAAGGTTTGCCTTTTATGGCATACTGCACCTTTAAGCATAATACATAATGCAAATCATCAGTTCTCACAAGGATATAATTTTCTGTGCAAGAATACTGTGACCCCAATTGTTTAACAATGAGAAAATGTATGTAAACACCACATGGTGACCCACTTTTCTTATGTCCTTTGTATTGCTGGGACTTAGCCTTTTTCTTCTGTTTTGATGAAGCTGATTGGCTTTCTCTTGATGCTGAAAAATAAAAAGGAACATTGATACCAGATAATTGCTTACCACTTTAGACACAATTTAGATGAACTATCTTTATGAAGACCATTACGCTTATAAAAATACATGATGCTCTGAACATAAGGGTATACTTGTTCCTACAAAACCAGGCGCCTCAATATAAGACTCCACAATTTACTCAATAGTACTTATTATACACCAATACATTTTTTTGCCTGCAATTTTAAACTCATCAAAACTGCAAGATTAGTTTAATCTGGTGATTGCTGTGTTTCTATAGTCACTATGTAACTGACTATTGAGTTCACACTGCCATGGTACACATGGTCTGATTCTGTGATGTTGTTGTTGAGTCTTAATATCTTACCTGGCAACCAATCAGACATAGGTATATTCTTGTCCTGTGAGCTCACAAGATGATTTATGTGAGACAGTCCTCTGGAGAATTGCTGATTTTTACAAAAGGACACCTTTTCTGTATACCAACTTACACTGTGATGCTGGAGGCTGTAGTTGATATCCAGTTAACTGACACCACCCTACAGGATAGAGGTCAGGGGACTCACAGTCTACCCACTGATCATACTCTTCTTCCCATCCATCAAAATGTATCCTCAAGAGACGATGAATAATTCGAGTTACTGTGGCTACACATATTAAACGTGGCTCCATGAGATCTACTGCTTCTAATTTCATTCCTACACGAAATCCATGATTTGGAACATCCTGATATAGAGAAGCAAAACATTAACACTGTTTTACAGAAGGATACAAAAAGTCTACTACAATTTAGAAAGCAAAAAAAAGCAGAATAGCCAAATCACATAATTTAAACCCCAAATCTCCAATCTTTAATTATGTAAACATATTATGAAATTAAAGCATTTAAGAATTAGATATGATATGTATTCATTTCTATTTCACTCAGATTAAAAACTTTAGAAACAATCTTTTCTCCTAAGAAAATATTTATATTGCTTTATCACTAAATATTTATTCATTCATTCATTTTTGGGTACTGGGGATTGAACTCAGGGGCACTCAACCACTGAGACACGTCCCCAGCCCTATTTTGTATTTTATTTAGAGACAGGGTCTCACTGAGTTGCTTAGTGCCTTGCTATTGCTGAGGCTGGCTCTGAACTCGTGATCCTAGTGTCTCAGCCTTCTGAGCCACTGCACCTGGCCTAAATATTTATTTATATTAGTCTTCATTAAGGTTATTCTAACACAGGCAAAGACATGTTTGATCAATAATGATTCACATCTGTGGTCACCATTATTATGCTTCTATTTAAACTTACCTTATTAAATAGTTTTACTGGTGCTGCAATGGAGCCAGTTTCCCTGAGGTAGTCAAACCATTTAAAAGGAAGTTTAGTGTAACCTAAAAGGAATAACTAGTTTAAGTAGCAGTTCATTTAAAATTAGCATAAATATTATAATGCAGATAAAAAGTAACACAGCACATGCAATTTCAGATTTAGGCAATTGAGGGTTTTTTTGGTCATACTGGAGATTGAACCCGGGGTTCAACATGCTAGGCAAGAGTTTTATCATTAAGCTACACCCTGTTCCCAGATTTTAGCTTTTTCAATCCCAGACTTTTGAACAGTCTGTCTAGCACTTAACACTCTGAAGCGATACTTTTCTCTTTTGAAAGAAAACTTACTGAGCCAATACTATCATAAACCTTTGTTTTCACTTTCCCCTCATCTTAGTGAAAATCTTAAGGTCAAGATGTTGAAATTAGAAAAATCACTAAACTGGGCCTGGTGGCACATGCTTGTAATCCCAGAGACTCTGGAGGCTGAAGTAGGAGGATCACAAATTTGAGGTCAGCATGGGGCTGTAGCTCAGTGATAAAGTGCTCCTGGGTTCAATTACCAGTACAAACAAAACAAACAACAACAACAAAACATTGGTTAAGCCATGAGACTTAAAGTAAAGCATCCTTTTTTTTTTTTTTGTGGTACTAGGGGTTGAACCTAGTAAAAATTCTATACTAATATAATTTATTAAAGCTAGCTAGAATATAATGCTTTTAGGTTTTTAGAGCATCCTGCAGCTCTTGTATATATGCGTTTATTTATTTATACATATACACACATATTGTATATATATTCACATACCAAGAAAATCTAGGGCTATGTTAAATGTAAACAGGTACCTTATAAGAAGAAATCAAAGATTAAGCCCCAGTTTACAGTGGATCAAGTACCTCTGGGTGGAGTAAGTTCTATCATGTTAATTTCACAGAAACCGACAGGGAAAATAGAAGGAGAGGTTGCATGATAACAGAACCAGTCAGATCCATCTGCTGCTTCTGAGCCATCGATCCCAATCATCAGGAATCCATCAGCCAGCACCTTTTAAATTAAGAGAATCCCAAGTATTTGAAGTTAGACATCACTATTAAAAAAATGCTACCTTAAATGACATTTTGAAAGGAAAATCTACTGTATAAAAGTCTCTGAAGTGAGGGCTGGGATTGTAGCTCAGCGGTAGAGCGCTTGCCTCGCATGCGTGAGGCCCTGGGTTCGATCCTCAGCACCACATACAAAGCAATAAAATAAAGACATATGTCCATCTACAGCTAAAAAAATATTTAAAAAAAAAAAAAAAAGTCTCTGAAGTGAAAAAATGCTTTATTGAATTATATTAAATAATGTTATAATGAAAAACCTATGTAAACTGTAGGATACATGAGAAACAAAAGCACAACTACGCAGAAGTGATATCAGAGGTTTGGGAAACAGTGTCTTTACCAACCACTAGAGTCACTGCTCTTTACAATTTAATCAGGTATGAATGTCAGCCATTCTAGGTCAGTACTGCCTTTACTCTTCCTGCTGATTTATCACACACAGGAGTTTCTCCAAACCTTCTTCACTTCTAAGCTCTAACCCGACCTCTCTCATCATGATCGTCCATAACCCCAAGGGTGGCCCATGAAGGGGGTCTCTTTATGCTTCATATTGTTTTAACAAGAAGCCCAGCCTCTCGTTCTTTAACAAGACAAACTTTTCCATCTTGCCCTTGTACCACCAGGACCTTGGTCCAAAACCATCATCTCTTATGCTCTAATGTTTCCCAATTTCCATTACATTTAAAAACATTTTATCCCTAGAAATAAATAAATAGGTTCAAACTTAGAGAAGAGGCACAAGAGCATAGGCCATGAACTCCACGTACCCTGTACTCAGAGGCCTAACTTAAGGTACATGTCATGCAACTCCTTGCTGGACCATTTCTGTTGTTATTGGTTATTTACCCAGTTTACCCAATTCAGTGACCTTTTCCCCGGACAGCACTTATGCTCCTCAAATTGCAGCCTCATGGAAGTACCTGCTAACTACTCTTACTTGAAACATTTTCTCATAGACTTTCCATCACAATACAGTCTACTGATCAATATTTCCCTCCCTATTACTCTTTCTTCATTTCTTTTGGTAGTTGCCCTTTCACTTCTAGTCCTTAAAATTAAGTTTCTGAGTGTAGCTCTTTTTTTTGTTTTGAAAACTTAATATACACGCCGAATGATTTAATGGTCAATTTCTATGCCAATGATTTGTACAGTTATTTGAGTTTGCCTCCCTTCCAGAGTCAGTCCTGCATTTTACCTGTCTGCTAAACTAAGGCATCAAGTCAACAGCTACTTCTTTATTCCGTTAGAGGTCATCAGGTCCCACAACTCCACCTCAAACATTCAGTCCCTCCTTTTTTTTAGGTATTTGGGATTTAACACAGGGGTGCTTACTTGCTGAGCCACGTCCTCAGCCCTTTTTATATTTTATTTATAGATAGGGTCTCACTAAGGTGCTTAAGGCCTAAGTTGCTGAGGTTGGCTTTGAGCTTGCAATCTTCCTGCCTAAGCCTCCCAAGCTGCTGGGCTTACACGTGTGTGCCACCGTGCCCCGCTTGCTCCCTTCTTTATCCTTGCCCTTAACCTCTCTCTTGACTATTTTGTCTGATTCTATTGCTTTTGGTCATCCATTATGAACATTTGCGCTGTTAAACATTATGACCTGTGTTCAATCCAGAAAGGTTTACTAACTTTTTTTGTCTAATAAAGATGCTCAGATAGCCTGGCCAACCATTAAAGGCTGCACTTTCTTTAGTCTCTGTCCTCAGGTTCCTTTCTCCTAGTTATTTCTATTAAAATTGGACATAGGCAATAACCTTCTCTTCAGGCTAATGGTTTTGCCTCCTGCCTCTGAAGAGAAGTACCCCACTCAATAGGGTGCTTTTCTCCATTCTTCTAAACACAGCTGACTGGACCAGGGGCTAGTATGTACCACACAGGCAGCCAAGCCCACAGCTGGGCTCAGCTCTTCAGATTCTCTCAAGTCATTAGAATTAACAGACACACAAACTGTTGTCAAGTCATGGTGGGAGGGAACTGAATGGCTATTATATAAAATACAGCTAGGGACTGCCAGTGTACATGGAGTGAGCAGGAGACCAGCAGAAAGAGAGTGAAAGAAAACTGGCATTAACTCAGAGTGGAGCAGAGATGGGACAGAGGGGCCCTGGGAGAAGGGGAGAATAATACTGGATCTGTGCCTTTCTAGTTCTCATCCATTATCCTTGCGTCTGTGTTTCTCTACTGTGACCTTAGAGTAACTTTCCCAGAGCTAACTTGAGTGGGTTTCTGTACCTCATCAACAAAAACCTTGATCAAAATATCCAATGCAACTTCTCTGATGTTGCTGCATATGAACACCTGCCATTTCCTACACACGGCCTATACTTTCACCTTCAGGCTTTGGTGTAGTTATGGGATATCTTCTATCAAGCTTATTTTTGTACATCTTACTTTTGTTCCATATGACTGTAAACTTGCTAAGAGTTCAAATCACATCTAGCATGGAGGTATTAATTATTCTCTAAATGAAGCTTGATTTCTCTTCACTGGGTATTTCATTTCCCTGAAATAGAGCATGATATAATGGCACGGCTTCCCAAAGCGTGGTGACTGTCAGATCATTTACAGAACTTCTTTTTTAAACAAATATAGATTTCTAGGCAATATTTCTTGTGATTCTGATTATATAAGAGATCATGGGAATCTGAACTCCCTTATTAGGTAGTTTTATCACTAGTCAGGTAGAATGAGTTTCAGAAGATGGGGCGTGGAGCCAGTCATGTGCAGCTTTGTGATTGTAAACAGAGGCACATGGGATGTGGCAGCCATCACAAGTGTTTGCTTAACTGGGTTAAGATGTAAATCATGGGCTGGGGCTGTAACTCAGTGGCAGAGCGCTTGCCCACCACATGTGGGACACTAGGTCCGATCCTTAGCACCACATAAAAAAGTAAATAAAATAAAGGCATGCTGTCCATCTACAACTATAAAAAAAAACTTAAAAAAAAAAAAAAGAGCTGTAAATCACAATTTACTACATCTTTATGTAAGCAGATTCTGGATTAGCGGTTCTTAACCAGGGCTATATATGAGAATCACGTGGAGCCTTTAAAAAATGCCAATGCAGAGGTCTCAATACAGACTAATTAATCTGGAATGGAGGGAAGGGGTTTGGCTAATTTATTTTTCAAGTGCCACAGGAAATATTTTATAAACACACACACACACACACACACATTTAGTTGTAGATGGCTACAATACCTTTTAAAAAAATTTTTAAAATTTTTTTTTAGTTGTTAATGAATCTTTTTATTTATGTATTTATTTATATGCGGTGCTGAGGATCGAACCCAGGGTCTCACACATGCCAGGCAAGCACTCCACCACTGAACCACAGCCCCAGCCCCAGCCCCATACTGTTACTTTTACTTACTTATTTTTATGTGGTGCTGAGGATTAAACCCAGGTGAGTGCTCTACTACCAAGCTATAACCCTAGTCTCCCACCCCCCGAAATCTTGATGCTTACTGAAAATTGAGAACCCTTCCAGATATTTTCATAAAAAGTTACATTTGAAAGGGAAAAGAGAAAAGAAGAAATAAAGTATATCAAGAGGAAGAAAAATCATAAAAAGGAAACCCAGGAAATTGAAGAAAAACTTGCCCTTCTTATAATATTGTTTTGGATTAGCTTTGACCAGGAAGTAACATTAAAAAAATACTCTTTCTTTAACTCAGGATATGCTTCCGCAAATAAAGGGAGCAGACTCAAAACAACTATCATAACAAGCCACATTAAAAAAAAAAGATCTGACAATAGAATTCAAATTCATTTTGAAATTCCTAATAACTTATCCAGTGAAAATCCAGACATGCACAATTTATGAATATGCCAGGGCTTCCTTCTACTAGCCCAGTTCCTTTAATTGTATTTCTGTTTCAAAACCTATTCACTTACCTTTCTAATGGTTGCGACACATATTGTAGAAAGATTTAATGGATCTATAGCTTCCAATTTCATTCCTTCCTTGAACCATTCCCCACTCTGGTCTACTTCTTTTACCTAAAGAATTATATGAAAGCACATGCACTGTTATAGATGCTATCATTTTAATAACTGAAATATTACCAATTTGAAAAGGTATACCAGATTCCTTCTCCTTCCTACCTAATATTACAACTTAAATTTCCATTGGAGAATAAAGAATTCAGACAAATAGAATTTAAGAATAAGTATAATTATTATACTTATTTGTGACACCTATTATAAGATCTTAATCCATTTAAGTGAACATATGTAATTGTGATTTCCATCATTTTAGGAAAAAAACCCACAACCCTCTTTCAAACGTAATTTACAAATGAGGGTTCTTATAAAAACTTCTTACCTTAGCAAATAAATGTGGTGGTGTATCAAAATGTCCATCCTGTTTCTTTGTAATATCTACAAGGAAAAGTTACAAACTAATCTGTCAGCATTTGCGAGATCAAAAATCACGTTTCTTTGAAGGCTTCAAACTCACAAGGTATGTAATACTCTAAAACATGGCAGAAAGACATGCCTTCTACATTTATGGTGAATAATACTGTCTTTTTTCTCTTCAGGATATATGTCTATATGCTATTAAGTACATTTTAGCCAATTAGGATGCTGGTAATCCCATAATTTGGGAATTACAACTTTAGAAACACGTTTTAATGTGTCTAGTATCATCAAGCCTAGCCATATTCAATCTTAACATTTTTATTAAAATTGAATGAAAAGGGAAAGACTATCTTTCTTTTTTTAAATTTTTTTAGTTATCAATAGACCTTTATTT
Organism: Xerus rutilus; assembly: GCA_028644305.1. Lineage (NCBI taxonomy): Eukaryota > Metazoa > Chordata > Mammalia > Rodentia > Sciuridae > Xerus > Xerus rutilus. Next base: position 24,598,708 of record CM053402.1, read on the forward strand.
TTATTTTTATATTTTGGTACTGAGGATTGAACTCAGGGGCACTCGACCACTGAGCCACATCCCCAGCCCTATTTTGTGTTTTATGTAGAGACAGGGTCTCACTGAGTTGCTTAGCGCCTCGCCATTGCTGAGGCTGGCTTTGAACTCGCGATTCTCCTGCCTCAGCCTCCCTAAGTGCTGGCATTACAGGCTTGAGCCACCGTGCCCGGCTCCTTTATTTATTTATATGTGGTGCTGAAAATTGAACCCAGTGCCTCACACATTCTAGGCAAGTGCTCTACTACTGAGCCACAACCCCAGCCCAAGACTATGTATCTTTCAAATGGGATAGATAAGAGGAAAAAAACAATTTTAGTCATGACTAAAAGCACATAATTAATATTATTATTTGTGTATTTTTTTTGTGGTGTTGGGGATTGCCCCAGGGCCTCATCCCAAGGCCTAACGCATGAAAAGTACATTATTTAGGAGACTAGTTTTTTGTATGAACCTTCACTAATTAAGGTATAATAAGCGGCCCAAAGAATTAGAATAGTATTTCTAATCTATGCTATTCTGCAGAGAAAAATAACCAAGTAGCATAATTCAGCCTCAATGACACTCTCAATAGGAGTTCTTGTGACAGGTACTTACCAGATCTTTTGAAACGATGGCCTATGCTTCGAGACCAACCAATGTGATGGATTAAGGGGCTGTGCATATGGCACCAGAAGTCATCTGTTCTATCTTCACTCTCTTCATACACTAGTCTCAATCTTCCTCCAATTACACTTTCCACCACTGCCACTCGTGTCCGACACAAATGCCTCTTGTCAACCACTTCTACTCTCATGCAAGGTTTGAAAGGATACTGCATACTTTCAGAAACCTTAAAACAAAAACAGACAGAATCTATTCAGAATTCATGGAGAAGGTATACAAGTAATTTTAACAAGTGATATAAAAAATACTGAAGACACTCGATATTTGACCTAGATCATCCAGTTCATGAAATTAAAACAACTCCTTAAAAATCTTCAAAGTTATTCTCTCTTAAGAGCTCTTCAGTCCTTTTAAGATCCTGTTTTTACCTTTTGTGAGAAATCAGGAGGAAGTGTTTTGGCACCAGTAAGTCTTTTTACTAGAAAAGCTTTCCAGTTTGTATACTTATGTTGAATAGCTAAAACAAAAGAAATAACCAGTTATACTTTAGCAGAAAGTACAATCACTTCATAAACTATTTATTAAAAAAGTAACATCATTCTCTGTGAGTCAGATTATTCAGGTTCTCAAAAGTAACAAAAATAGAGAAAATATGTTTTGTTAGCATGAAAGTTACTTTCACTGAAAAGTATCAGCTTGATTTCTATATTGCTTTAAGGTTACTATGTATGAGATAGCACTAAGGGAGATCTACTTACTTCTTGGAGGAACAAGAGGTTTTCCACTGGCTGCACACCAACCAACTGGATGGATATCAGAACCACATATATTGCACCAGAAGTCCAGACCAGAATCATTTTCAAATCCTTCATATCTTAAAAGAGCATTGTAACCTGAGACCAAGAAATCAATCACTACATAAGGCAAACAAACAAATAAGGAAACTTTGAAGAAAATGATACAGGATCTTGTAGTGGCTGTCAAGCTTTACTGTGCATCTGCAACAGAACCATCTGCAAGGTCTGTTAAGAGACAGAGGTTGAATGGTTTGAGAATATACATTTTTAATAATGCTGTTGCGTAACACGTGATGCTGTTGCTACTTTGAGAACCATTTGTTCAATGGGATTAATTCAACTGTTTTTAGAGCAGAGCTTCCTTCCTTGAATGAATTTTAATTTACTGAAAATTTCTCAAAATTGAGGAAAAAAAGTTGTGAGAATAAAAGAGAAAGTTTTAATAAATTAGTAAAACTTTGTCAAGTCACAGAAATCTAGCTGAAGTATATTTCAAAGAAATCACTTTATCAGCTGATCAGGTGGCCAATTGTGCTGAGATACTTCTCAATGTGGCTACGTCAACAATCTTAAAATTCTGTCTGTTGTATTTGGAAATAAGATTTTAAAATGCTAGGTAAAAAATTCAGTAAATACAAATGAAAGTAGGTGAAATCACTTAAAAATTATGTCCTAGGCAAATAATAAGCCTTATTTTCTGAAAAGAAAAAAAAAAAAGTATGATGTTTATAATTTAGTAAACCTTAAATTAACAGATTAGGGTTTAATTTAAGGCCTTTAATGGAATAAGGGTCAATGTACTTGTATTTCAGGCTAGAAGCCAAGTTCAGCTTGCATTTTCTTGTACTAATATATATGATAAAAATTTAAAGCATTGCACATTTACTTCTAAAACTCAATACTTCACAGAACAATTCATGAATTTGTTGAGTATTACTGAACTCTGTGATTAGCACAAGGCTTACTTCTACAAGCTCAAAGTGATTTAAAAGAAGACATACAAAACAATTAAAACAACTAGATAAAACAGAAAAGTAAAATGAGAGAAGTTAGTTAGAAATAATTCTTAGATATTAAATGCACTGATTTTTTTTTTTTTTTTTGGTACCAGGGATTGGAGCCAAGGGTGTTTAACCACTGAACCACACCCCCAGCCCTTTTAAATATTTTATTAAGAGACAGGGCCTCGCTAAGTTGCTGAGGCTGGCCTTGAATTCACAACTCTCCTGCCTCAGCCTCCCAAGCTGCTGAGATTACAGGCGTGTGTCATTGCTCCTGGATAAATGCACTGATATATTTAAAATGCAACTGACTTAAATATTTGGGGCAGAAATAATGTTATTTTAAATTATAATGTTTATAATATAAGCATTTAGAGAATACTTATATAGTTATGTAAGTTCTTCAAGAAAAGTTGGGGATTGAACTGGGTGATACAGCAAAGTACAGAACTTGGGACAGTCACTTGCAATGGTGATCCAAGGCACGTGACAAAAAACATGTTGTTGCATAAAGAAGAGAGACTAGCCTCATTAGAACAGATGGTTTATGTTGGGAGCAATGAAGTTGGATGAGTGGTATATGGTACAACCCATCAATATCTGTAAGTGGTGGGTGACCATTTGATCCTTTAAGGATAAGGAAGCTATTAAAGATTCTTAAGCAAAAAAGTGGAATTAAAATTATTTTTAGGGGCTCCAGAATGTAGCTCAGTAGTAGAGTGCTTGCCTAGCATGTGCAAGACCCTGGGTTCAATCTCTAGTACTATTAAAAAAGAAAAAAAAATTGTTGCTGGGTGCTACTGTGCCCGCCTGTAATCCCAGAGGCTTGGGAGACTGAGGCAAGAGGATCATGAGTTCAAAGCCAGCCTCAGCAAAAGTGAGGCGCTAAGCAACTCAGTGAGACCTTGTCTCTAAATAAAATACAAAACAGGGCTGGGGATGTGGCTCAGTGGTCAAGAGCCTCTGAGTTCAATCCCTGGTAGGCCCCCCCCAAATTTTTTTTTGTTGAAGGTAATATAATTTTCCAGCAATATACAATGGGGCAGCATGCAGAGTGTTCTAAGGAGAATGGCTAGAAATGAGATTAAAAGAATAGGATGAGTCAGCCCCCTCTCACAGTAGTAAAGTAAGGATAACTCTTCTTATCAGAGTTGCTGTGCTTCTCTAAAAAGTACTATAGTCACTTAGGGAGGCCGAGACAGGAGAATCGCGAGTTCAAAGCCAGCCTCAGCATCGGCAAGGCGTACTAAGCAACTCAGTGAGACCCTGTCTCTACATAAAAAAACACAAAATAGGGCTGGAGATGAGGCTCAGTGGTCAACTGACGGAGTTCAATCTCCAGTACCAAAAAAAAAAAAAAGTACTATAGTACCCTAGTGTACCACAGTACCACTAACTGAATTATCTTGTTGCACAACGCCTGTATTTAACATTTGGCAGATATGAGCTTACTGAGAAAACAAGACTTATACTTTTACACATCAATTGTCCATACTGTCTAATGTACTAGGATCCCTAATGTGAGCCCTAAGGTCCCAAGGGCCAGGGATAGTGGAAACCATGGGAATGAAGAGTAAGGAAGAAGTGAAGATGTGTAACATTATCAATAGTTGTTTGCTTTTAGTATTATGTGTGGTATCACTTTTTTTTAGAAACTCAACTTTTGTTAATTTTCAAAGTATTTCCCTATATAAGGGCTGGCAAACTATATTTTGGCCCACTATTGTGCTGAACCCAGGGGCACTCAACCTGAGCTATAACCCCAGTCCTTTTTATTTTTATTTTATTTTTTTAAAAATATTTATTTTTTAGTTGTAAGTGGATAGAATATCTTTATTTTATTTTTATGTGGCGCTGAGGATCGAACCCAGTGCCTCACACATGCTAGACGAGCACACTACCACTGCGCCATAACCCCAGCCCCCTTTTTATTTTTAGATAGTCTCTGTAAACTGGTGAGGCTGGTATTGAACTTGTAATCTTTCTGCCTTAGCCTTTCAAGTAGCTATGATTACAGCCATATGCCAATGTGGCTGGCTGATTTTTTTTTTAAAGTGGCCTGTGATCTAAGAATAATTTTCATCATTTTAAATGGTTGAAAAGAAAAAAAGAAAAAATATATACAATCAATTAACAAATACATGAAAAAATGTTCAACTTCTCTAGTAATTAGAGAAATGCAAATCAAAACTAATCTAAGATTTCATCTCACTCCAGTCAGAATGGCAGTTATCAAGAATACAGGCAATAATAAATGTTGGCAAGGATGTGGAGAAAAAGGTACACTCATACATTGCTGGTGGCACTGCAAATTGGTGAAACCACTATGGAAAGCAGTATGGAGATTCCTTAGAAAACCTGGAATGGAACCATCATTTGACCTAGCTATCCCACTCCTTGGTCTATACCCAAAGGCTTTAAAATCAGCATACTATAGTGACACAGCCACATCAATGTTCACAGCAGCTCATCAATTCACAATAGCTAAACTATGGAACCAACCTAGATGTGCCCTTCAACAGATGAAGGGATAAAGAAATTGTGGTACATATATATATTGGATATTACTCAGCATTAAAAGAGAATAAAATTATGGCATTTGCAGGGAAATGGATGGAGTTGGAGAATATCATGCTAAGAAGTAAGCCAATCCCAAAAAACCAAAGGCCAAATGTTCTCTTTGATAAGTGGATGCTGATCCATAATGGGCAGGGGGATAAAGGAACTTTCATTGAGCAAAGGGGAGGGAGGGGAGGAGAGTGGGCATGGGGGCAGGAAAGATGGTGGAATGAGATAGACATCATTACTCTAGGTACATGTATGACTGCACATGTGTGACTCTACATTATGTACGAGAAATGAAGAGTTGCGCTCCATTTGTGTACAAGGAATCGAAATGCATTCTGCTATCATGTATGACTAATTAGAATAACAATAATAAAAAAGGCCTGGGTTCTAAGAATAATTTTCAGGGTTTTAAATGGTTGAAAAGAAAAAAAAGGAAGAGCAATATTTCAATAAGATGTGACAATTCTATGAAATTCAAATTTCAGTGCCCATAAATAACCAAAATACAGTCACGTCCATTTGTTTATGTACCGCTATGGCTGCTTGAATGTTATAATGGTAAAGAGGAGTCACTGTGATAGAGATGATATGACTTACAAAGCTGAAAATATTATTTAGCTTTTTATAGAAAAAAATTTGCCTACTCCTATGTCATATCATTTGTTTGGCAATATTTGCAAAATTTATAAAAATGCTTTTATACAAAAAGTTATGAGTGCCATTGGCATTTTCTAGTAAATGATCATGCATGCTTTTCACCTGCTAACTTTATAATTCCAGCAATCCAGAAGACTTTGGTAGGTAGGCTGCAGTCTGTATTGGGAACTTCTACTCTCACATTTTCTGAGATATCACCCCAGCAGGTCCCCATAGGTGCCTGTTATATAAAAAGTATTATATTATCATCTTATTAACATAAGAACTAAAACATATTCCAAATAAGCATTACCATCAATAATGGAAATTTTAAACTACAAATGTCATTTTAATTCATTCAGTTTCCTCTAAAAAGGTAACTGTCATTCCCCCTTAAACAGAATTCTAATTGGAAAACGTCAGGGTCAAGATTAAACTCAAGATGAAGACAGAATCTCTATATGTATTACATAGATTCATGCTGACTTCAAAATTCAACAGTTTTAACTCAAGACTTAAACAATAGTTTTCCTAAAAGCTGAATACAACCTTGGTAGACTTCATGAGATAAAGATGACTTGAAAAACTTATTTTTAATGAATACACTTAACCTAACCCTTAATTTTAAAAGATGTAGTCAAAGAGCAGAAAGAAAAATAATTCCAATTAGCAATGAACCCACAACATGAACAAGAGAAACAAAACTCTATATTTTCAATTTAAGTTTACGTCATAGAATACAAATATAGTCTTTTAAGATAGACAAGAGGGAAAAAGCACTGGATAAAGTTATTAAAAAGGTGGAGTCGGAAGAGTTTTGGGAGATGAGCACTATTGAAAATCGTTAAGTTATTATTTCAAACCTTGTCATGCAGGAATTACTATAAAGAGAAATGTTAAAAATGGTAATCACTAGCCTTCACACCAAATCGTTAAGATGGGCACTCAAAATGGACTGCATATCACAAAGAGATTTTCCAAAATATGACACATTCCCAAATTACCATTTCTATTACATTTGAATCCTTAAACCACAATGCAATTTATAATTATTTGGCGTTTATGCAATGGTAAATTAAATCAAGTAAGTGAACTTAGAAATATATATAAATGCCGATAATACTGAATAGTTTCTGAGGCCCTAGATAATCAACTCTTCATTAAATATAATTTAGAACTTTGGACATAAATAAAAGGATTAGGTGAGGTTATAAAAGATAATTATGAATAAACCAGGAAAAAATAAAGTAATCAAAGTTCAAAGATAAACAAAGACATCCAAGAGTTTCAAGCACTAGCCAATTTGGGCACTAGGCAAATGTCTTCTGTGAAAGGTCCCTCATACTTTGGCAGTGGATGCTAACCTGACAAGAGGTTAGCCTAAAACAGTATTTAACTCTTATCCTCTCAATAGTTTTATGAAATTTCTGAAGGACAGGAAGAGAATGTCAAATAACACTGAAGTAGAACAAGTCTAGAAACCAAAGACAGAATGAACTCATGGCTACCCCTTTGAGTAGCAAGCAATGAATATACCTCAGTAACTTGGAGACATAACCAATCTTGGCTATTTTTGATTCTGGGAGGGAAAACATAACCTATCTCCCCATGTTGTGCCAAAAATATATTCATTATGACTAGTACTTTCCTTTTTAAATTTAAAGATTGGGCCCTTAAGGTTCTGCTATCTTCCCCTACATCATTCTAGACTGTAGGGCCATCCCTATTGCCAGCAGTTATGATCAGAAAAGGAGAGGATGGAAGGAAGACAGGTAACAAAGACTAAGTTAATGTATATTAATACAAAGACCATGTATCTATTTCTGGAAGGATGACCAATTAGAGCAGATAGACGCAATAAAATGCATGCATAAAATTGTATTCAATGGAAGTAGAACATCTACTCCTCTTTGATTGACTGCCAAATCTGTGAATTTGTTTTATTTTTCATTGAGAAGAAAGAGGTATGGTTATACTGACAAGCTGGAGTTTTTAGGTAGGCATGTGGTGATAAGTGAATTTGGTATATAGGACTCCCTTTTGAGCTAGATATGACAATCTGTCACACTGATGTTTTTAAGCCTTAGCATTTGTTTGGAGAAAATAATTTTTAGTTATACTTTATTAAAGAAAACCAAGTGTCAATATACTCACTTAAAAAACAAAGGTAATGTTCATTTTAGTGGGAGATCTTACGTTTTGGTCCCTACAGTCTGGATTGGTATAGGAGAAAGTAGCAGAAAGTGACATTTGTTCTTGCCTGTAAGGTTGTGGTTCTGCTAGGCCCTCTTAAACCAATCCATATGGTTCACTCTAAGGAAAAAATGAAGAAACAGAAACATCAACAAAAAAGAGCACCACAGTTATACTATAGTATGTGCTCAATGTGTTGAAATAATGTGATTTCACAGATATATCTGCCCTTTTGTTTCAAATGAATATTCTTAAGTATGGAAGACTAAATGACCCAGGGCTTAACAGCCATCTTCATCCAAGTCATCTGTCTTCTCTTGCTGGCAGGAGGGATACCTCTGAAAGTCTGGATTGGCATAGCATGAACTAGCAGAACCATCATTTACAGGTAACAACAAATTTACCTTCCAGACTCAGGACGCGAGGTCCACCTCAGGCTCCTCCCAAACAAGGAAGATCTGCTCCACCACTTCCTGCTCCAGGGCCACTCGTGAGAGCTATCTGGGAGCGACTCTCCTTCCCTGCAAGGTAAGCTTTCATCAGGTCCTGTAGGACATGGCCAAATCCAAATGCTGAGGGATCCCCAATACAAATGTATGATAACCTCTACCTGTCTGTCTGTAAAAAAATAATGGGGCAGGAAGTCTTACTTTCAGAACTTTAAGAACATTCTTAGATAGTCCAACAGCCCAGATGGCCAGTACTCAGATTCTCATAGGGCATACACGATGCTTTAGGATAGAAATTACAGATTTCCCTCCACAGAGCCGCCAACCTATAATGTTATTTTGATAACCACAATCTTTAATATTAGCAGGTACATAAGTGGGTAGAGGTTGAAGTTGTTGCACATAGGTAACTAAGAAAGACTCTATCCCCATAGTATGGCAAATGTACAAAAAGCCACCATTTAAATACCTTGAGACTAACAAGCATAAAATTACTAAAATTCATGTAGCAGAAGAATGAAATATTATTTGGCCAAAAAAGAGGAGAAAACATTACAGAAAACTAACTAGAAAGAAATAAGAACTCTACATACTACTCACTGAATTGGCAAGAAGTAGAAATAAGAAAAAGAAAATTGTTCCCATCTTCTCCAGAGAGTCCACTCACCTTTTAATCTGATATCAGAATCTATTTTTTGAGGTGGTGGCAGTAGAGAAATGAAGAGTACAAGGAGACTATAAAAGGAAAATGGAATGCTTGGGGTAGAAGATGAAGGATGAGAAAATGCTATGCATGTGAAAAGAGACAGCAAGTGGAGATCACTAATTTGAAAGGCTTTAAACAGTCCATAATTAAAGAACAGCAACAAACTACATTAAAGCTAAATTGCTTGAGCATTAGTAGACCCCAAATGAGAATCAAAAACCACATTAGGAAATATACACCAATTAAAACAATACTCAAGATTTACTTAGGCTTTCTTCCTTTTTGTCAATTTTTTTAAAAAACTAGGTTTTAAAACATAAGCAGGCGATTTTCATTTTATGAGGGTCCGCTAATTTCTGAGAATCTATTTCATAGTAGCTAACTCATATGGACAAGTGCCAGAAACTAATTTATTTCTATTAGAAAGTTCTGCAGTCTAGGATGAGCACTGGAGATTCTTCTTTAGTTATAATGGGGATCAAATCCTATTATTTCCAGTAAGAGTCTTGTGGTGCAGATCAAGGACAGGGTAGAAAACACTCCACGAAAAACAAAAGATAACTTTACTTGAAAAAGATTAATTTACTCATGAACATAGCCGAGAAAAAGATCATGCGTTTTAATATAAACTATTGCTACTACACATATACAAACAAAAGGATGTTCATTTTTCTGTCCTGCCGCTTGGGAGACTGAGGCATAAAGATTGTGAGTTCAAAGCCAGCCTCACAAAAACAAGGCACTAAGCAACTCAGTGAGATCCTGTCTCTAAATAAAATACAAAATAGGACTCAGGATGTGGTCAAGTGCCCCTGAGTTCAATCCCCAGTACCAAAAACAAACAAACAAAAAACCCTAACACTTTGGTTGGGTACAAAAAAGAGAATAAGAATATATCATGTAAGTAATACCAAGTATATCTGAGGAGGCAGAATGGGAAAGTATGAGATAAGCTTTAAAAAAGTCATAGCATGCATGTGTACAAAGAAGCTTTTGTTTTGGTTATGGTACTGGTGATTGAACCCAGGGTCCTGCAGGAGTTGGGCAAATACTCTACCACTAAGCTAAACTCTTAGTCCTTGATTTTATTTTGAGACAAAGTGCTGTTAAGTGGCCCAGGCTGGCCTCTAACTTGTGATCCTCCTGCCTTAGTCTCCTAAATAACTGGGATTACAGGAATCTGCCATTATGCTCAGCTTACAAAGGACTTCTTTTTGGTATGAAACCATAACTATTTTCAAAGGAGAAATGTTTTAGCAATGACAGTATCAACAAGCCATGAGAGTATGTAGTTTGGGTACCAAACAGAAGGTATCTTAAGTCTGTAAATATATAACTGAAGGAGTATGATTTTAGCTTTTGTATAGTTTCATGTGCATTTGATATTAGCACATCCTGGCCTCTATTATAATACCTAGGAAAGAAATCTTTTACTTGATTTTACAAGGTGAACAATGAGAAGAAGAAATGCTTCAATTTAAAAGACTATAGCCTTTAAAAAGTTAAAAAAATTAGCCAAGCGCAGTAGCGCAAACCTGTAATTCCGGCACTTAGAGAGGCTGGGACAGGAGAATCCTGAGTTCAAAGCCAGCCTTAGCAACGGCAAGGTGCTAAGAAAGCAACTCAGTGAGACCCTGTCTCTACATAAAACACAAAGTAGGGCTGGGGATGTGGCTCAGCAGTTGAGTACCCCTGAGTTCAATCCCCAGTAGCAAAAAAAAAAAAAAAGAAAAGAAAAAAAAGAAAAGAAAGAAAGAAAAGATAGAAGCTGGGCACAGAGGTGCATGCCTGCAATTGCAGTGACATGGAAGGCTGAGTCAGGAGGATTCCAAGTTGAAGGCCAGCGTCAGCAACTTAGCAAGGCTCTGTCTCAAACAAAACAAAACAACAAAAAAGCAAAAAATGAAATGGGTTGGGTGAATCAGAGGATTTTAAAAGATGTCCCTCAGCTTTGTGATCACAAAATTTAGGATTAATTAAAAGTGGTTTAGTGGTTTCCAACCTCAGGGACTGCCAAAGAAGGGGTGGGCCAAGGGGATTTGGCAGTATTATTCAGTCCTGCCAAACTAATCAGTATAATTTCCTCTTACCCTAGCCATGTTCTGAGATCTGAGTCAGATTTTATTAGGTCCTGTGCTGCAATAGTTAATGTTCTGATAGTTAGATATCTGAAAAACTACCGCCTTGTTAAAATGATGTATCAGACATATAAAACATAATATACAGATTTTGATGAAGCAGACATATTAAACAACAACCAGTATCCAATTTCCATTGTAGATTATTTTTAAAAAGTTATTATTATACTTTGATCAAGAGGATATAGTTTTAGACACAGTTTGAGGAAACTTCATTCCCAGAAGTTTGAAAGATATGTGATGGAAAGAATACGATATTTGAAGTTCTATAATTTCAGTACTAATTACAATAATATCTAAGTACAGAAAGAGAGAAAATATTTATCTGAGATCCTTATTCCACGAAAAGAGGTTGGGTTAAGTTAAAGAAGTCAGACACTTAAATGCCAATTCCTGTCTCCACCAACACACATTTTTTTAATTGGTGCATTATAGATGTACATGCTGATAAAATTTGCTTTTACATTATTTGTATGTGCACATAATATACAATATGACAATATAATTTGACCAGTATCAGTCTCCAGCACTTCTCAATTCCTGTTTCAATTAGAACAGCTCTGCTTCCACATAACATATTGAGTGATTTTTTTTTTTTTTAATTATGTTTGAAAAGAATCCCCTTGGAGCAGGGAAAGACTCCTAACCTGCACTGATGTGGGTGAGGTGGCAGACGTTTACAGGAAGAAGCTCTACTGATGAACCTATGTCAGTTAGAGCAAGTATCAAGACGACTCTGATGGTACAAGGCAGGGTCTTTAGCTCTCAGTAGCTCCTGATAAGTTCCCTAAAGCCAAAGCTACCAACTCCCCTTAGAGACAAAGAAAACTATCTTGGGGGACGACCGTGAAAAGTTAATTCTAAAAGGCAAAATTGAGTTTAACATGAGCTCTAATCTCTTCAACCAAATGGCTTCAAATGAAGATCCTGAATAAAGATAACAAAGAAAACTCACAGTACTAATATATCCTGAGGAATTATCAATATAAAGTTTTTCCTAACTGATAAAGGTTAGACTAAAATTTACCTTTGATTACCATCTCCACTTCCACTCCCTTCACTCCTCTCAGCAAGAAACCACAATTCTCAGTTTAGTATTTATCATTCCAAAACTTTTTCAATGGAATATATTTTCTAACCTGCAAAAATAGAATAGTAGTATCTATCTGACAGGAAAAGAGGTGAGTTGTAAGGCATATGATATATTTTTCTTTCTTTCTTTCTTTTTTTGGTACTGGAGATTGAACTCAGGGGCACTCGACCACTGAGCCACATCCCCAGCCCTATTTTGTGTTTTATGTAGAGACAGGGTCTCACTGAGTTGCTTAGCACCTCGCCATTGCTGAGGCTGGCTTTGAACTCGCGATTCTCCTGTCTCAGCCTCCCTAAGTGCTGGGATTAAAGGCTTGTGCCACCGCATCTGGCTGATATTTCTTTCTTTTTAGTTATTCAATGTGCTGGGCAGGAGGAACTAAGACCTATTATAGGAACATAGTTTTACACTAAATTCAATTGAAGAAGAAGAAATTCACCTATTTCCAAGGGTGTAATTACCTGCTCTATGATAGAACATTTTGATCGTTAAAAAGCGAAGAAGACAAAATCAATCAATTTCAAACAGAAGTTTTCTCATAAGAACTTTTATTTTTGGTGGTACTAGGGCCTGATCCAAGGGTCACATGTATGCTAGGCAAGCACTCTACCACTGAGCTACACTCCCAGCCCTTTTGAAATTGTACTTTCAGAGAGGATGTTGCTAAATTGCTCAGATTGGCCTTAAACTTGTAATCTTCCTGCCCCAGCCTCCCAAGTTACTGGGACTGCAGGTGTGTACCACCTAACCATAACCAGGCTCAGAAAGAACTTTAATATAGTATAACTGTTCAAAGATATGTACAGGAACTAAGGTATGCTTTTGGGACTTTGAAGTGCTATTTTTAAAAAATCCTGACTACTTATATAAAAGCTGACCTACTTTAGGATATTAAAACATAAAAAGCGGATCTGAAGAGAGAGGAAGGCCATTTAGAAGGAGAAAACAGACAAATGTTCCAGGAATCTGGGATGAACAGTTACTATAACTGAGAACTCATCTAATTCTGAGCTTCTTAGCACTAGAAAGCAATATTCCAAGATAGGAGAATTATAGATTTACTATGTAGTTCTCTAAAGCTGCTGGTTCCATGCGTGTAATATACTTCATAGTTGTGACACTATGATCAACATTACAGCAAAATAAATCATCTACTTGACACGACATATGTATCTAAAATTCCACTTCAGGTTGTTTTTAGAAAGGCAGCATGTCACTAAGCGTTTAACATTTGTACTTTCAACAACAGCAATAACAACAACAACACAAAAAAATCCCCAGCAAATCAATGAACTGGGCTTTAATGTGTATTTCTACCATTGAATTAATATGCTAGATTGTGATAAAAATTATTTACTGGCCATGAATGAATGGAAAATTCATTTGGATTATAACAATGGGAAACTAAACTTACTTTTGTTCACATGATGTTATTTAAAACTGGGCTATTTAAACGAAAGCCCTAAATCCACAAAATGTTAAATAAAATTTTATTATTTTATAAATTCCCTTTTCTTTTTGTATGTGGACAGAGATAGTCAAAATCTTTAAATATTAAACTTCCACACAAGTTAAAATATTGGAGGAAATTCATCATAGATATATCAAAAGAAAAAAATTTGTCATTAGATACATTTTTTACACTTTGAATTATTTCAAATGCTCTGAAAAGAATATCTTTTAAAGGGTTTTTGATGATACATATGACATATTTCAGCTCACAATGCCACATTACTAATATTAATTTTACATTTGGAGAACACTGGAAAAAAGATCTTTGAATTATCTCGTCAAATCACAAAGATTTAGGTAATATACATGTTGAATGGTTTTTGTTAGGCTAAGTCACATGACATTATCAATATGCAACTATTTTTGAATATACAAAGCCTGGTAAATATATATATATATTTATATATGTATATATATATATGTTTAACTCAATAAGAAAACTGGATGAGAGTAGTACTTTTCTGTATTTAAAAAGCATTTCAAATTACACCTTTTTTTTTTTTGGCAGTGCAGGGGATTGAACCCAGGGCCTTGTGCATGCTAGGTCTGCACTCTACCACTAAGCCACACACCTGGGGCCCAATTTTTCTTTTTTGTGGTGCTAAGCATTGAATCCAGAGGCTCACACATTTTAGGAAAGCATTCTACCACTAACGCCACTCTCAGTCTTCATATTGCAATTTCTTTATAGGAGATTTTATTTGTAAAAGTTATAGAAGTTTTTTTAGCTGCTAATAAGTATAACAGTTAATAAAAGAGAAGCGTTTTAATTTTAAGGCATAAAACAAACATCATCTAAGGATAAGGCTTAGAGATTAGTGTACCTTCAGATTTAAAGAAAGACTAAGCATTTCAAGATAAGTTGGGAAATGCCATACTCACATGCTTAAAACAGGTAACTGGTGCTGCTATAAAGCTATTGCTATTGATGTAGTTACCCCAGCTGAAACCTTCCATGGAGACTGCTGAAATAAAATAAATTTAGCTATAATTCTCAAACTTTTATTTATTAAAGAAAGCTGGTACTATTAAGGTGTAAATGAAAATAAAATTTATTTATTGCCACTAAAGAAAGTTTTTCTTCTTTCTGTAAAGATTGAAGAATTTTGCTAAATTACATGAGCTTTTAACTTGTATTATACAGGTCAAGTATCTCTTATCTTAAACATTTTGGACCATAAATGTTCCATATTTGAGTTTTGTAGATTTTGAAACATTTTCATAGATGTTACTGCTGCTCAAAATGTTTCAAATTTTAGAGTATTCTAAATTTCAGATTTTCTGATCAGCTTCATTTTCTGATCAGTTCATTTTCAAATGAACTATAGCTTAAGTTTTCTACATACACTTTACTATGTTCATATATGAATACGCAACCAGTGTAACTCCACATCATGTACACATAAGAATGGGAAAGTATACTCCATGTATGTACAATATGTCAAAATACATTCTACTGTCATGTATAACTAAAAATAACAACAACAAAACGTTTGCTATATGCAACACATTCTCTGTGGAAAGTGAAGAACCAGCTTTCCACTTAGGAAAACAAAGAGCAGTTGTGAGAAGTGTTCAGGGTAACAAACGCTGCTGGGGCTGCTTTTGTGTTTTGTGTGTGCTTCAGTGAGATATTCACCTGGTATCTGCGGCCTAATGCCTTTATTAGGTTTGGTTTTTGTTGTTGTTTGCTTTTTGAGCCATGTTCTCAGTGTATGGCTCAGGCAGATCTCTGTTTAGCTGGGACTACGAGTGCTTATCACCACACTGGCTTTACCCAGGTTTTGCACTGTCTTACACTTATCTCCTTGCCTTTGTACCCCCATTAAGAATCTTCTATTAGAAACAATCCACATTTACCTTCCTCTCCCTAATCCCTTTTAAGCCTGCTAATGTCTTATTTCTTTGCCCATTATTCTCCACAATGCTCATTACCCACGGTAGAGATAATCAAACATAAAAGATAAATAATAAATTAAATATAAAATTCAGATTGCCATAAGCACTAAGAACTTGTATACACAACTACTACTTCTAGAATAATTTACTCAAACTAAATTCACCATCAGGAAGTCTAAAGTCAAAATGTGCTAATAGGGAAGAGAAACAGCTTAAATGAAATCCAAAATTAAAATATCATTATTAAAAGCTAGATCAATCTATATTAAATATTTCACCTATTACACTCACCAGTATTACCTGCTTTTGTCTTTGCTTGATTTTGCAAGGTAGCTTGATACTGAGCATAAGCAGCTAGTTTAGCAACTAAAGGTTGTTTCTGAAGAACTTTTGCTTTCTTTGTTGGAGGCTTACCCTGAAACAAGAAGAGTTAAGTAAATAGCATTCTTTTTCAGCACCCCACCACCAGAATTTAACATGACTGTGTACTACTCATTCTGCTTAAGTAAACACGGAGGGTTTAGAAAATTATTAAAGCGGAGGAAAGATACAAGAAATTTTAACACGAGAAATTTTTTCTGGAGTTCTGCTACAATGTAAATATCTAATATGGGTAGCAGACTTGGCATAGACTAAAACAGCAATATGCAAATTAATATGTTAATAAAAAATTATATCCCATAAAATGTTAAAATACAGGCTGTGGATACTTGATTTCTTCTTATAGTAGAAAGAACCAGTGGTTATTTACTCATGCAGGCTGCCAAGCATTGCTATTTATATTGTAAGAGAAGATAATTTAATGTTCAAAGAGCAAGTGACTGAGGTTTATACCTTTAGTGCTAACGCAAAAGATCAATGACAAAATGATCATGGCCAAATTCACAGTGTGACAAACTGCCATCCATTTGGGTACAGACCACTGTTCAGGATCTTTAGGTACTGTCTATCTGAAATATAGAAATACATCTAAGTGATGTATTTCCTTAATTTGGGGAACTTAAATAACCCTTTCAGTGTTGTGTAATGATCACAGTAAGTAAAACAAAAATGTGACCATCCAATGAAAGATATTAAAAAATCATTTACAAAATGCCTTTAAAATGCTATATAAGATACAATAGTAACAATTTAAGTCAACTAGTCACGACTCCATCCATTTAAAGAAGGATGATCTCCCTTCCAATCTATAAATGTTTTCAAAAAGGTTAGCTGGATTAACCAAGCAAATGCTTGGTCAAGGTAGCAAATGCATCATAAGGAAAAGTACAATGCTGTGCTTGGCTAGCATGTGTGAGGCCCTGGGTTTGATGTCCAGCACCACACTCATACACACACACCCACAAGCATTTATTTAAAAAGGGGAAAAAAAAAAAAAAAAGGAAAAGAAAAGCGAGGATGAAGGAAAATAAAACCAGGGAGTAAAAACCCAGAGAGTAAATTGTTTCCTCTAAGTTGTTGAAAGATTCTACTTTGGTATAAACTCAAAATGAAACAAGGGGTGGGAGCAAAGAAAATGGCTTCATTTTTTGTATGTACAAAAGTGTTTCTTTATACTTATTTGAGCAAGAGTAAGTACTGTCAATTCATTTACACAAGCAATTTATGTGGGACACAAAATAACTGGCCACTTGGGTAAAGGCAGAGTGCAATGAATCACAATCAAAGACAGATAAATGGTGAAAGTCATGGAAATAACAGATATAAAGAATAAGAAGGTTTCTGTACCGTTACCTGAAGTCTGGCCAAAATGCTTGCCTTCTTGGAGTTTGACGAATAACTTCTTGAACAGGAAACACTGCAGAAACGTTTTGTTTTAGAGTAAAAAGCATCTCGCACACCAACCATCCCACACATCTCGCAGGTGGCTAATTAACAAAATGAAGACATTGGTGTTGATTTAATCATACAATAAAAAATCAAATCTTATCTAACATTTCAATAATTACTCAATGATCTAGTTTTTATTTAAAAAATTATCTTGAAAATTTCTTCTCATATTTATATAAGTTACAGAGACACACAAAAAAAAATTAGAGAAAAAAGTATGGCTAGGCTTGGCACTTAGTGAAACCTTATCTCAAAATATAAAAAGGCTGCGGATGGGGGCTCAGGTTGTGGCTCAGTGGTAGAGTGCTTGCCTTGCATGTGTGAAGCACTGGGTTCGATCTTCAGCACCGCATAAAAATAAATAAATAAAATAAAGAGACTGTGTCCATGTGTAACTAAAAAATATTTTAAAAAAAGGAAAAAAAGGCTGCGGATGTGGCTCAGTGGTAAAAGACTAGGTATTTCATATACTTTATATATTCCAAGTTTTTGAAAGGATTATGAACAAAATATAAAAGAAGCACAGCACAACTGAGAATTATCATGAAATGCAGCTAAAATTTTTAAAATACTGCAAAGGTTGAAATCTAAATAGAGGTAACAATTGGAAAAATCCTAATGGCAATATGAGGATTATTTTCAAGTGATGTTCAGGGGACATGAAGGAAGTGATAGATTCAAAGTTTGAGGTAGGTGCTCTATTTTCTATTTCATTAACAGACAATAAATACCTGAAAAGTAGAATTAAATAAACAAGATTCATAAGAACTGAAGTTCAAAAAAGCTAAATAATATAGCAAACGACTGTGTTAATGTTTCTACCATCCAAGCAGTTAAAATGAAGGAACCTGTAGGTTACTGGTAACTCAATAAATGGGAAATCTATAAGTTACTCTATAAATCTATTGAAATCATAGAAAAAAGATTAAGTACCAGAAGATTAGAGATGAATACAGGGTGTCTAATGGTAGAAAAACCTAAATGATTTCTAGTCATAAAAATTTTATAAATTGTTTCTAATCACAAAAATTTTAGAAATTTTAGTTGTTAAAAAGGATCATAACCACCTAGATTAAAAGAAAAAGTTGTGATCCCAAAGGGACAATGAATCCTTGTCAAGAACGATATGTGTCAAACTAGAACAACTTTGACTAGGACCCAAGCTTCATCAGGACAGGGATCTTATTCTGTGCTGTTCATTTCTACCTCTAATAATTAAAAGAGATGCTAGTATATATGAAGTATCACTAATAACAATTTCTTCTGTAATAAGGTTACTAGACTGGTATGCTATAAGCAAACTATGGCATGACTATGTATCAATGGGCATTAATATATTTGATAAAATTTCCCACACAGCTTTGTCAATCATGACTGAGAAATAGCAGTTGGAGTAGAAAACACCTAGGTATGCCTTTTTTTAAAAAATGTGGTGCTGGAGATATAAGCCAGAGCCTTGCCCGTGCTAAGTTAGTACTCTATTGCTAAGCTACAACTCCAGCTCTCCCCAGGGAGGTTTCAACTGGTAGGATGACCACATCTAGTGGGTCCTGATGAAAGATGTGAATTTACTGTTATGGTCTGCAAGACCCTGTACCAGGCCCTATACACAACTTTTTAATCAAAAGACCAGAACAGGATCAACAGAGTAGGGTTACCAAATCTGGAAGACTGGATGACACAGTATTCAACGTTAGATAGCAGAATTAACAATCAAAAATTTCTAAGACTTAAAGTTACTAAAAAAAAGATTTCAAAGAGATTCAAAGTCCTATACTTTTGGGTTAAGGAAATTAACTGCAAAAGCACATGATCAATGCAAACTGGTTTTGTCTATGTGGTAAAGAATAAAACCCAAATCAAAATCCAGTTATTTGAAATTCAGTATTATACTCATAAAGGGTAAAGCAATTTTGGTTGTTTGCATGGAAACAGTGTTCTGAAAAAGGCAATAAAGGCTGAATTATCTTCTGACCTAATCACATAGGGTGACCAAACATTTGCTTGGGGTGTTTTTCAGGATGGGGGACTATCAATGGTTAAAACCAGGAGAGTCCCAGGCAAATCAGGAGTAAAAGTCACCCTTGTGCCATACAATCTGAAAATTCCCAGAGGAAAGTGATCCATATTTAGATGAATGAAATCACTGCGATACTATGAGAAATGGCAGAAACACCTATGGTTACTTGATGTGCCCAGAGTCCATCTAGATTAGAATTATTCTGTATAGCTTTATTTTTTAAAATTTCACCATCTTCCTAAGTCCAATTCTGAGCACACTACTATTTATTTACTTTTGTGGTACTGTTGATTGAATCCAGGGTACTTTACCACTTAGTTACTTTCCTAGCTTTTTATTTTGACACAGGGTCTCACCAGGTTGCTTAGCACCTTATTAAGGTGCCCAGGATGGCCTTGAATTTGTGATACTCCTGCCTCAGCCTTCTGAGTATCTGGGATTACAGGCACATCCCACCATACCTGCCTTTGTATATAGTTTTATAAGTAACTTTAAAACCAAAAGACAAAAGTTAGAGCAGAATACTTTTAGTTCAATATGAAGACCATTCTAGTAATTAGAGGTATTAAAAGAATCAAACTAGCCGGGCGCGGTGGTGCAAGCCTGTAATCCCAGCACTTAGGGAGGCTGAGACAGGAGAATCACCAGTTCAAAGCCAGCCTCAGCAATGGCAAGGCGCTAAGCAACTCAGTGAGACACTGTCTCTACATAAAACACAAAATAGGGCTGGGGATGTGGCTCAGTGGTTGAGTGCCCCTGAGTTCAATCTCCAGTATGGGAAAAAAAAAAAAAAAAAAAAAAAGAATAAAACTGCTTTCTAAGTCACAGAGTACCTTATTGGAAATGTCAAAATAGAAGGTTTGCAGGGCATGGTGGTGCACGCCTGTAATCGTAGCGGCTTGGGAGGCTGAAGTAGGAGGATTATGAGTTCGAAGCCAGCCTCAGCAAATGGCAAGGTGCTACGCAACTCAGTGAGACCTTTTCTCTAAATAAAAAACAAAATAGTGGGCTGGAGTTGTAGCTCAGTGGTAGAGCACTTGTCTAGCTTGTGTGAGGCACTGGGTTCGATCCTAGCACCACATAAAAACAAATGAAGGCACTGAGTCCATATACAACTAAAGAAAATTTAAAAAAAACCACAAAAAAACAAAATAGCGCTGGGGATGTGGTTCAGTGGTCTAGCACTCCCGAGTTCAATCTCTGATACCAAAAGAAAAAAAAAATAAAACAAAAAAAAAAACAACGGCACACACAAAAAACACAACAAAAACAAACCAGAGGACTTAGAAGGAACTATCAGAAGAAAACTCTACCATGAACATCTTTTTCAAATCTGTACCTCTATGATCCTTCATGTTTTCAGTTATGCAGGGATTTATTATCTACTGAATTTATGTCCATATTAAGTTTCTCAATACACTTTTGCTTTTTATTTTGTTCTACTTGCTTTCCACTAGGAGGAGGTAGGCAAAAAAAAAGAGACTGAACATAGACTCAGTGTCCTATCTAGAACTATGATTCAGGTTGTCTCTTCATATAGTGCTTCAAAATTCTAAGGAAGGGAAATGATAGAAAAATCAAATGAAAACACACCCTTGAACATAAAGTTGCACAACAGGCGAAAGCTATAAATACTCACCCATGCCAGATTTACCATCTGGGTATGTGTATACTTGTCCATTGTTTTTGATAATTGGGAGATTGGAAGGTAAAGGAGCAACTTCTTCTTCACTCTCCTCAGAGCTGGAGCTGCTACTTGTGTCCTCACTGCAGCTATCATAACCGTCGAACATCCCGAATGAGTCTCTTCTTTTCCTTTTGGATTGTGAATAATGTTCTGTCTTAAAGTACAAGAAACCAGTAACATATGATACAGTACTCAAATATATCCTCTGAAAGACCTCAGCACACATTTTGGTAAATGAAATTTGATGAAATCTAGCCCTTAGAAATGATAATTTTATTTTATAATGAAAAGCTTAATCTTTGTGTCAAAAAGGAGTCCTCCACTTCTACGAGACCTAAATTTTATTATCATGTTACTAACAAGATTAATAATTACAATGCTGAACAGTGAATATGAATCAGAAGACTATCATGTAACTCAAGTTTTATCTTAAACTAGGCACGTTACTTTTCTATATAAAGATTAGATTGGGCCGGGCACAGTGGTGCATGCCTGCAATCCTAGCACTTTGGGAGGCTGAAACAAGAGAATTGCGAGTTCAAAGCCAGCCTCAGCAATTATGAGGCGCTAAGCATCTCAGTGAGACACTGTTTCTACATAAAACACAAAATAGGGCTAAGGATCCCTGGTAACTGCCCCTATCCCAAAAAAAGATTAGATTGGATGATTTCTTTTTTTGAAAAACTGTAGTGAACCACATAGATTTCCTAATTTGCCTTTCATCTCTAAAATTGTAAATTTATTTTTTATTTTATTTTATTTTTTTTTAAATATTTATTTTTTAGTTTTAGATGGACACAATAGCTTTATTTTATTTTTATGTGGTGCTGAGGATCGAACCCAGTGCCTCCCGCGTGCTAGGCGAGCACGCTACCACTGCGCCATAACCCCAGCCCCATTATTTTTTATTTATTTTTATTTTTTGGTATTGGAGATTGAACTCAGGGGTACTCGACCACTGAGCCACATCTCCAGCCCTATTTTGTGTTTTATGTAGAGACAGGGTCTCACTGAGTTGCTTAGCGCCTCGCCATTGCTGAGGCTGGCTTTGAACTCGAGATTCTGCTGTCTTAGCCTCCCTAAATCCTGGGATTACAGGCTTGCGCCAACGCGCCCGGCTAAAATTGTAAATTTATTTAAAATTTATAGCATCCAGAAAATATAGATGCTTTAAAAAAATCACTAAGAGTTCTGAAAGGATTACTGGAAAGTGTAAAATTTTAGAGACAATTTTAAGGTATTAACCATTTCAAAAATTATCAAAGATAACACTTCTACCTATATAAAACTCTATTTCATTTTTTAAAACATAAAACAATGGCAAAAACCCGATCCAATTATTTTAAACTAAACATTATTTCTTCTTCAAATCGCACAAAGACACTTCATCCTCTTTAATGAATGCTAGCCATGTCTTTTCCAAAAGATGTTCCCTCATTCAAACTATGAAAAACAAACAAAAAACCAAATACTGCTACTCCAACTCCCTGATACAAAATTCCACAAATTCAAGTCTGGTAAGAAGAAACTCAAAATAAAATAAAAAATAATGAAGAGGAAAAAATGATGCTTATCTTAAAACAACAACAACAAAAAAATCAAACCATCATTAACCACGCAGAAAGCTATTAACTAGAGAGGGAAAACTACTAACTGAAGAATCTTTAGGATTTGGCACCTACTCTTATTCTTTTGCTTCAGTTAATATATATGTACTTGTGTGTGTGTGTATCACATCTTAAATTTTCTTTACAATTTCTTTTCTGGGTAGTCTAACTTCTTTCTGGTATCCCATAGCCAATAACAAAGCTAAAATCTACTGTTCACATGTACTGAGACGGGAATCTGATTTTCATTCATAGTAGATGTAACTATGAAAGCAACAAACACAATGGAAATATTATATCCCCAAAGAATACTGACTTTTAAGAACTCCCTTTGGGAAGGCTCTTCACATATTCCAAAAATATTCCATAACCACCAACCCATTCTTAGTACTCTTCTTTTAGAACTTTCTTTTAGACTTAATTTAAAAGAGAAAAATCCATTTTTTTGGTGGTCGTTTTAGAATTAATCTTCCTCTTTTCCCCAAGTTTCCCTAACATGATCATCCATGTCATTTAGCAGATTTGGTTCTGAACAACTTTTAGGTATTTTTATGAATTAAATGTACTGTCCAAAAAAAAAAAATCAGTTTTGCTATCATCAGATTTAAAAAGAATAAATCAGGCTGTAAAGGCAATTCCAAAAGAAAAGTTCTAATATTTTACACTGATAAGGTGGTAAAGAATGGGAAAATCCTCATTTAGATGTAGTGTGGTACAATAAACACAGAATTCTGACACACATGCTGTTTATTGCCTGAGAACCTGAGCAAGTTATGAGTTTCTTCTCATACTCATTCAAGATTCGACAACTATTTATCAAACGTGTGTCTCAAAATAACTGAAGGTAAAGAGAATGGTGTATAGAGAAGATAAGATTCAGGGTTCTCATAAAGGTTGTGGTCTTAGCAGGATACACTACACAGCAAGACCATGTGATAATATAGTAACAGCCATAGGGGCTGTCAGCTAAGATTCAGTGACAACAAATGGTCTCAGTGAGGTGAGACTCCAAGAACAACAAAACAAAAACAGCAACCTTTTGAATAAATGCTGTTTCATATTCTAGGCAAAGAAAAGATCTTTCAGTCTGGCATATTAAAAAGGCCAACTTGGGCTGTGGCTGTGGCTCAGTGGCAGAGCGCTTGCCTTGCACGTATGAGGCATTGGGTTCAATCCTCAGCACCATATAAAAATAAACAAATAAAAATAAAGGCATGCTATCTACAACTACACACACATACACACACAAAAAAAAAAAAAGGAAAAAGAAAAAAAATTTTAAAAAAGGCCAATGTGGCTAATGCCTAACGAGCAGTGGAGGAGATGAGATCAGAGGGGGATGTAGTGGCCAGGTCATGGGATCATTGTAGGCCAGTTTAGGTAAGGAATATTGTTCTTGGGCCAATAGGAAGACATTATGAACTATTTGCTACAGGTCTGTTATGCACACTTAATATGCATGTGTTAGACTTTTTTTTTTTTTTTTAAATATTTATTTTTTAGTTGTAGGTGGACACAATATCTTTATTTTATTTTTATGTGGTGCTGAGGATCGAACCCAGTGCCTCCCGCGTGCTAGGCGAGCACGCTACCACTGCGCCATAACCCCAGCCCCATGTGTTAGACTTTTAATAAAATCATAAAGCCCACCTCCATGAGGATGTGACATTTTACACTCCATGTGGCCTTTTAAACTCACTAGTTTTCATAGAGGCTTGTTTACTATACAGCCAAATCAGCAGCTACTGCATGTTTATTGACCCTTACATGTCAATTCAAAATATTTTCTAACTCTGAGTTGAAATTTTAGGGGATCAATGATTACAAACATTTTAAGTTTCAATAATTATAGGCTTTTATCATTTTAACAAATACCACAGTTGAAGGCAAAGTGTGGTGCTGCATACCTGTGATCTTAGCAGCTCTGGAGGCTGAGGCAGGAGGATCCTGAGTTCATAGGCAGCCTCAGAAACTTAGTGAGGCCTTAAGCAACTTAGCAAGACCATGTCTCAAAATAAAACATGAAAAGGGTTGGGATGTGGCTCAGTGGTTAAGCACACCTGGGTTCAATTCCTGGTAAATTCCCCTCCCCAAAATACTATAGTTAAATATATTTAGAAAATTTTCCTTACTTCAAAGTCTTCTGGAGCCTTGAATACTTATGAACATTATGATTATCAAAGAGGGATAGGTAGTATGCAGTCTTCTGCAAGTTATCTTTTTGTTGTTGTTTTTGGTACCGAGGATTGAACTCAAGTGTACTCGACCACTGAGCCACATCCCCAGCCCTGTTTTGTGTTCTATGTAGAGACAGGGTCTTACTGAGTTGCTTGGCACCTTGGCGTTGCTGAGGCTGGCTTTGAACTTGCGATTCTCCTGTCTCAGCTTCCCTAAGTGCTGGGATTACAGATGTGCGCCACCGCGCCTGGCTTTTTCCAAGTTATCATACACTAATATTCTAGAGAAATGTTCTGACCTTTTCAGTGCACATGAAAAAGATCATGTATATAATGCATGGGGATGTATCCAGACTGAAATTTCTTGTTGCCCTAAGTATTGTAGGGATGAGTATCTTCTTATTTTGCATTACTGGGGATTGAGCATTGGGCCTTGAGCAGGCTGGGCTAGATCCCCTAGCCAGCATGAGCATCTTGACATACTCATCATCTATGCCAAACTACTTGGGAAGCTGTATTCTATTTAGGGAGTGCTTCTCTAAATATGTTTTTCTTACATTAAGATAGACATAAAAACTGTAATTGGTTTTCCCTGTGCAAAACTAACCATTTATTTACCATGGAGGAACTCAGATGTCCAAAACCTGAGGGAGGTTACAACTTCAATGCAAGAGTAGGTGGGGAAAAAACATGACTACATGGAAAGAGGACCTACAAAGGAGTCTTTTCTGTGCATGCTCTTGTTGGAAAACTTCTCTGGGATTTTGTAATCATGGCCTGTCCTCATAAGTTAAGTCTGAGGTTGTAATTTACCCTCCCCACTATGGTCAAGAAATCCCCAGCGCGAGAAATTAAAGTGGGTACAGGCTACTACTGCGCCTTGACATCAACCAGAGCAATCCTAAATCACATCAAGTAACAGTGACCTACAGTTCAGACCTTTCAGCATTCCCACAGATTTTATCAAATATGAATGCACAAATATATCCACAATAATCCATGGACAAGCATCAACAGAAATAGATTAAGACTGTCAAATACTGCCAGAAACAGTATATAAAATAACCATACATATTCTTTTTAAGACATAAAATGTTATCGAAAAATGAAGAAAGGTATTTAAAAAAAAGCCAAGATTAGGCATAGCTAAATAGAGAAATGAAGGATAAATGTTAAGAAAGAACTAAAACACAGGAAAATGGAAAATTAAGAGGATAGAATATAAATATCTAATAAATGTCTAATTAGAATTCCTTATTCTCTTAAAAAATTTAAATTTATTTTAATCAATACATGAACAACACAAAATTGTACATATTAATCAGGTACTATGCGGTGTCTCAATACATGTACACACTGCTATCAGATTAAACATATATCCTCAAACATCAATCATTCCTTTTTTTTTTTTGGTACTGGGGATTGAACTCAGGGGCACTCGACCACAGAGACATATCCCCAGCCCTATTTTGTGTTTTTATTTAGAGATAAGGTCTCACTGAGTTGCTTAGTGCCTCGCCGTTGCTGAGGCTGGCTTTGAACTCGCAATTCTCCTGTCTCAGCCACCCAAAGTGCTGGCTACAGGCGTGTGCCACTGTGCCTGGCTATCCCCTAGTACTTTATAAAAAAAAAATAAAATCCTTCCTAGATTTTTAAAATACACAGAACATAATCACTAGATACAGTTTACATGTGACTGTACCATTGATTAACTTTTCTCCACTCCTCCTTTTTTTGGGGGTACCGAGGATTGAACTCAGGGGTACTCAACCACTGAGCCACATCTCCAGCCCTATTTTGTGTTTTATGTAGAGACAGGGTCTCACTGAGTTTCTTAGCGCCTCACTGTTACTGAGGCTGGCTTTGAACTCGCGATTCTCCTGTCTCAGCCACCAAAAGTGCTGGGACTACAGGTGTGCACCATCGCACCCGGCTAGAATAAGAATTCTTTTTTTTTTTTTTTTAAACATTTATTTTTTAGTTGTAAGTGGACATAAGAATTCTTAAAGCACAGAATATGAATAACAGAGAAAGATAATGTTGAATGAGATACTGGATGAGAATTTTGCAGAAATTAGAACAGGAATTCATGGACAGATCAACCAAGCATATTAAACACAACAAAAAGATACTTATACCAAAACCAATCATAGCAAAACTAAACACCATCAGAGAGAAGACTTAAAAATCAACCAATCATCACAGTGAATCTTGGTAATCAGCTAGCACAACTCAGGCACACCTAGTCTAATCAGCTGCTTTCTACACCTAAGCATTCAGAGTGACTAACCAGATTAAGGAGCGCCGATCATTTAACAAAGGCCTCTCTGTATGTGAATTAGGGACCAAAACAAATCAATAGAAATAAAAGTAATGTATGAACCAAAAGAAAACTTCAAAAAATACAATAATTCTTCTGAGATATAAGAATAAGATACTATCAAAGAACAAGATAGATCTTGGAACTTAAAAACAGAAGAGGCAAAACAATAAATGCACATGTAAACATGAGACAAGAAGCTAGACAATAGGAGAGTGAATTTATTTTCCAATACCATGAACAAAAGAACTGACGTCACTATTTAAAAGGACAATATTACTAATAATCTTATGCCAATAAATTCAACAACTTGTGTGAATGAACAAAAAGTATCTTTTTGTTGTGTTTAATATGCTTGGTTGATCTGTGTGAATGAACAAAATTTTATTTTTTTGTGCCGAGGAATGAACTCAGGGGTACTTGACCACTGAGCCACATCCCCAGCCCTATTTTGAGTTTTATGTAGAGACAGGGTCTCACTGAGTTGCTTTAGCACCTTGCCATTGCTGAGGCTGGCTTTGAACTCGCAATTCTCCTGTCTCATCCTCCCTAAGTGCTGGGATTACAGGCGTGGGCCACTGCGCCCAGCTGTGAATGAACAAACTTTTTTAAAGAGACAAAACCCAGTGTTGTTGATAAAGAAACAAAACAATCCTGTACTGGTTAAAGAAACTACATTTGTAGTTGAAAATCTCACAAAGAAAACTCCAGTCCCAAATGCCTTTACTAGGGAATTCTACTTAAGAAATACTGATTCTACTCCGACTCTTCCAGAGAACTGAGGGTGACGGAATAGTTTCCAACCCATTCAACTGGGCCACCATTGCTTTAATCCCCTAAACAGATAAACTCATTACAAGAAAACGATTCACCAAGGTTCCACATTAATATAGGATGCAAACATTCTTACACAAATTGTAGCAAATTAAGCCTAAAAATACATAAAAATAATGTACTTTTGACCAAAAAGGTTTATTCTAGAAATGTAAAACTAATACAACATTTGAAAATCAGTAAACTTAGCATATTGACCAATAAAGAAAAAAGATACGATTACTCCAAAAAGATACAGAAAAAGTGTTTGACAAAAATTCAACACTGATTTGTGCCAGGTGCGGTGGCACACGCCTGTAATCCCAGCACTTCGGGAAGCTGAGATAGGAGAATCAAGAATTCAAAGCCAGCCTCTGAAATGACGGCAAGGTGCTAAGCAATTCAGCGAGAACTTGTCTCTAAATAAAACAAAATAGGGCTGGGCTAGAAGCCGGGCGTGGTGGCTCAAGCCTGTAATCCCAGCACTTTGGGAGGCTGAGACAGGAGAATCACGAGTTCAAAGCCAGCCTCAGCAATGGTGAGGCGCTACGCAACTCAGTGAGACCCTGTCTCTACATAAAACACAAAATAGGGCTGGGGATGTGGCTCAGTGGTCGAGTGCCCCTGAGTTCAATCCCCAGTACCAAAAAAAAAAAAAAAAAAAA
>CM053402.1:24627960-24660786 GCA_028644305.1 Xerus rutilus
TCCTTGAAGCTCTCTCATCTGTAAAAATGAAGGTGTAGCCGGGCGCGGTGGCTCAAGCCTGTAATCCCAGCACTTAGGGAGGCTGAGACAGGAGAATCGCGAGTTCAAAGCCAGCCTCAGCAACGGCGAGGCGCTAAGCAACTCAGTGAGACCCTGTCTCTACATAAAACACAAAATAGGGCTGGGGATGTGGCTCAGTAGTCTAGTACCCGAGTTCAATTCCTGGTACCAAAAAAACCCAAAAAAAAACAAAACACCACTCCACAAACTTTATGAGATTATACACTTTTTTTCCTTCAATAAATCTATTATCTGTTCAAAGTTATCAACCAATTATAATGGTAGAATAAAGGCATTTCAAATATGCCATGTGAAAGAAACAGCTCTAATATTTGTGTTTTCTTAGCAAATTTCCAGAAGATGCGTTTTACTTTGCATCAAAGTAACTGAGAAAGAGGAAGACAGCTGATGTAGGAACTAAATGACCCACATGGAACAGAGGTAAAGAAAATTTCTAAGGCAATGAAAAAGAGGTCTCAGGATTACAACTATACAGCAGGCCTAAGAAGCAGACTGCATTAGAGGTGGAGGAGGAGAACGATGACTCCGGAAAAACATGAGTTTTTATGTTTGTTGGAGCATGTGAAAAAACAGCAATACTCCTAAACACTGACCAAATGAAAATATGAGCCAGGTGCAATGGTGCACACTTGTAATCCCAGCAGCTAGGAAGGCTGAGGCAGGAGACTATCAGGTTCAAAGCCAGCCTCAGCAACTTAGCAAGGCTCTAGCAAACTTAGTCTCAAAACAAACAAATATGAAAGGTTGGGGATGTTAAGCACCCCTGGGTTCAATCCCTAGTGCAAAACAAACAAAATAAAAAAGACAACAATTAACTAGGAAAAAGAATTACACTAGAGATGTACTAGTGACTATGTGAGCAGCAGTAATGGTATACTAGCTACATACTATGTAAACACAAGCAATTTAAAGAATATTTGTACTATATGGCAACGATAGGATAAGTGTGAAAACAACTTATTTTCCAGTGAGATTTATCCTTATTTTCCAGTGAGATTAAGGAAAAGCAAGTTTTTTGATCAATTTGAATTATTAGCTGGGTTACATAATCTTATTTTTCATAAAAATTAATTTATTGAATTTATTATATCATGTCCTTTCTACTTTAAGAATGTAATAATAGGCTTTTTATCACAAAATAGCTTTTTATTTATCATTTGTAATTTAACAGCAGTTTCAATAATACAAACTTGATATCATTAATCTGACTGATCAATTATTAGCATTCTGCCCCATTTATTTCTCTCTATACACAACTTTTTCCCTCTCAGCCATTTGTGAAAAGCTTACATACTTAAAGTCCACTTACCTCTAAATCACGGCTGGAAACATAGATCGGGGTTTCTCAACCTTACACTGGCATTTTGGGCCAGTTAACTTAGGTGGTGCATTTTATTTATCATGATTAGTACCATTTCTGGCAGTAATATTCTCCTATCCATCCTGTGACAACCCTAAGTGCCTTCAGGAGCTGCCACATGTCCTCTGGAAGGTAAAACTACCGTGGCTGAGAACTACTGCCTTACATTTCAATGGGCCTTTCCTAATAATGACATCCTCTTACATAGTAGCAGCTCAGCCATCATCTTTAAGAAATTAAAAAATTAACCCAATACTTTAATCTTCCATACATGTTCTGTCAAGTGACTCAATGTATGAATTTTTCCCTCTAGTTCACGATCAAATATTCCATTTGTCATGCCTCTTAAGTTTGAATCTAGAATAATTTTGTCTTTCTTAACATTTAACATGTTTTAAGAATGTAGTCCCTTCCCTTAGAAGGGTAATTTTTCAGAAGTTAGAAAAACTGAAAATACAGATTCAGATACCCACTTCTACTATTATTAAATCTTACATTAGTATTGTGTATTTGTTGCAATGAGCTAACATTGCCATGTTCTCATTAACCAGTCTACACTTAATTCAGATCTTTCATTTTCACCTACTGTTCTTTTTGTTCCAAGACTCCACACTACATATAGTTGCCATAAGTCTCCTCTTGTGTTTTTTTTTTTTAAAACTTCTCCTTTTGGATGACCTTGACAATTGTGAGTAGTATTACTTAGGTAATTTGTTAAACACCTCTCCACTGAGAGCTGTCCTCATGATCCGGCTGAAGTTGTCTTGGGAGATATGTTACTGATATCAAGTGACATTTATATTATGACCTTGATCATCTGGTTGAGGCAGTATCAGATTTTTCCATATAAAGTGATTTGGAGGGTGTTAATCAGGGATTGAATCCAGGAGTGCTTAACCACTGAGCCACATCCTCAGCCCTTTTTGAGATAGGGCCTCGCTAAGTTGCTGAGCCTGGCATTGAACTTGTGAACCTCCTGCCTCAGCTTCCCAAGCTACTGGGATTATAGGCATGTGCTACCAAGCCCTGGTATAAAGTGATTCTTCTAAAAATTTTTTTGATACTGGGGATTGAACCCAGGGGTACTTGACCACTGAGCCACATCCCCAGCTCTATTTTGTGTTTTATTTAGAGACAGGGTCTCACTGAGTTGCTCAGTGCCTTGCCTTTGCTGAGGCTGGCTTTGAACTCACGCTTCTCCTGTGTCAACTTCCCAAAGTGCTGGGACTATGGTGTGTGCCACCATGTCTGGAGTGTAAAGTGATTCTTAACCTTTCCCACACTGAACTCTTGGGAAGGAAATGATGAGGTACAGCCTCCACTTCGGGAGTGGGTGTTATGCTCTCCCCATTTCAGAGATTATCTTACATAAATTGGAATTCTGCAGATTTCCACTTATCTCAAAAGTAAAAATTTACTTTGGGTTTACTTGAGGTTTTCTCATTAATTGATGGTGCATATCACCAACTGTTTATATAGCCAGTGCTGTTTTTCTCAGGGTATCAAATCCAGAAGCATGATGGTTATCTGTCCTTACAGGTGATGTGAATCTTAAGGACCTGCTCTAGGTAAGGTCTGGTTTCAACACTAACATTTTCTCTTATTTTCTGTTAAATAAGCTATATATGGGGAAATACTTAAAAAATACAAATATTCTAATCTTCAAAATACCACTTGAGATTTAACATCCAATGATTCCTGTGCAAGCAATCTGTAACTGTGATTATTTTCCACTCCCAGCATTCTTTTCATGTTCATCATTCGGCATCTTCTGTGAGGGCCCTTATCCTCCTCCCCATAATATTTTCTGTGGGTATCAACTCAGGGATTTCTACTTTTCCATGGCTTGTGACTTATCATTTGTGTGTGTGTGTGTTGTTTTGTGGTGCTGGGGTACTTGCTCATGTGAGGTAAACACTCTACCAACTGAGCTATATCCCCACCCCTTATTATTGTTCTTAATTGCTCGACGGTTCAAACTGTCCCAGACTGGGTGAGTGGGAGCTCCTTCAAGATGAGGTTATTTAGACACACTCCTAATGTTTCTGGAGCAACTCCTTACTTCCTGGCATAACAAGATAGTTTACACTTATCATAAACTCATCTGTCTGTGAGCTGGAATCAAATACTTCTCGAAACAGCCTTGGTTTCTTTTCTTAGATTATTATTATATTAAATATAAATATGTAGGTGTTCAATTTGTTCCTTGTCATTGGATTTTCTCTGCTTCAGAGCCCTTTCAGTTGACAGAATTAAGAATATGCATACATTTGTGTATGACAAATGTATACAAACAAGTACCTTAGAAAATCAGGAATTTCTACCTATGACCACAATTTCAATCCCCCTCCACAGGGTTTTTTTTTTAAACTTATCCATACTCCCCTGTGTCTTCTTCTATAGTGACAACTTGTTCCTCAATAAATTCAACGTACTCTTTTGTTCAATCTTTTTATATACTTAAGTAGCAAAGAAGCACTATATTACATACAAAATCAAAATTCATAATTTATTTGCAGTCCTTTCTCCCCATATCAAGGGGCTGAGTGCCAACTTTAAGTTTATTTAAATTATTTTTTCCTTTCATAGTGGTTATGTTGGTATTTTTGAATTGCTTTCAGTTTTTAGACTCCTTCACTGAATTAAATTTCATTTTCTATCTAGAAGATTAATTTATTTCTCTGTAACCAACTTTATTACTTTGTTTCATCCTTCCTGTAGATATATAATTTTAAAAGGTAAATGAGTCTATGTGTGCTTTTTTATTTTCCTTTCTTACATGAAAGGTCAAATACTATAATCTCTTAGAATAAAACCTCACTCCATTTTGGTGCAAAGCCATCTAGTTTTCGATTTTTTGCAATAACAAATATGCTACTTAAAGTTACACATGTATTTTTATATTAGTGAGGTGAACCTCCAGGGCATATTCTCAGAAGTAGGATATATGTGTGCGTATACATGTTAGACATTGCCAAATTCTCGCCAAAGAAATTTCACTAGTTATACTTGCACCAGCAATATTGAGAGTGCTTGTTTCTCAAAACCTAATGGAGTATATTCTTGTCTCTTAACATATGCCAAAATGACAGGTGAAAAATGGTACATCAGTGCAGTTTTTCCTTTTTTTTGGGGGGGGGTACCAAAGATTGAACTCAGGGGTACTTGACCACTGAGCGACATCCCCAGCCCTATTTTGCATTTTATTTAGAGACAGAGTCTCACTGAGCTGCTAAGCGCCTTGGCATTGCTGAGGCTGGCTTTGAACTCCAGATCCTCCTGCTTCAGCCTCCCAAGCTGCTAGGATTACAGGCGTGCGCCACCTCCAGCCTATTTTTTTAACTTCCTTTTGGAAATAATAGCACATTTTCACAAACGTTGAACCCTTGTACTCATAGACTCACCAGGTGTTAACTTTGGACCCAACTGGGTGGTTCTCTATATAGTTTTTCCAAATCATTTAAACTACATGTATTTGCTAAGATTAAAAACCTTCTCTCATAACTAACTATAGCATAGTGATCAGTTTTAGGAAATGTAACTTTAATTTGAATTAATTTAAATGTTAGTAATTCTCTAATTTACCATCCATATTGCAAACTGAACCCACATCATTATTTGCATTTCTTCCTTCCAGTTCACGATAACATGTTGCATTTATCTTTTTAGTTTAAATTGGAAGGTTAATTTTGAACAATGCAGGCTTTACCCCCTTTTTAATCAGGGGTTTTTCAATTGGGGTTCATCTGACATTCTCTCACTAGACTTGGGTTATGTATTCCCATAAAACTGCATAAACAATGTTGTATCCCTCTCAGGCTATTGTACCAAAGCACAAGATGCCTAAGGTCTCATACAGTTTTTCCCACTATATATTCACCATATTTCTCCTTGCAATTAGTAAGCAGGCTTAGATCATGATTAAAACATTCAACTATTGCTTCTCTTTGAAATCCCACTCCTGCCCCTAATTTACCATGTAATGGTAATCCTTGCCAAACCAACCACCACCACAATGGCTACCAAAATGATCTCCCACTGGCAGCACCATACCAGTCAGCAGGAAATCTTACTCTCACCTCATTTCACCTGGTTACCTACCTATTCATTATCAGTACTAATTAACTCCTATTTTCCCCCAGTGATTTGTAATTCACCATTGTCTTTATTTCAGGGCTCATATTATCCCAGATTTGGCTGCTAGGGTCTCCTTGAACTGGTTCTTTTTGACATGTTCCTGACCACTTTTGAGTACCTCCTTTCTGGCACATTAACATATTTCAGGCTCAATTTTTTATCTATGCTGCTCCAACCCTGGAATTAATTTTTCCAAGGAACTCTGTTTTTAGTAGGGAGTTGGTATTAAAGACCAACTCTTTAGACTTCAGTGCTTAGTCTAGCAGTTTGTCTTTTTTGTGTATCTTTTGCATGTGTGGGATTTGTCTGTTCTGATCTTGTGTTTCTTCCTTAAAGTTTTTGTCATGATTTATTTCAGTTGTTTTTACTTAAAAATTCACTCTTTGTATTTATGGCAAATTTTGATTCTGCTTATGAAGTCTGGTATAAAATTAAATTTTTTTAATGTATCAAAATGTATCAGTATTAAAATGACAAGTATTTTTTTCTTTTTTGGTGCTAAAACTCAAACCCAGGGCCTTATGCATTTGAAGCATGAGCTCTACCACTGAGCTATACACCTATAGCAACTAGTATATTCTTTCATTTTAATTATGAATCAATTACAAAGAAAATTTCCTAAATGATACAGAAAAATTCACCACATTTTCTTCTGGTATTTGTACAGTTTGGTTTTATATTTAGATATCTGACCCATTTGGAGTTTATTCTTGTGTATAGTGTGAAGAATGGGCCTAACATCCTCCCCACCCCCAAATGGCTAGGTAGTTGTTAAAATATCCTTTATTAGAATGTCCACCTTTACCCCCGATTTGAAATACCACCTTTTAAGTACTAGGTTTCCCTATGTAGTTGTGTCCACTTCTGGACTTTATACTATAGTCATGTGTCACAATTTCAGAAACATGTTTCAAGAAATATAACATTAGATGATTCAGCTGTTGGTTAAACATCATAAAATGCACTTACACAAACCCAGACACTATGTCTTATTATACACCTAGGCTATATTATATAGCCTATGCTTTGTCAAATTGCTCTGACAAGTAATTCTTTCCTCTAATTAGGTTAAAAAATCGCCCAGTTTCCACAAGTTCTTCAGCTGCGTTCACATCAGCATTCAGACTTGCCATTCACTGTCACATAATGCAATGAAGTAATGATTTCTGAATAATTTCAGCTACTCAAAGCTAGTAGTAAATTCAACACTGTGGTCAGGTCCAGCCTTTTCTTTAAACATCATAAACTTTGTGCCTTGGCCATGACCATCATGGTACTGACAGGAATATGCTTCTGTGTCTGGTCTTCAATCCAGGTCATTACAAGTACCTGCACATTAGACACAGACCCTTCTTGAATTGTAGTCTTATTGCCTTCAATGAAGCAGATCCTTCTTTGCTCTTGTTCTTCAAGCTCATGGCTATGGTAGAATGGGACATGCCTGACTGGTGAGTAATAACCAGCACTGATTTTCCACCTTTGTAGTCCTTAATGACTTATTTCATTTCCAAGTCAGTCCCTCCATGTGGCCTCACAGTGGTAATATAAGCAATGGATTTTGCATGCTTAGGGGCCACCGTGAGCAAAACAATATGTGACTAAATCAAGTACAAGAGAAAATGGTATGATGAAAAGATGCAGTAAACATGAGATTTATGAAGCTACTGTTGATATAACATGGAATACTGTTTAACAGTGAACTAAAAAAAAACATGTATACTTTAAAATAATGATAAAAAGCATAGTAAACACATAAACCAGTCACAGGCATTTATTATCAAGTATTATGTAGTGTACATAACTGTGTGGTATACTTTTAAAGCACTAGAATACAGTAGGTTTGTTTACACCAGCATCATCACAAACACACAGTACATTCTGCTATCATATTATGGTGGCTACTATGTCATAGGCAATAGTAAAATTTCAGCACTGTTATAATCTTATGGTACCACTGTTGTACATGTGGTACCATAGTTGACTAAAAGGTTAGGTGGTGCAGGACTCTATTTCATTTGTCTGTCTATTCATGTGTCATTTTCTTGCTTTCATAATTAGAGGCTTTCTAGGATATTTTTTTACTTGCTGGGGCTAGATCCACTCCAAAGATCTCTTTTAATGTTTCCATATTCTTCCATGTTTCTTTTTTTCCCAAAGGAATTTCTTGTATTAACTAGTTCAACTCTACACCAAAAAATTTATATTGAGATTTAATCAAATTTATCAATAACTTAGACACGATAACTAGATGATGTTGAAATGTCTTAACCAAGAACAATGGATGCCTTTCCATTTGTTCAAATTTACCTTGTGTCTTTTTTTTTTTTTTTTTTTTGGTACTGGAGATTGAACCCAGGATCACTTAACTACTGAGCCAATAACCTCAGCCCTTCCTTTCTTTGAGTCAGGGTTTTACCGAGTTGCTGAGGTTGGTCTGGCGCTTGTGATCCTCCTGCTTCAGCCTCCCAAGTTGCTAGGATTACAAGCAGGTATCACCGTGCCTGGCTTAACTTGTGTCTCTTAGGAATGATTTATAGTTTGCTTCACATAGTATTTTATTTTTTTAAAATATTTTTTTAGCTGTAGATGGACATAATTTTATTAATTTTTTATGTGGTGCTGAGGATCCAACTTAGTGGTTCACACATGCTAAGCGAGTGCTCTACCATTGAGTCACAACCTCGGCCCTGTGCTTCACATAGTTTTTAAAACAATTCTTGTTAAAGCAAATCCTTAAAAATTTTGTTGTTCCTGTTGTAAATATGATTTTTTGTGGCACTGCCTCCCCCCTCTCCTTTCTTTTTTTGCAGTTCTGAGGATCCAACCCAGGGTCACTCTACCACTGAGCTATATCCACAGTCTCTTTTCATTTTATTTTGTTAAGACAGGGTCTCCTTAAGTTGCCAAGGCTGGCCTCAACTTGAGATCCTCTGGCCTCAATTTACTGAGTAGCTGGGATTATAGGTGTGCACCACAACGTCTGGGTGTTGTATTGTCTTAAGTGGCTGTTTCTTTTTTTTTTTTTTTTTTTTTAAATATTTTTTTTAGTTGTAGATGGACATGATGTCTTTATTTTATTGCTTTGTATGTGGTGCTGAGGATTGAACCCAGGGCCTCACGCATGCGAGGCAAGCGTTCTACCGCTGAGCCACAATCCCAGCCCTTAAGTGGCTGTTTCTGTAGTACACGGAAATATATTATTTTACATTCTTTCTTGCTCAAATTGTTTTGAGGTAGTCTGGCCATTGATTTTCTAGGGCTTTTCAGAAAAACAATCATGTCACCAACCGAGAAACTTTATTGTTCCTTTTCCCAGTATTATGTATCTACTTATTTTCTCCTTCCTGTGTGTTATGGGCTCAGAATTCTGGTATAAATAGTGGAAAAAACAGTCATCTTTACTTTGTTACTGTGTTTCTTATTAAGATGCTGGCTTTTAGGACCGAGGTGCTTATTTGTGAAAATAAAATCATGTTAAATAAAGAAGTGTCAGCCGGGCGCGGTGGCTCACGCTTGTAATCCCAGCACTTAGGGAGGCTGAGATAGGAGAATCGCAAGTTCAAAGCCAGCCTCAGCAACGGCGAGGCGCTAAGCAACTTAGTGAGACCCTGTCTCTACATAAAACACAAAATGGGGCTGGGGATGTGGCTCAGTGGTCGGATGCCCTGGTACCAAAAAAATAAAAAAAAATAAAGAAGTGTCTATCCCTGTTTTCTCAAAAGTTTTTGTTAGGTATTAAAATTTTGCCTCAGGACTTTTCAGGATCTATAACTTTTCTGTTCAGAATTATTAATATAGTAAATTTTATAGGTTTCCAAATGCTCACATTGTCCTTATATTTCTAGTATAAACTCTGCCAAGATGTTTTCAATTCTGTGAACATAATATTCACATATTATTTCAGTTACCCTAGTGGTGTACTGCTCAATTTAAGTTTTTAAAGGTGCTCCACATCTGGGACAAAATGGGTTAATGTGGTGTGACAGACTGCATAATGCTTAGGGTTTTGCAAGATATTCTTAACTATTATCTGTAGCTTTCATTTCATTTCACTTCTATCTCCATGAAAGGTTTAGAAATCAGTATTAGTCTTGTTTCACAAAAATAATTATAATCCCCCTCCTTCCATTTTTCTGTAGTCATGTAGCATTGGGAACATCTGGTCTCCCAGGCAGAACTCCCCTTGGCCCATCTATTTTTCTTTTTCTCATCTTGGTTAACTTAGTTAGTGGTTTATCTATCTTGTGAATTTTTGCCTGAAGGCCCAGGACTGATTCATCAATTGGATATATAGTTTTGTACTTCAACTCATTAATTTCTTTTAGTTACAGATGGACACAATATCTTTTATTATTTTTTTATGTAGTGCTGAGGTTCTAGCCCAGTGCCTCACATGTGCCAGGCAAGTGCTCTACTACTAAGCTATAACCCGAGCCACTAACTCGTTAATTTCTCTCTCTCTTTTTAACTTCTTTTTTTGTGTGTGTGTTTTTCTTTTGGCTTATTTTGTTCTTTTCGTTTTTGAGATAAGCATTTATGTCACTAATATAGGTGTTTTTAGGGCTATGAATTTTCTTCTGCTCACTGCTTTAAATGTGTTCTACAGATCATGTTGTGTAGTATTTTCATCACTGTTTACCAGAAACTGCAGTTTGTTTGCATTTCCCTTTTATTCAACAGTTAAGCTTTTCAAAATTGGGGTATCCTGGGTGCAGTGGCACATGCCTATAATTCCAGTGGTTTGGGAGGCTGAGACAGGAGAATCGTGAGTTCAAAGCCAGCCTTAGCAAAGGCAAGGCACTAAGCAACTCAGTGAGACCCTGTCTCTAAATAAAATACAAATAGGGCTGGGGATGTGGCTCAGTGGTCGAGTGTCCCTGAGTTCATTCCCTGGTATCCCCTGCCAAAAAAATTGAAGCATATTTTTGAATGCATATGAAGATACAGGACTTCTTGGTCATTCTAGAAAGCTCCCTCATGTACTTTTCCAGGTAATTCTTCACCTTCTCCCAGAATTATACCAACTTCTGTAAATATCTATAATAATTAACAAATTAGGCACAATAAGATTAACAATAACTAATAATAAAAGAGAACAATTAAAATATAGTGTAATAAAAGTTATGAATGTGGTCTGACAAAATATCTAATTGTTCTATACTCACTCTTCTTGTAATGATATAAGGCCTACAGGATGAGATGATCGATATCGCTTTAGCTACTACATAAGGGTATTTGAACACAAGCACTCTAATACCTTCACAGTCATTCCGATAACTGAGATGGCTAGTAAACAATGGGTAGGTAAACACTGTGGATAAGCTGGACAAAAGGATGATTCATGTTCCAGGCAGGATTGAGTGAGATGGCATTAGACAATGTATGTTTTCTCAAACCTTAAATGTGAACATTGTATGTATGAGATCATAAGCTTCACAATAGATACTCTATGATGACTGCACTTGTAAGTGAGGGTGCGTTTTAGTGGTTGCTGGCCTCTTCCTTATTCCACACCCAGACGTAAAGTCCAGTTTGGCTAGTGATAAATCCACATTTCTATGTTTTTGGGTCCAACTTCTGATTCTATCATTATCATGACTTTGGATGCAATTAATTACTTAGGTCTCAGTTTCCCTCTCTTCTAAATAAGGAAAATACATACCACTTACCACACAGGAAGGATGTATGATAAAATAAAATAGTTCACATGGACACTTTCAGTTCTTCAGAAGAAAGCTATGAATCCTTAAGTATGAACCTGAAAAGCTAATTAAAAATAAGATGACCTTGTCAAAATTAAGTATGAAACGCATGGTGGCCTAGAGGGTCTTTAAGATCATTATTATCAGGGCTAATGAAAAAAAAACTAACAGTTCTCTTGGGTTTTTTTTTGGACAGTGCTGGGGACCAAACCTAGTTTCTTGGGCAGGCTAGGCAAATGCTCTACCACTAAGCAACACCCCCAGCGTGATCATCTTTTAAAAATATATTTGAAGCTGGTTGCTCAAAAGATATGTAATTAGCTGGACACGGTGGTGCACACCTGTAATCTCAGCACTTCAGGAGGCTGAGAATTACAAGTTCAAACCCTGTCTCAGTAAGGGCGAGGTGCTAAGCAACTCAGTGAAACTCTGTCTCTACATAAAACACAAAATAGGGCTGGGGATGTGGCTCAGTGGTGAAGTATCCCTGAGTTCAATCCCTGGTACAAAAAAAAAAGCAAAAAACAAACTGCTGGGGCAGGAGAATCTCAAGTTGAGGCCAGCTTCAGCAATTTTAGTGAGATATTTTCTTGAAATAAAAAAGGACTGGGGGGCTGAAGTTGTAGCTCAGTGGCAGAGCACTTGCCTGGCATGTGTGAGGCACTGGGTTAGATCCTAGCACCATATAAAAACAAATAAATGCACTGAATCCATATACAATTAAAAAAAAAAAGGACTGGAGACATAGTTCAGTGGTAAATAGCCCCTGAGTTCAATCTATTCCCAGTACTGCTAAGATACATAATCACTGAACAGTAACCATAGAGCATTAGTTAAAATTGAGTTACATATATATATGCAAAATAAAGGATATTTCTCTGGTATATAAAATAATCTATAATTAATTGATTAGGTTTTTTTTTTTTTTTTTTTTTGGTACCGGGTATTGAACGCAGGGGCCATGACCACTGAGCCACATCCTCAGCCCTATTCTGTGTTTTATTTAGAGACAGGGTCTCACTGAGTTGCTTAGCGCCTTGCCATTCCTGAGGCTTGGCTTTGAACTCAGGAGTCTCAGCCTCCCAAAGTGCTGGGATTACAGGCGTGCGCTACCACACCTGGCTTGATTACTTTTGAAGTCTAAAAGTAAATAGATTATATTAGCCAATATTTATTAAGCTACACACATCATTATGCTAAGCACCAGAAATCGAAAAAAAAAAAAAAAAAAAAAAAGCCTACTCTACAACTAAGACTGTAAACTGTGGCTACATAATTTAATAAATAAATTAATGAGCATTATATACAACCAGTTTTATAAGAATAGAGAGTATGAATTAGAGAATCCAGTGAAAAGGAAGGAGGAGGGATTCTGGAAAGATCTTAACATTTTGTCATTTATATAGCAGCTTACACTTTTTAATACAGCAGTCATCACATATTAGTGGAAGTTTATAGAAACTTCAAAAGGGAAGCAAGGCTGATTCTCACCCCACATTTCAGATGAAGAATGTGAAGCTCAAAGAGATTAGGAAATCTGTCTGAGATCACAGGTCAAGAGGTAGCAGAGCCAGAGCTAGAGCTCAGTTTGCTGACTTTGTTCAGAGATCACTTATACTATACTAAATTCTAGGTTATGAACACCACAGTGAGAACTAGGAAGGTGCTCAGAAATTTCTTACATGGTATTTCCTTAACTAATCTGATGAAAAACAAAATAAAACAAAAATTTTTGGAGTATACATTAAAAACAAAATTCTGACCTTACTGTGGACCTACTGAAGAGGGGTGTGTATTTTTAACAAAAGCCTCCAAGAAGTGAGTCCAGCTATATTTGGTAAATACTGTTCTGTACCTGCATGTCCAATTCGGCAGACATATGGCTTTTAAATTGACTGATTAATACAATAAAAATTTGAGTTCTTTGGTTTACTAGCTACATTTTAAGTGTTCAATAGTCACGTGACTACACTACAACACTGCACAAAGTTCTTCTGGACAATGCCAACTCATTCTAGATCAGCTCTTCAACTGGGATGAGAAAACCAAGACAGAGGATCTTCAACAAGTCAGTTGAAGATCATGCAACTAGTCAGTGGCAGAATCACAATTCTAACGTAATCTTCTGGCACTCCCTTACTCTATCACTTCATCCTACCTCACATTCAGGGTTTGTTCAAATGGAATTATTGTTCATACACCTTTTCTTGTTGATCCTAGCAAAGCAAGAAGATAAATTCTAAATTTATGGGGAATAAATCCTTAAAAAAATTCATTAAAAGAAGATATAAAGTCCAGGGCGCTACCGGCCTATAATCCCAGTAACTTGGGGGCTGAGGCAGGAGGATTGCAAATTTGAGATCAGCCCCTGCAATTTAGCGAGGCCTTAAGCAACTTAGTGAGACCTTGTCTCAAAATTAAAAATAAGAAGGGCCTGGGGGTGTAGATCAGTAGTTAAGTGCCCCTGGGTTTAAGCCAGTGCCCCTCCCCCGCCAAAAGAACTAAAGTAATTGGTTATTTTTACATAAAATCAAAAGTTGTCTGGGATAGTTAATATACCCTTTTGTAGGGCGAAACAGTTAAGCTTGTTGTAACTATTTTAAGAATGCTTTTTCTACTGTTCTGTTCTTCTCTCTCTTGGAATTAAAAACCTAAGACTAATGAGACATATTAGCTGTCTTACTCTGAACTGTAAACGTGAAAGGTTAAATCTTATCTAGTAAACATTTTTAGAAATGAAAAAGGGAGAAACAAGGAGCCACCAAAGGATAATAACTTTTCTAAGTTTAGAAGGTGGTCACTGAGATCACTGAGCATTGTTGGCTTTTACTAGTCTAGTAGTTCAAGGTTTGTGACGTTAATATGTCATTTGCACTTATGAACTATGATTTTGCCTTAATTTGACCACTATGTTATGTGCTTTAACCCATTTTAAAATAAATTGTTTCATTTTTTAAAGAAATATTTAGTTGTAGATGGACACAATACTTTTATTTACTTATTTTTAAGTGGTGCTGGGGATCGAACCCCGTCCCTCACACATGCTAGGCA
The DNA here is from genome assembly GCA_028644305.1 of Xerus rutilus. Taxonomy (NCBI): domain Eukaryota; kingdom Metazoa; phylum Chordata; class Mammalia; order Rodentia; family Sciuridae; genus Xerus; species Xerus rutilus. The sequence continues at coordinate 24,642,292 of CM053402.1, forward strand.
AGTGCTCTACCACTGAGCCACAATCCCAGCCCAAACTGTTTTATTTTAATTTCTTAAATAACTTAAAGACTACAAGCAGCATCTGACTATCCAGAAAGGTTTAGATAATGTCAACATATAACTAGTCATAAAAAATACAGCAGTGTCTTCTTTAAAAGTAAAACCAGTTGTTCCTGTCTAGTATGTTTAGAGGGCAAATGGTTCCAAAGTTAGTCAACTTATGTCATGACAGCTCACATTTAAAGCAAGCAGGAAAACAACTTGGAACTCCATATTAATTACAATTTTAAAGACATAATTATACAGCTCTATTAATTTTTCATGATCTAGTGTTCAATTCCATATTAAATTCTAGTGACTAGATTTTAAGAAAATATTATATGTCCAAATTTATATGAAATTAAAAATTGGATGGTTGAAAAACATGGCTTCACATATGAACAGATACTTATTCAAGACAGATTTTGCCATAAATTGCAAGTTATTCACAAGCCTTGAGTATGGGGTTCTATATAAATAGAAGCTACTTGTTATTCAGAGAAGGTGGTGCAAAAAAAGCTATTTTCTTTCTAAACACTCTTTGGTGTAGAGGCAAACAAAAACCAGTCTAAGAACACTAGAGCAAAGCAAGTGTCCAAGTCATAAGAGGTGGAGGAAAAAAATGTGCTCTAACATTCTAAACAGGGGATTGGGAGTTTAGGATAAAAATTTATTTGCTGACTTTTAGACCAGTACTTCTACATTATGTTTGGACTCTCACTTCACCATATTAGACAGAAAAAAAACATGTGCCCCAAGATTCTTTTGCCAAGAAAACTACTGGAGGCAACAGAGCTCACTAAATGAAGAACGTTAAAAGACTGAGCTACAATATGTATTTGAAACTGAACTACCAAGTGACAAATACTGGTGCATTTTAATGTAGGGTGCATTAAAAATATTGCAAACTAAGCAAATATTAAAGTGCTGCATAAATTTAAAATCTCATAAAATATAAACTCTTAAAAAAAAAAAAGAATTTGGCAAGTGGAGTCCTGGAGGAAGAACAGTTTTTGCAAGGAGCACAGGTCAAATGATGGAGAGTAGTTCTGATCAGTTCTCTACCAGGCTGAAGTTTCTAAGCGCTTTAGTACTATCCTCAGGATGCAATTTGAGAGATCCTTAGGGAAAGTGATTTAGGCAACAAGCAAATGTGCTTTGTAATAGAACTATAGAGATGATGAAATTTCTAACTTCAAAAAGGTGCACTAGTGAGAGAAAACGGCCATGAAATCCTGAGTTCCATTCCCTAGTTTCCTGTCAGAGCAGTATCAACCATCTTCAGATGTGTAAGTCAGCACACTTGAAATTGACCCAGCAAAGTTTTCAGCTGGCCTTCACTTTCTCAAATCCTCCTCCCTCCCTCCACTTTCCTGCTGTTCTTTCCTGGCACACAAAATATAGGCCAATGAGCAGTGGGTGGGTGAGGAGGATGTGAGAGAAAATTTGAGAAGTAAAAAAAGGAGCAACTTAATCAGGACATGAATGAGACTGAAGGTCTAATAAGGGTAGGCAAACGATTAGAACTACTTAAAAACCGAAGGGGCTTTCCTGGGCACTAGTGAGCACTCAGTGTTTGTAGGGGATTAGTAGAGGACGGACTACCTACCACTTTTCAGAGGCTGCAGAGGGGACGGCTGCTTTGGGTGACCTCTAATGTGTCTTCCGACTCTGAAATGTTAGGATTTTTATTTCACAAAAGAGAACGCTGTAGTCACAGAAACCCACTGATCTGGAACCCTTTTAAAGAAGCGACCTCGGTGGCTGCTTCCTAAATACCACTCCCACCTCTCCCTCCCACACGTGCCCACCCCGCCCCCTTTCAATATTTCCACCTCCACGTGCAAAATGCCTTACGGCACTGGTCCCTAAACAGACAGGTACCTTCTTTTGCAAAGCACCAAAACTGTATTTCCCCACATCCACCTCCCAAAGGAAGTGAGGACTCCATTCCAACCCCACACCCTGAGCGCCTAAAAAAGTAAGTGTCGGATTCAGCCTTTCTCCGTAGCCAGAGTAGGGTGGGGGTGGGGGGGCATAAAAAAACTTTCTTCTCGATTTTTCCCCCCCAGGGAGTGGAGGAAAGAACCCAAACGAGTCTGGGGCTGAGAGGGTGGGGGAGGGGAAGCCCTGAATCGTTTAACGGTCGGTAGGGGGAGGGGGCGTGGGATGGAGAAGCAGGCCTGGGAGCGGGGTCCGAGAGCTGCGGGGTTCCTGGGGTCGGGGAGCTGCAGGCGTTCCCCCCACCTGGCACACAAAGCGGCTGCCGCGCTCGGCTCTCACCAGATCCTTTGTGTTTTCCATCAGGGCCTCATGGGTAGGGGTTGTCCGTGCTCCCCGAGCCCGCGGCGCCCCCTCCCCGAGCTGGGGGCAGGCGCCTCTCCCCGGGACTGCGGCGACTACAGGGGGCCCCCAGCTGGGCCCAGACTGGTGGCGGCTGCGGCAGCCCCCGGATTTCCCCCCTTTAACTCGGGTGGCCCCAGGATATCAACAACATTAGCATAGCCCTCCCTCCCCAGCGCGCCTGCGCCGTGACCCGCGCCCCGATTGGCCCACTTCCCTACATACCCTCCTCTTTCTCCTCCAGCGTGGGACCCTCTGCAGGCTCCGTACTCTAAGGACCGTACCAAGACGAAGGTAAGTAAAGGTAATTGGGGTTTGTGTGAAGTCGAGTGGTTAAAAGACCAGGAGTAAGAGTAGAAGTTTCATTCAGTCACCCCCATTTGTACTCTGGCTGTCTTGCGCGCCTTTCAATATGTTGCCGCAGTTGTGTGGGAAAAAATTTCCACTCCAGTCACGCCGCGTCCCCCTACACCCGGAAGATTGGCTGTCCCGGAGGAACTCCCACACGGGGAGGGGCTGGCGAGGGGAGTGGGAGTGACGTAGGGGGTGTTGGTCACGTGGCCAGAGGATGCGCAGGCTCCTTCCGGTCCTCTGGGACCTTCTTGGCGAGGGCCAGCGAGGCGACGGCGCGCATGCGCAGAGTAGCTCCACGTGAGCACTTGCGTTTCTTCTCAAACCCAACGATGCCGCCCGAACGCAGGAGCCGGAGGAGACCCGGCCGGAGAGCCCACGCAAAGCCGGACAGGAAGACCCAAATGAGGTCGGACCAGAAAGCCAGAGCGGGGACGGGCGGGCCTCCCCGAAAGGCTGTCTCTTCATCCCGGCGGACACCACCGGCCCAGCGGAGCGCCGCAGCCGTTTCGATTGCAGTCGCCGCGGCGGCGGCGGAGAGACGGCTCCGGCAGCAGAATCGCCTGACGCTGGAGGAGGACAAACCGGCCGTAGAGCGGTGCCTGGAGGAGCTGGTCTTCGGGGATGTCGAGGACGATGAGGACACGCTGCTGCGGCGGCTGCGGGGCCCGCGGGTGAGGGAGGCCCCTGCGCGGGCCTGGCACGCTAGGGCGGGGCGCGCGGTGGGCGGCGAAGCTCTGAAGGCGGAGCATGGGCGACCTGCGGCGGGGAGCGCTCAGGTGGGAGGGAGGGAGCTCGGAAGGTTGGCGCCGAGGGGCGCCACTGCGCGTACCCCGCCTTCCGGCGCTGGACTGAGAGCTTGGGCGGGCCGAGACCACGCCTTTCTCTGCCCGGGAGGAGCCACTGCTCCTCGTATGCAGCTGGCGCTCAACGCGTTTTTGTTTTGCGAACTATAGTCGTGACCATCTTGGGCGCCTCAGCTGTGACTGTCTGCTCGAACTCAGCATTGTGGTCTGATCACCTGCCCCAGTACCTTGCCAGTGATTCAAAGAGTTCTAATTCCTTCATGAAATCAATTGCTGGGCTTGTCTCCCGGCGCGATCAGTCGCGCACCAACTTTCGAGAATGATCACGTATTCTTTTAACGGATATGTGTAGGTCTTTGACACTTTAACAAGCAATGGCAAATCCTCTTTGATTGATTAAAATTTTGCACTCTACCTTTTTTAAAATTATATACCTGCTTTTGTCCAAGATAGAGATTCCCAGGCACAGAAATGGTCAAAATTGACCAAAATCCCTGCCCTCTTGGAGCTTGTGGCAGAGACAGAAGATAAGGAAATGATAAATAAATAACATTCAAGTATTTGGTGAGAAGTGCTGAAGAGAAAAAAAAATCTTCCCAAAAGGAAAAATAAATGTGTGTGAAGGAGGACTGAAATTTTAGATAAATGCGGCCAAGGAAGGATTGAGAATTACTGGCAATGTTTAATAAATTAATGTTGACTTAGCAAGTATCTGCTGATGGCCACCTCCTTTGGGTGCTTAGGGGAGATGTTGCTACAGTCTAGAGAACTAGTTCTGGAAGTGTGCTAAATCCGATAAGTTTTATAGTCCGGAGGAACAGCCTACCAGAGATGGGATTTGTTGGGCATATTAAACTGTAGTAATGCAGGTGGAAGTCAGTGGGACATTGCTGTCCTCTGGGTTGGGGAAAGCTCAAGCTCACAGGAGATTTTTGTGGTCTAGATTTAGATTTGATGGTTTGATGTAAAGTTTTAAAGAGGTGGGATTAAGAATGATTAAGAGAAAACTGTGTCTAAGAATATGAGATAGGATTTAGTGATATTTGTCTTCAACTCTAATCTGCCTTGGGACTTTAATTTCTATAGTTGGGGCATTTCTCCTGCCCTTTTCTTCATCTGTTAACTTACCTTTTGTTCTTGTCTGCTGTGGTCTTTTTCTTTCAGCATGTTCACTTGCTCTCCTTAATTATTCCAGCTTGCCTCGCTTGTCTAGCTAGAGGTGTCATTTACTGGTCTCGTTTTTTTTTGCTTCTGCCTCCAGTGTTTGCTTTGGTAGCATTCCATCCTATTATTTAATCAGAGGGCCATAAAAACAAAGCATTCTTCAAGTCACTTAAGGCATGGGTGACTGTGGGATGGGAAAACTCAGTGCTTGAAGGCGTTTTGTTTTCTGTAGGTTCACCTGCATGAAGACTCTGCTGACTCGGAAGTGGAGAATGAAGCAAAAGATTGTTTTCCCCCTCAGAAGCAGCCAGTGTGGGTGGATGAAGAAGATGAAGATGAGGAAATGTAAGCTCCCTAACTTTTCTTTCAGGATCCCTCTGTACACTTCAAAAATGACTCTGGGGCTGGGGTTATGGCTCAGTGGCAAAGCGCTTGCCTGGCATGTGTGGAGCACTGGGTTCAATCCTCAGCACCACATTAAAAAAAGAAAAAGGGCATTGTGTACATCTACAACTTAAAAAAAAAATTCTGTTGGTTTAAAAACCATTCTCTTTAAAAATGTGGGATTATGTGAAGATTTGAAGAACATTTGGAAGTATAGAAAAGGTCCTTCCTCATCACCCTACTGAGAGAGAACTACTGTTAACATGTTGGCATTCTTCTCTTTCTCTCTCCTCTTCTGTGCAGTACAGATCAGCTAAAAGAACAGTGTTTGGAGTTAGAGCTGAGCTTGCTTCCTTAATTGTCCAGTTCCAAATTGACAAGTTTGGAATCTGCCCTTTTTTTTTCATTTTTAAGATGAATGTAATTATATGCTAAGAGGCTGTTCTGATTGAACAGGGCATATAAAACTTTTAGTGCAGTATCTGAAACAGAAAGGATTAAAAGAAAGTAAGCTAGCACAGTGTGTACTTTTGTAGATGAAAATGTACTGAAAATATACTTAATTTGTACATAAAATCATTGGCAAATGTTTCTTCCCACTTAATTTTTTTTAAGTTTTAATTTTTTAAATTTGTTCTAATTAGTTATACATGACAGTAGAATGCATTTAGACACATTGTACAAATGGAACACAACTTCTTCCTCTGGCTGAGCAAGTGTAATCATACATGTATATAGGGTAATAATGTCCATCTCATTCCACTATCCTTCCTATCCCTACACCCCCTTCTCTCACTCCCTGCTGCACAATCCAAAGTCCCTTCATCCCCCTCCCCCCATTATGTTTATCAGAGAAAACATTTGGCCTTTGGTTTAGGGGGTTTGGCTTATTTAACTTAGCATGATATTCTCCAGCTTTATCCATTTACCTGAAAATGTCATTATTTCATTCTTTAAGGCCGAATAATATTTCATTGTGTGTATATACTACCTTTTCTTTATTTTAGAAAAATTTTTGGACAATATGTCTTTATTTATTTTTATGCGGTGCTAAGGATCAAACCCAGTGCCCTCACGCATCTAGGCAAGTGCTCTGCCACTGAGCTATAGCTCCAGCCCAACCATCTTTTCTTTATCCATATATCTATTGAAGGGCATCTAGGTTGGTTCCACAGTTTAGCTATTGTGAATTGAGCTGCTGTGAACATTGATGTGGCTGTGTCACTATAGTATGCTGATTTTAAGTTCTTTGGGTATAGACCAAGGAGTGGGATGGCTGGGTCAAATGGTGGTTCCATTGCAGGTTTTCTAAGGAATCTCCATACTGCTTTCCAGATTGGTTGCACCAATTTGTAGTCCCACTAGCAAAGTATGAGTGTACCTTTTTCTCCACATCCTTGCCAACATTATTGCTTGTATTCTTTTTTTTTTTTTTTTTTTTTTGGTATCAGGGATTGAACTCAGGGCTACTCAACCACTGAGCCACATCCCACCCCTATTTTTTGTGTTTTATATAGAGATGGTCTCATTGGGTTGCTTAGTGCCTATCCATTGCTGAGGCTAGCTTTGAACTCGCAGTTCTCCTGTCTCAGCCTTCCAAAGTGCTGGGATTATAGGTGTGTGCCACTGTGCCTGGCTTAGCACCTTGCTTTTGCTGAGGTTGGCTTTGAACTGGTGATCTTCCTGTCTTAGCCTTCTGAGCTGCTGGGATTACAGGCATGCACCACCTTGCCTGGCCCATTTATTGATTCTTGATTTTACTTCTTGCACTTTAGGAGTCTGGTTAACTTAACGAAGTCATTTCCTAAGCTGACATGGTGGAGATGGGGGTCCCACTTTTTCTTCTATTAAGTACAGGGTCTCTGTTCTAGTACCTAAGTCTTTAATCCACTTTGAGTTGATTTTTGTGCAGGGTGAAAGAGGTTTAATTTCATTTTGTTACATATGGATTTCCAGTTTTCCTAGCACCATCTGTTGAATAGACTATGTTTTCTCCAATGTATGTTTTTGGCGCCTTTGTTTAGTATGAGATAACCATATTTATGTGAATTTGTCTCTGTGTCCTCTATTCTGTATCATTGGTCTACTTTTCTATTTTGGTACCAGTACCATGCCGTTTTTGTTACTATTTCTCTGTAATATAGTTTAAGGTCTGGTATTATGATACCTCCTGCTTCACTCTTCTTGCTAAGGATTGTTTGGCTATTTTAGGTCTCTTGTTTTTCCAAATGAATTTCATGATTGTTTTTTTTCTAGTTCTATGAAGAATGTCATTGGGATTTTAATAGGAATTGCATTAAATCTGTATATAACAGTTCTGGTAGTGTGGCCATTTTGATGATATTAATTCTGCCTATCCAAGAGCATGGGAGATCTTTTCATCTTCTAAGTTCTTCCTCAATTTCCTCCTTTTGTGTTCTATGGTTTTCATTGTAGAGGTCTTTCATTTCTTTTGTTAGGTTGGTTCCCAAGTATTTTATATTTTTTGAGGCTATTGTGAGTGGGGTAGTTTCCCTAATTTCTCTTTCAGTTGATTCATTACTTAGGTATAGAAATGGATTTGATTTATGGGTATTGATTTTACATCCCATTACTTTGCTGAATTCATTTATTAGTTCTAGAAATTTACTGGTGGAGTTTTTTTGATCTCAATGTAGAATCATGTTGTGGGCAAATAGTGGTAGTTTGAGTTCCTCAATTCCTATTTGTATCCCTTTAGTTTCTTTCATCTAATTGCTCTGGATAGAGTTTCAAGGACTATATTGAATAGAAGTGGTGAAAGAGGGTATCCCTGTCTTGTTTCAGTTTTAAGGGGGGCTTTCAGTTTTTCTTCCCACTTATAACAAAGACCTTTATCAACTTTTTAAAAATTATTTTTATTCTTATTCTTTTTAGTTATACATGACAATAGAATATATTTTGGCAAATTGTACATACATAGAGTATAACATTCTAATTAGGGTCCTATACTTGTGGTTGAACATGATATGGAATTACCCTGGTCGTGTATTCAAATATAAAACTAGGAAAAATTATGTCTGATTCATTCTGCTGTCTTTCCTGTTCTCAACCTCCCTCCCTTCTTTTCGTTCCCCTTATCAACATTTTTTAAGTGGTTATGTTGTAGCCCACTGTGTGAGCCAACCATGATTTATGTACCTATTGTTGGATGGATATATTTCCTTACTTTTTCCTTTAATGATTTAACGCTGAAACAAACATCTTTTTTAAAAAAATTTTTTAAACCTTTATTTTATTTATTTATGTATTTTGTATGTGGTGCTGAGGATCAAACCCAGTGCCTCATGCGTGCGAGGCAAGTGCTCTACCACTGAGCCACAACCCCAGCCCACAAACATCTTTATAAATAAACCTTCTTATACTTTTTAAATTAATTCCTTAAGAAATATTCTTTGAGGTTAAATTACTTGATCAGAGAGCGCAGATATTTTTAAGACTCTTGATTAATGCTGCCAGACTGCATACCAGTTTCCATTCCCCTTGAAGTCCATTTTTATTTATTTACTTTTACTTTTTATTTTTTTTATTTATTTTTTTTGGTACTGGAGATTGAACTCAGGGGCACTCGACCAGTGAGCCACATCCCCAGCCCTATTTTGTGTTTTATGTAGAGACAGGGTCTCACTGAGTTGCTTAGCGCCTCGCCCTTGCTGAGGCTGGCTTTGAACTCATGATTGTCCTGTCTCAGCCTTCCTAAGTGCTGGGATTACAGGCTTGAGCCACCGTGCCCGGCTTGAAGTCCATTTTAAAAGCAGTGATTGTTTTTTTCTTCCTGACTTTGTCAGTGTGATATTTGTGTTGAGAAGTTTTTGTTATTAGCCACTGGCATTTCTTTTTTTTTCCCCTCCTACTTTTTTTTTTTCCCCCATGTTTTTTTTACTGGTGCATTATACTGCCACTGGCATCTCTTACTAGTATTTTGTATTATATCTATCTATTGGAGGCTATTTCTTAATGATCTTAGTATGACAAGTTCCTTAAATACTGAGAATTTCAAACCTTGATTTGTCTCATTTATTGCAGGTTTACCCCCAGCTTTCTGTGCACAAAAGTTTTAAATTTTTAGATAAGTCAAATTTGTGAAACATTTCCTTCATTATTTCTACTGTTACCTTAAATATATTGTTTTAGTTGTAGATGGACATAATACCTTTGTTTTATTTATTTTTATGTGGTGCTGAGGAGGAATGAACCCAGTGCCTCACATGCTGGGCAAGCACACTATCACTGAGCTGCAACTCCAGCCCCTTAGTGTTTATTTTAATAGTAAAGTGTTCTTTATCAGAAAGATAGATGTTTGCCTATTAAAAAAAGATACTATCAAGGAAATATATAGGCAAACATCTATCTTTCTTTGATAGTATTTTTTTGGGGGGGATACTAGGAATTGAACCCCAGGGGCACTCTACCACTGAGTTGCATCCCCAACCCTTTTTATTTTTAAATCTTGAGACAGGGTTTATAAGTTGCTAAGGCTGGTGTCAAGCTTGCTGTCCTCCTGCCTCAGCCTCTGGAGTCACTAAGGTTATGAGCATGTGTCACTGTGTGCAGCTTCTTCATAGTGTTTTAAGGTTTGCTTTTTGTGTACTTAACTGTTTGATTTACCTGGGATTTATTTTGGAGAATGGTATAAAGTATGTAGTGGAGGCATGAAGAGTTTTCTGAAATTCTAGCTCTCCATGGGGTAAACTAGGTGATTGAAAATATTGAAGACTGCAAAGGAGGAAGAAAGAGTGCCCATGTGAGATTTCCGCATCTTACAAATCTTGACCTATATTGTTCCATTAAGTGTTTTCTCAAAATACTAAAGGCAGCACCAATTTATGATGACTCTTAAAATTGCTTAAAATATGCTATTCTATATTTTATAGGGTTGACATGGAGAACAATCGATTTCGGAAAGATATGATGAAAAATGCAAGCGAAAGTAAACTTTCAAAAGACAAACTTCAAAAGAGACTGAAAGAAGAGTAAGTGTCCTTTTTCATATGATTTACCAAGAGATACGTAATCAGCATTTTATATGGTTTGTTCCATCTTTCGCTGTAACAATTTCTTACCAAGAGATATGTAATCAGCATTTTATATGGTTTGTTTCATCTTTCGCTGTAACAATTTCTGAAATAGTCACATTTCCATTATGAAATAGTAGGAGCATCACTATCAGAAGCAGTGATTACCTGTCAGTATTGAGGAGATGGGGAGAAAACAGATGCAAAGAAAATCTGAAACAAAACTTGAAATGCTACCATCTAAATATAGTCAGTAATAGTATTTTACACTTGCTTGTTCATTTTTATATAATAAATCATCTCTTTTCCACAGTTTTATATTAAAATACCTGCTTACCTTAGAACAATGATTTTTCAAACAGATTTTGCCATATTATGTATTTGGGGTGTGTGTGTTTTCCCTATTTGAGAATAAGCTGCAGGTAATGTAGCACTTTGTCCCTAAATTCCTCAGTGTGCATCACCTAAGTTTAAAGAGATTTTCTTTCATAGTAACAATGTAACACACCTAAGGAAATTGATAGGTAATGGCCAGCCAGTATTAATTTCTTCTGTTCTCATGAGATTCATACATTATATTTTGACTTTATCTCTTAAATCTCTTTTTTAAAGTATTTTTTAGTTGTAGATGGACACATACCTTTATTTATTTATTTATTTTTATGTGGTGCTGCGGATCGAACCCAGTGCCTCACACATGTGAAGCAAGCTCTCTACCATTGAGCTACAGCCCCAGCCTGTTGCACCCAATCTGCACCTTTCCCCAAGAGGTGCAGCCCAGACAACTCTGCAGAAGCAGCAAAATTTATTGAGGAAATAGGCCCACAGGCCCATCGATTGGGGTTAGCTCTCCTTTCCTTCAGAGAGTGACCCCTCAGAGAGTGAGAGTTTCAGAGGTTATTATAGGGTGGGCTAGCTACATGACTCAGGAAAACAGGATTTGGCAAATATTCAACCTATAGTTATTTACAGTTCAACGATGACCGTGCCTCCTATGTCCCTTTTCAGTTCCTGGAACTTTAGGTAATTGGCCAGGGGGTCTGGCAGCCTGTAGTTTGGCCTCATCCGTGAGAAACAAGCATAGCAAAGCATTAATCACAGAAGCACAAAAAGCAGGTTAGCAGATATGTGCAGGCCTGAGCCAGAGTGACTCCATTTTGAGTTTGGATTTTACACAGCCCCTCTTAAATCTCTTTTAATCTAAACCAGTATATTCCATATTTTAGTTTTTTTCTCCCCATGATATTGGTTTTTTTTTTTAAACGTTCAGGTATGTTTTGGAGAATGTCTCATAGTCTGATCCTTTCTGACTTTCTGACTTTTCATTGATGTGAAGTTCACACAAATGTAACCATTTTATTTTTTCAGTTTTAATTTTTTAAAAATGTAACCATTTTAAAGTGTACAATTTAGTGGCATTTAGTATATTTACAGTATTGTACAGTGATCTCTTCATTCTGGTTGCCAAACATTTTCATAATTCTATATCCATTAATCAATTAACCCCCTATTTCCTCCTCCCCAGTCTGATTATTTTTTTCATTGTGGAGATCTTCCATCATCTGGGTTTTTTACAGGCTAAAAATTATGAAACGTTTTTACAGGAATCTTGTTAAGATGATGATGTATACTAACTGTGTTATTGATATTACTAATATTTCTAATGTTTGCATCACCAGTAATGCAGAGCATTATCACTGAGGGTTTTGGATCACCAGATAGCTTTGTTTTGAAAGTCTTAATCTCTCCTTTCCAATTAGCAAATAATCTGTGAAGTTCTTGGGCCGTGTATGGATAACCTGTTTGTCCAAACAACTCACCTAAGTGTTTAGAACATTCATTGATAATTATTATTGCCTTAAGTAGTTATTACCTAAGTGTTTAGAACATTCATTGATAATTATTATTGCCTTAAGTAGTTATTACATTAAGGGTAGCAAAATGGTATTTTTTTCTGTTTCTGTTGTTGAAGTGATCATACATGGATGATAACAGAAGCCTGTTGATCATATGGAGTTGGTTTTGTTAAGTTTGCTGAATAGGAGAAAGCACCATCATGAGAGAGTCTCAGTGTTTGTGAAGGAATTCTGAGAGGATGTTTATAGAATTTGGGGCTAGGGTTAGCCATAGGGATAAATTCAGGGTAGAAGTTAATAAGTATGGTCTTGGGTAGGGATTGTTCAGAATTTTTTTTTTTTTTTAAATATTTATTTTTTAGTTGTAGGTGGACAGAATATCTTTATTTTATTTTTTACGTGGTGCTGAGGATCGAACCCAGTGCCTCACCCATGCTAGGCAAGCACGTTACCACTGCGCCATAACGCCAGCTCCTGTTCAGAATTTTTAAGCCAGACAAGTTATTGGAACAGTCTGTATTGTTACTGCTGTGTGGTTTTATTTTGGAATGTATGTGTCTGTGAGTTGGTTGGTTGTGTGTCTTGTTTTTTCCAGTTATCTGTTTTGCAAGTAATAGTGTACTTTGTTTGCGAATTATGGTCTTTACTCTGTTTCTCATTCTACATTTAATGGTGGGATTTTTTTGATCTTTTGAAGAGAAGACCCCCACCACTACCAGGATTTCATTGATATTCTTTTGGATTCATGGTTTTTTATTTATTTAGTGTGTTATAATCAAGTACTGTCATAGGTCTTTGCTCTAATTTTCTAGATCTGGCCTATTAGAGGAGCCCTTCCTAGTTGGGTCTTGTGTTCATATTTCCTGCCCTTTCTGGCTTCAAAGGTATTCCAGGCTTACTTTGTCCTTTTCCTGTCCTGAATCAGCCTATTTTCCCAGGAACCCTGGTTCCTTACAGTGGGAAATCACACCTATAGTGTGGTTAATGTTATGAGGATTTTATTGTTTCTAGGCTTTTTAAAAAGTTGAATAGAGCTAGCTAGTATATTTTAAAATAGTGATTTTACATTGATACTTCCAATTCAAGTTTAACATGTTAAAAAAATTTTAAAAATTAAAAATTTTTACTTTATGTTCCTAGAGGTTCTCTGCATTGTCATCTCTTTTTTGGGAGGTGGCAGTTTGAAACAGATATTTAAAATAAACATATTTAAGAGTTAAAAGAAATAAGAACAGAATCAGGCCCACTGTCTCCCCTGCTGTCGTATAGGTGACAATTTGCAGGTCTGACTTGCCCCATTCCCTAGCCCCTGCACTGCACACTGCTGGGGCCAGCCAGTCTGGTCCTTTGCATTTGGCACTGTGTTGAATACTCGTGGTGCTCCACTTCTGGGGGCGGTAATTTCTGGCCTGGAGCTTTGTCAGGTTCTGGGGCCCCCATACTTGCCACACTGGAAACTTTTTATTCACTTACTGCTGGAGATTGAGCACAGGGCTTCATGCATGCTGTTATTTTTTTTTAAGTAGGTTTTTGATGCATAATCTACAGAGTAATGTAGACTTTGTTAAATATGTTCAGTCATCTAAGCATCACCACAATTAAGGTAGGGAATCAAGATACATAACATTGCCATCAACCCCAGAAGTGTCAGATACCCCTTTGTAGGCAACCCTTTCTCCTCTACTTTACAGCCCTGTTAGCTCCTGGCAAACAGTAATCTGTTTTCTGACTTTAGATTTACCTTTTACAAGATGTCATATAAATGAGATGATACAGCATGTAATCCTTTGAATCAAACTCATTTGGCAGAATTATTATTTCAGACATTGTATTCTTTAGCTTTAGAGGATCTTTTCAGCTTGAAATCTATTTTACTTTGTTTCTCTTTTTATTATGGTCATATTTCCTTTAAATACTTCAATATATTAGTTATTTTAAAGTCTGTGAGTGCTATCCTTGAGTGCTAATCTGTCATTTCTGTTTCTATTGTCTGATTTTTCTTCTGTTACAGTTCATGTTTTTCTTTATTGCATGTGTAGTGATTTGAATTCTGAGCTATGTTGTTTTTTGCTTTTTGTCTTAGCAGGTATTTAATTGGCTTGCAAATCATTTTGAGTTTTTCAAGATTTGTTTTTAAGCAGGTCTAGGGGTAGTGCTTACTCTAGGCTGGTTTAGCCCCTCTACTAAGGTATCTGTACTGAATGCTGAGTGTTGAGTAAGGACCTTCCCTCTAGCTGGTTGGAACTGGAATGTCTCAGTTTTGGTTCTGTGTGACTTAACTCCTTTATACTTCTTTGCCTGACCTCATGGAGCTCATCTCATGAGTGTGCAGCTTAGTATTCAGGAGAGTTGTCATTGTACCTTTATGCAGATTTCTGGAGCTCTTTTTCTTTCTCCTCTACAGATAGCTTCTTTCAAGTCAGCCCTTTTTCTTGGTTCTGTGCCAGGGTCTTAAAAGCCATCAGGGGCCAGATGTGGTGGCGCACACCTGTAATGCCAGTAGCTTGAGAGGCTGAGACAGGAGGATATCGAGTTTAAAGCCAGCCTCAGCAAAAGCAAGGTGCTAATAAGCAACTCAGTGAGACACTGTCTCTAAATAAAATACAAAATAGGGTTGAGGATGTGGTCAGTGGCCAAGTTCCCCTGAGTTCAATCCCCGGTAAACCACCCTCTACCCCCATTTAAATGCCATGGGGGATAATTCCTGGTGCTGGTAGGGCTTGCCTTATCTTCCTGCTTTCAAGAATCACACTCCTGTGCTGCCTGGTCTCTGTTTTCTGAAAATAGTTATTTCATATATTTATATATTTTGTGTGGTTTTCTGGTTGTTTATGGGCTACTTCGCTTAGTTTGGTGGGCTAGTTTGTTCTTTTGCATTAAAAAAATGACTTTTTGTCTTCTTTCTTTTACCAGTTGTTCAGAATACAGCCAGTGTTCTTCTCTTTTTTTTTCACTATTCATCCTCATGCTTCTGTTAAAACTTTCTCTACAGATGAAAATGCTCCCATTTTATTTTAATGATATGGGATGAAGTTTTTTATATTCTTACCAATGTGGTCATTTTCTTTCAGACCTATTCAGTCATATACATAACATGCCACTGGTATTATAACTTCTTTAATTAGTCCTGACATCTAAGATGTTTCGAAATGAACAATAGTCACTTAATTAGACATAAATTAACAAGTAGGTATGCAGATGTCCTGTATCCACTAGTTGAGGTGGGGAGAAGTTTGTGCATGTTTCCAGTATAAGCAGTGTGGGACTGACTGTTCTGTGTATGTAAAGATGACTTCTGTTTTGGAAGGTAGTAATGTCTTTGGAAGAAATTCTATATGTTCTCTCAAGGGCACTCTAAACTAGTTTTAAATGTATCAAGCTCTATGAATATACAGTGATTATCACAGTATTTTTTAAAAAATATTTTTGCTTAGATTCCAGCATGCAATGGGAGGAGTGCCTGCATGGGCAGAGACTAAAAAGCGGAAAACATCTTCAGATGGTGAGTGTTGATAACTGTTAGTAAATAAGTCCGTTTGCCTTTTCTGTTATTATTTGAGATTTCTTAGGTTTTTTAGAACCCAGCATTAATGGTAGAACTTTTTGAAAAAAAAATTTGGTTTTGAAGTTTATCATTTCTCTTGAGGGTAGCCTTTTTTAATAGTGTAATATTTACTACAAATTGAGCATCCCTAACGTGACATCTGAATTGCTCCAAAATCTGAAACTTTTTAAGTACCAGCATGATTCTGCAAGTGAAAAACTCCATACCATGAAATTTATTCAGGCACAAAATTATTAAAAATATTATATAAAAGTATCTTCAGGTTATGTGTACAAGGTGTATGTATATGAAGCATAAGTGGATTTCATGTTTAGACTTGGGTCCCATTCCCAAGGTAGCTCATTATGCATATGCAAATATGCCAAAATTTATAATGCAAAACACTTCTGGTTTCAAGCATTTCAAATAAAGGATATTCAGCCTATAGTACATTTTGCCCTGTAAGGAAAATAAAGGGTAGATGAATTTTATTTCTTTCTCAACAAGCTATGTTGCATTATGGTGGAGGATTAAGGAAAAACAAGTGATACTACTTCTTGATTCAGAGCCCTTTGTGAAGATAATGGCAGCTAATATAGCTGTCCACTTAGAAATGGGATGTCTTTTCATGGAGTGCATGTCAGATCAAGCCCAGATGATTAATCATAAAAATTTGGTTTCAACTCTAGTTTTTTAAAGTTGGCTTATAATGGGCTGGGAATATAGCTTAGTTGGTAGACTGCTTGCCTCGCACGCACAAGGCCCTGGGTTCAATCCCCAGCACCACACACACACACACACACACACACACACAGTTGACTTGTTATTATTACTGTTTCTCGTTTTTTTTTTTAAATATTTTTTTTAGTTGTAGATGGACACAAATATCTTTATTTATTTTTATGTGGTGCTGAGGATCGAACCCAGTGTCCCACACATGCGAGGCAAGCGCTCTACCACTGAGCCATAATCCCAGCCCCTACTGTTTCTTGTTTTTAATGTGCTTTGAGTTTAGATATTATAAATACAGATGGCTTAGCCATGATTTGATTTCTGTGTTTCTCAAGTTATAAATTTTAGTCTTGGAATTAACCTTTGAAATCCTTCAGGAAGTCTAGAGTATATCCTCCCACATAGTACAGGAGCTCCTTGCTTAGCATCCTTGTTATCTGACAAGTGTTTGATTATTGCCACCTCTACCCACTTCTTCCTACCCCCATTAGCCATTGTGGTCTTTAAGTATAGGGAGTGAATGTTTTGTATAATTTTGTTGGAAAGTTCAGTCTGAGTAGAAAAATGACCTTGTTTATAGTCAGATGCTTTTAGAGGTTGAAGGAATCTTAGTGATATAGCTTAACTTCATCCACTTCAAGAATCTTTTCTACAGTATTATCCTCTGCTAAAATACATCAAATAATGTTGTACTTGTTACTAAACTGTTTCTTCTTTTATTTTAGCATGAATTTTTTTTTTATTTTGAAACTTTCAACATCTCTAGTCCTACCTTTTGAACATATATGGATTATATAAGCACTCTTTCATATAAAGCTCTTTTAATTGAGAAATGTCTTCCCACTTTTTTATTTTTTTTGGTACTGGGGATTGAACTCAGGGCACTCAGCCACTGAGCCATATCCCCAGCCCTGTTTTGTATTTTATTTAGAGACAGGGTCTCACTGACTTGCTTAGTACCTTGCTGTTGCTGAGGCTGGTTTTGAACTCACGATCTCCCTGTCCTCAGCCTCCAAAGCCACTGGGATTACAGATGCGTGCCACCGTGCCTGGCCTGCGTTTTTTTTTTTTTTTTTTTTTTTTTAACATGTTAAACATCCCCCTGTTAGCTGGGCGTGGTGGTGCACACCTGTAATCCCAGCACTTTGTGCGGCTGAGCCAGGAGAATCGCAAGTTCAAAGCCAGTCTCAGCAATGGCGAGGCGCTAAACAACTCTAGTGGGACTCTGTCTGTAAATCAAACACAAAATAGGGCTGGGGATGTGAGTTCAATCCCCAGTACCAAAAAAAAAAAAAAAAAAAAATCCCTTGTTCCTTTAGCCATTTTTATGACACTAGTCATATCTTCTAGGTCACTAGTCTGTCTTCTTGTATGAGATATGTTTTCATCATACATTTTAGAATGCTGCATTTATAAATCAACATTTTAGATGTGTGTAATTATAGATAAGGTTGTGCTACCTATTGAAACAATAAACCAGCTCCCAGTGGTTTAATCAAATAGAAGTTTTTTTCTACGGCTGGGGTTATGGCTCAGTGGTAGGTAGCGTGCTCACCTAGCACGCGTGAGGCACTGGATTCGATCCTCAGCACCACATTAAAAAAATAAAACAAAAGGTATTCTGTCCACTTACAACTAAAAAATAAATATTAAAAGAAAAGTTGTTTTCTATGTTTTGGGGGTTATTTTTGCACATCAAATTGGGCTGGTGAAAAGGTGATGCCCTATTTCAGCGACCCAAATTGAAGGGTCTGCTGTTTCTAGGCTGAGTCTTCCTTTTAAAACTGTCCAAGGTGTTGATATCAGTTGACTCATAGGGGAAGAGAGATGCTCACCCACACAGGTTTTTACTGGCTTTAACCTGGAAGGTTTGTGATACTTTTGCCTATGTTTTTTTTTTCCCTGTAACTCAATCATGAGGTCACATTAACTTTAAGGAATGCTAGGAAGTTTTGCTTGGTTTTGTGTTCAGGGGAAAAAGTAAATGGAAAGTCAGTAGTTGCTTGGCTGCTACCATCTGGGATATTCTTAACCTACACCTTCATTTTTTTTTTTTTTTTTTGGTACTGGGGATTGAACTCAGGGGTACTTGACCACTGAGCCACATCCCCAGCCCTATTTTGTGTTTTATGTAGAGACAGGGTCTCACTGAGTTGCTTAGCGCCTCGCCGTTGCTGAGGCTGGCTTTGAACTCGCGATTCTCCTGTCTCAGCCTCCCTAAGTGCTGGGATTACAGGCTTGAG
>CM053402.1:24661286-24705554 GCA_028644305.1 Xerus rutilus
GGTACTGGGGATTGAACTCAGGGGCACTCGACCACTGAGCCACATCCCCAGCCCTATTTTGTGTTTTATGTAGAGACAGGGTCTCACTGAGTTGCTTAGCACCTCGCCATTGCTGAGGCTGGCTTTGAACTCGCGATTCTCCTGTCTCAGCCTCCCTAAGTGCTGGGATTACAGGCTTGAGCCACCGCGCCCGGCTTCACTTTTTTTTTTTTTTTTTTTATTGTACTGGGGATTGAACCCAGGGGTACTTTACCTCTCAGCTACATCCCCAGACCTTTTTAATTTTTTAATTTGAGACAGAGTCTTGCTTAGTTGCTGAGGGTCTCGCCAAGTTGCTGAGGCTAGCTTGTAACTTGCAATCCTCCTGCCTCAGCTTCTTGGGTTGTTGGGATTATAAGCATGTACCACCATGCCCAAGCAAGTTATTTTCATCAGTATTTGCTTGGCTACATTTCATTGAGTGCTAGACCTTGTATATGAAAATACATGTGGATTGATTAGGTCTAGGATCATGGTTTCCATGTTTGTTCCTGGGTAGGTAATCGGGCAGCGGGCATGAGCAGTCCCAGAGCATATTGTTCCATTGAGGAATTATGATGATTTAAATCTGGATTTCATTTCCTGCAGGATTTTCTTATTTTTCCATATTCACCCTCAGTGCCACCCTGGGGCCTTTTTTGGCCCCAATCCAAAGTCTAGTGGCTTACCAGATCCCCTTGAGAAACTTGAGGGCTTCGTAGTGCTGTTTGCTTTCTTAGCCCCATAAGTGTTTAAAAAGTCTGTTCAGCTTCTCTCTGTTCCCTACTAGAACCATCAGTCATGTCTAGGGGAAAAATAGCCCTATTAGCTCTTTGAAGTTCTGATAGAGAGTTTGTGACATTGATCTTTCAGTAAAACGAAATTCTTTCTAGTTCTTTTTCATGTGTGTTGTTAACCTAGGTCTGCTGTCAACCTTATTGGTAATTTTTGTCATAATTACGAGTTGCTCTTTTTAAATTAAATGGTGGCTTTGTTTAAACTTCTTTCACTTCATCTTCAGTTCACATCTGTATGTGTGTGTGTGTGTGTTTCATTCCAATCAAGCTTTGATTTTAACTATATTAAGTACTGTGTCATCTTTAAGATGTGTTTTGCTTTTATCACTTGTAGCTTTAAAAAAGTGATCTAGGTTGAGAGGCTGGAGGGAAGTTGAAATTGAAAATATAAAAGTTTGGGGTAGGTGATGGGCCATCTTGTTGATTCTCAAGATCAGCTTTGCGGGTTTGTTCAACTTAGATGAAAGTGAAGAGGATGAAGATGATTTGTTGCAAAGAACTGGGAATTTCATATCTGCATCAACTTCTCTTCCAAGAGGAATCTTGAAGGTGAGACCTATGAAGTTGGGACCTACTCAGTTATTTACTTCTGAAATTCAGTTTGCCTCCTAGTACAGATGTATGGGTTCCTATTACATGTGGGATTAAATGTACTTGCTGTCATTTTTGCCTTGATGGCTAGTTTTTTCTTTCCTTTTGTGGAATAATCAGGAGATACTAAATTATGTCTCAGGTAATTCTAGGAATCCTATTTGACTTTTCCTTTTGTGTTTCTCATTTCTATTGTTGGCAGCTTCCGTACTGTTGTCATCCCTCACCTGACCTGTAGTGGCTTTGTAGTTGACTGGTCTTGCCATTTCCACTTGACTACTTTTTTTTTTTTTTTTTTTGGTACCAGGGATTGAACTCAGGGGCACTCGAACACTGAGCCACATCCCCAGCCCTATTTTGTGTTTTATGTAGAGACAGGGTCTCACTGAGTTGCTTAGTGCCTCGCCATTGCTGAGGCTGGCTTTGAGCTCTTGATTCTCCTGTCTCAACCTCCCAAAGTGCTGGGATTGCAGGCATACACCACCGCCCCCAGCTTTGACCTCTTTTTAAACTATTCTTCATATAGTAGTCAGAAGGAGCTTTTAAAAATAAAATATCAAGTCATGTCACTTTTCATTGCTTTTGAAACCTTCTGAATTCCTATTGTAGCCTACACTGCCTTTTGTGATCTGACTTCTGTCCACATTGTCAGCTTCATCTCAGACCTCTTTTTCCTTATTCCCTACTTTAGCCATGCAGGCCTTTTCTGTTTCCTACACATGCTGGGTCTTTTCTTGCCTCTGAATCTTTTCTCTTGCTCTTTCTGTCTGTCCTTTAAGCACTGCTAGTGGCCAGCTTATTAATTTTCTGCTCCAATGGAACCTTAAAAATGACTTTATCTAAAGTGGCCTACACTATTTATTTTTTGACTCATCACTATATCTAGTTGGTTCATTGTGGTAACCAAGAACCTACCCAGCATAGTGATTCAGTTAAATATGTGTCAAGTTAATAGACCTTCTTATGACATAAATATTTCCCTACTATAAAATGGCATGTGTATTTAGATGGGGCAGGGAATTATTGTGGTAAATTACTAGGAGACAGAATGATTCTGCTCCCTTTCACCTTATAATGTCAATTCATTCAGTGCCTTATATATTCACCTCCATGGAAAATGTAGTTCATGTAAAAAATTTAATACAGTATTCACAAACAAAACAAACATACATATGCTGCTTGCTTTGGGTTTGTGTGTGTGTCTTTGTGTGGTATTGGGGATTGAACACAGGGTTGCTCCACCACTGAGGTACATATCCCTAGCACTTATTTTATTTTTTCATTTTGAGAACATAGAGGTGCTCTACTCCTGAGCTTCATCCCCAGCCATTTTATTTTAATTTTTTATTTTGAGACAGGGTCTCACTAAGTTGCCCAGGCTGGCCTTCAGTTGCAATGCAATCCTCCTCCCTTGACCTCCCAAGTTGCTGGGATTATAGATGTGTACCGCCATGCCTGATTTGCTTTTGTTTTTAATTGAATTTTTAATGCAGGGAAAAAACCTGTAAAACCAGAAGAAATAACTGAAAATAGTTCCAGTGTTATATGAGATCATCATCACTTTAAACTATCAACCAGGTACCCTGAAAGGAGAACATAAAGCATTCTGTGCCAACCATAAACCTGTGGGCACAACTACATAGTGCCTCTTACACTTGTGCCATTGATGCAGACATGCCAGAGCAGTAGTTTTAAGTAACTTTCTCCAGAAGTGAAAATCTCCTAACTCAAATGAATGTATCTTGGGGAAATGGTAGTATGCTAATGCTTTAAAGTTTTGACTTCTAGACATTTGATGATTTAATTCCTTAATTTGAAAGATGTAAAGATTGGATTCTTGTGAAGTGACTTGCTAGTTGGTGCCAGACCTGTGGTCTTTTGGTTATCATACTATTTGTTCTGATTTATAAACCATTTATTTATGTTTTTATGCATGCTCTGAATGATGTTAACTGATTTGAATGGATAAAATTCCAGCTTTATTTTTCTGTAGATGAAGAACTGCCAGCATGCTAATGCTGAACGGCCTACCACTGCTCGGATTTCGTCACTGCAGTTCCATCCTCGTGCACAGGTTGTGATGGTCGCAGGGTTGGATAATGCTGTGTCACTCTTTCAGGTATGCATTTTAGAATGAAGACTTGTCATGAAAAGTGTTTTCTATCAGCATACAGAGTCCATAGAACTAACCAAAAGAAACATTTGTACTTCCTTTTAGGTTGATGGCAAAACAAATCCTAAAATCCAGAGCATCTATTTGGACAAGTTTCCAATCTTTAAGGCTTGTTTTAGTGCTAATGGAGAAGAAGTTTTAGCCACAAGTATTCACAGCAAGGTTCTTTATGTCTATGATATGATAGCTGGAAAGTTAATTCCTGTGCATCAAGTGAGAGGTAAGATTACTATTGAACACACTGCCTTTCGTTCCCTGTCCAATCTGAGTTCATTTAACAGTATTCACAACCACTTTTTCACCCCAATGGTTTAAAAGTAAGAGTTTCTTATAGTATTTGGAAAATGTCATTGTGGTAATCTGTTTAAATGAAACCAGTAGACTGACTGATTTATTGAACCCTATGATTTATTGAGCACTTATTTATTGAGATCTTAATTTGCAAATATACATATTTCCCTAGACAAGAAAAGCAGTTGCAGATATGTGGCTGTAAAATTAGCAGTTGAGGGTAGCAGAAAGAGCTTGAAACAAGGAGCAAGAATACCTGGGGTCCACTTCCTTGGACACGTCGTCTCACTTTTCTGATAGGAAATTTGTATACCCTTTAATTCTGATGCTTATTATAAATTTTGATTAGAGGAAACAAAGCACTATTTTGGAGGTAGATCAATCTTCAGAAGGAACTACATAAAAATAAACATCAGGTAAAGATTTATCTACCTTCTATCTTATCCATTCCTTTCCTATATTCTCCTACCTATATTGCCACAAAATATAGTGACACTTAACAGTTCCTTGGGGAACCAAAGCCATTGTAATGAGGTTGACTGGGTTAGCATAATAAATCTTGGGAGATAGTGTTGGTATAGGCCACAGCTCACTGGCAGTCTCCCTATTAAAAATTAGCTTGTGTAGCTGTAAAGTTCAAAAGTAGCTCTCTGTAAGTGTATTTCTACTAGTGGATGAAAATGAATCAAGGCCAACTTCAGAAACATGATGTTTATTTTCACTGTTGCCAGTCTTCTCCTTTCTGTTTTCTCACACCTTTAATGATCCTTTCCAAGTAGGTTCCTGGTTTAACTAATCATGCTTTTTAAGCCAGGTCTTCTCGGAAGTCAATGAGCATGTCAATCACCTGGCAGTCCTGTTAAGTTGGAACTGTGATTCTGTAGGTCTGAGGTGGGCCTAATTCTGCATTTCCAGTAGCTCATAGGTGCTGCTGGTCCATGAACTGCACTTTGTTGGAAAACCTTAAACCAACTTCTTACATTGAAATAGAAAACAATGTGCAATAGTTATTAGTTTTACATATGATTTCACTAATCAAAGGAATGGACTTTTGGCCATCTTTGTCTTGCATCTAGCAGAGTACATTGGGGTTTAGCTAAGATTTGGTTAGTGATCTTACTCTGGATCTGGTAGGTGTGCAGAACTGTATGTGCAGTCAGTAGCTGCTTTTGGGACTTGGCATTCATCTTCCTGATATTTTCCTCTTCCTCTTTCTTCAGTAAACATAGCTTGGTTGTAATGATAATAATAGTAATGATAAATGTATTTCTCTTTTTGGTTGGTAAATTACTGAGCACGATTTTGAGGCTTTCATGATTATAAAACTATGGTTTTTTTTAAATTTTTTGTTTTTTGTTTTTTTGTGGTGCCAGGCCAAACCCATGGCCTCATATATGCTAGGCAACTGCTCTACCACTGAGCTAAGTCCCTAGCTGTATAAAACTGTGAACTCAAAAAATTACTTAGACATTAATTGGGAACTTGCCAACTAATTAGGATATGAAAGCCTTCTTATATGTATGCAAACTCCTGGTTGTCATAAATACTAGTTTGAAAAATGAAGAACATAAGATTGATGCAAATGGTGCATTCTGTTAACCTCTGAGGGTTCATGACCTGGGGCTAGCAATGGCCTGTAGAAACTTAATCACATTTTCCTCTAGGGGTACAGTGCTTCACCACATTTTTCACATTTTTCAAAATCCTTTTTCTCAAATCAATATTTTAATGTAGCAACTTAAGTTAATTTTTTTGACTGGGCAGTTCATATGGTGCAAAGGTCTAATATATACAAGTGAGTAGACAGTGAAAAGCCTCTTCTACTCCTTTTCCCTGGCTATACCTTCTGTTCCCTGGAGATAACCAGTTGTATTTATTATGTATTCTTTTCATTAGGCAACTTTTTAGTGAGTAACTTGATTCGTAGCATTCTGATATAGTCACTGAATATTTCAGACATGGAATAGGGACACTTCCCTTTGTAAATGAATAAACTGACTCTGGAGTATATTATTAGCTCATGTGACTTGGTTATATGAGTCCCATCTTGAGAAACTAACCAGTTCTTGAATACACTGAGACATTGAATTTTTTTTGGACCCACAAAGTTAAAGATTATACTCCTGTTCATTATATGATGCTTAGTAGGTGGCCAGAAAATAGTTTATATATGTCATGTTTTTTGTCTGCCTCTAATGGCAGTGTCTCTCTCTTCTGGTGTTGAACTTTGTGACAAAATAGTTTTTTATCTGTTTAGTTAATTGAAGATAGTACTACTTTCATCTGGAAAGTTAGTTGATATGTTTACTCTGTGGAGAGCTGAATTTCTGGCCTGTAATTAAAATGGTGAATGCTAAACAAGACAAAAAAGAGAAGTTTGCCAAGTACTTTGTAGTGGCCTTATGCTTGGGTCCTTCTTGGTGATCCATGAGGTTAGATTTATTCAGAATCTAAGCCTGAGGTTAGCTTAATTTGCAGAATTTAGACATTTTAAAATGAAAGAACTTGTTTGTCAGTAGGATATATCTCTACTGAAAACCATATTAAATCTCAATCAATTTATCTTCCTTTCTTAGGTTTGAAAGAGAAAATAGTGAAGAGATTTGAAGTCTCCCCAGATGGATCTTTCTTGCTCATAAATGGTGTTGCTGGATATTCTCATTTGTTATCAATGAAGGTGAACCATTGTTAGTTGTTGTTTGTTCTTGGATTAGACATTAGTATAATAATAGTCTTGAACCTTAACTCAATGTGTTCTTTTTTTTTTTTCGTACCAGGGATTGAACTCAGGGGCACTCGACCACTGAGCCACATCCCCAGCCCTATTTTGTGTTTTATGTAGAGACAGGGTCTCACTGAGTTGCTTAGCGCCTCGCCATTGCTGAGGCTGGCTTTGAACTCGCGATTCTCTTGTCTCAGGCTCCCTAAGTGCTGGGATTACAGGCTTGCGCCACTGTGCTCGGCTTCAGTGTGTTCTTAAATCAGCACCAAAGTAGAGGAACTTTGGGAGAAATCATGGGCAGTTTGGGCAAACTTTGGAATATAAGAAAAACAAGTAGGATCTAGAAGATAAAGGACTAGATTGCTTTTATTCTATACAGTGTGGTTTTTCCACATGGCTTCTAACAGTTGATTAGCAATATTTATTTTTTTAGACCAAAGAACTGATTGGTAGCATGAAGATTAATGGAAGAGTTTCAGCATCCACGTTCTCTTCAGATAGTAAGAAAATATATGCCTCTTCTGGTAAGTTATATTGATGATACAAGAGAAGCTTTGGATGTGTTTATGTTTCAAATTGTACCAAAAAATGTTCCTTTTCAATTTTCTTGGTGAGTAAGAAAATCATGTTTAGTTTTAGAATTAATTTTTGTTGGCATTTGCCTTCTCATGTACGAACCTAGTAATAGTGAAGGATTAGCCATTTAGCATGGAGAGCTAATGTGTTTACTTCTCCTTAATCTGCACTCTTATTCTAGCCTAAAAAAAATTTGTCCAGGAAATAGTTAAAACAGTAAAATTTACTGAATTGTCATTGGGAGAATAAGAATACCTGTAGAAGGGCAAACTTTGAAACAGTGCCCTCAGAAAAGGGAGGGATGAATAGAGAGTGAAGAGCCATCTTTGATTGTGGATGTAGGGTGATTATAGAGATGTATAATGGGTGTGGGGAAGAGGGTAGTCACCAATATCAAGTGCTGTGGGAAAGAAAAAAGAATAAGGACTAATTTTGACCATCAGATGGCCATTTTCATCATGGAACTATTTGTGGTCTCTTATATTTAATATTCTTTTATCTTGCCTGCATAATTATCATTTCTTTAAATTATTTGTGCTTATTGCTCATGTTATCATTCCTTACTATTTAAATGGTAACATAAACAGCTATCATCTTAAGTTATATATTCTATGTGATCTGGGTCACTTTATTCTTCATTTTCTCCTCCATCACTGTCATCAAAAATTTGGTAGCTATATCACCTGGCCTGTGTATTAGGTATTTTAATATCTGTTAATTGATGTTTTTTCCTCCTTCATATTTTTGCTCCAGTAATTTATCTGAGTAGAGTACATAAATTTTTTCTAAAAGTTCAGCTGAAATATAGTTTGTGATCATCCACTTTAAACCAAAAGATAACCTTTTAAAATGAATAATGTTTTTTCTATGTATGTGAATGTACAAGAAATATTTTTAGGTTGGGTTTCTAGTGGCAGGAGAAGGTTAGCATGTGTTTTTATTTTTAGTTCCTTACACGGTTAAAGAGGACCTAAGAATGGTCAGTTCAGTTACCTTTCAATTTTACTCAAAATTAATCAAACCCTTCTTTGGCTCTTTCATTCAGAGGATGGGGAAGTTTATGTTTGGGATGTGAACTCTAGGAAATGCCTTAACAGATTTGTTGATGAAGGCAGTTTACGTGGATTAAGCATTGCCACATCGAGGAATGGACAATATGTGGCTTGTGGGTGAGTAAAGAGAGTTTTTTGAAACCTGAATCACATTGTGCTAATGAGAAAATGCTTAGAGATTGAATATACCTGATAGTGCATTAGTAGTTCTGTTTACAAACTACTCAGTAGTAGGAAATCAGTAACCCCAGGTCAGACTTTTGCTTTGTATTGTCTTCATGCAGTAAATTGTCTCCATCACCATTTGGAAAATGGTAAGCTACCTTGAAGCCTGGGAGAAAATGCGAGTAGAACAAGTCTGTGGAACTTGGAGACCAGGCCAGCATCTTGTGGATGTGCCACAGGTGGTAGGACAGTGACAGTTACTTGGTGTTGAAGTACCCTGATTAGGGCCATCTCCTTTTCTTTGTTACTCCTAGTCAACCTTATGCCAAACCTGTAGCAGGATAAATCTCAACTCCATACAAACATTTGCCAGAATAGTGTGCACCATGGCACCAATTCATGATTAGCAGATCTGAGAATAAAGTTTTAAAATGAAAACTGGTGTTTAAAACTAATTTAAATATTTTAAGCTAATTTAAAATGAAAACTGGTGTTTAAAACTAATATAAATATTTTAAGCTAATTTAATATTTAAATATTTTCTAATTTAAATATTTTCTCTTGCCTCTGTGTGGGTCAAGGATAATTGCACAAAAATGATGACCTTTTAAATTTGTGAAGTCGGTATAGTTAGTCTTTTTCTAGTCCTTACTCTCTCCTTTTTGTGTCACTTTATTTATATTAATTCCCTTTGAAGGGCTTGCACAGGAAAGAATCTAATAATAGTAGTTTAAGCAAATTTAATTTTAATTGCCTTTCATCATAATTGGATTCTGATAGGCTTGACCAAGGACCATTAACAGGTATTTATTATGGAACCTATCAAGAAGGACTTTAACCCTTGTTAGAAAAGTTTCTGATGCCATCAGTAAGATGGGGAGAGTTGCTGGTGCTGGAGGAGCCAGGGCAGAGGCAGGAGAAGCTGGATCATGTGACTGCCCACCTTTTTTCCTTTGTCTCCTAGTGCTGGGGTGGAAACCTTCCATCCTGGCCTCTGCTGCTGGCATTTTACTCCGTTGATCTTAAAATCCATCTGTTAGTATCTGTCATCTCTTCTTATTCCATGTCCTGACATAAAGTGGATACTTTCTATTTACAGTTTTGCTCTGATAAGGAAACTAAGAAAATTGTAGAGAACTCTTCAGTTAATGTTGTCATTTTTTAATGGCTTTGATTAGTTAAGGATTGCTTTATGTTTTTATTCATTGAATAATACTGTTGGAACATACTTGGGAAATCATATTTGTATAATTCAAGATGTGGAACCTTGGGACAGTAAAGAGAGAGATGACTGTGAAAGAGACTGAGGATGAGAGAGGAATTGATAGGGTTCACCTGAGAATTTGAATATTTTCAACTTGTTTGGTTGATGTTCTGGAGGACAGCAGTGACTGGAGTGGCTCTGGTTATGGCTTAAACTTTTTTTTTTTTTTTTACAGTGCTGGAAATTGAACCCCAGGGCCTTGTGTATGCTAGGCAATGCTTTGCCATTGAGCTACATCTCCAGCCCTGTGTCATTTTAAAAATTTTTAAAATTAAAAAAATTTTTTTCTTTTTAGTTACATGACAGTAGACTGTATTTTGACATATACATACATGGAGTGTAACTTCCCGATTTCATGGTTTTATGTGATGTGGAGTTATATTGGTTGTGTATTCATAGATGAACATAGGAAAGTTATTTCTGATTCATTCTACTGTCTTTCCCATTCCTATTTCCTCACCCCCCACACTCCACCTTGTCCAACACGGTGACCCCCCCCACCCCCCCATTGTGAGTTAGCATCCATATATCAGCGAGAACATTCAGCGTTTGTATTTGGGATTGGCTTATTTCACTTAGCATGATAGTCTCCAGTTCCATCCATTTACTGGAAAATGCCATAATTTAATTTTTTATAGCTGAGTAATATTCCATTGTATATATGTACATTTTCTGTATCCATTCATCTGTTGAACTGCGCTTAGGTTGGTTCCATAGCTTGGCTATTCTGAATTGAGCTGCTATAAACATTGATGTGGCTGCATCACTATAGTATACTGATTTTAAGTCTTTTGGGTATGCACCCCAGGGAGTGGGATAACTGGGTCAAATGGTGGTTCCATTCCAGATTTTCTGAGGAATCTCCATACTGTTTTCCAGAGTGGTTGCACCAATTTGCAGTCCCACCAGCAATGTATGAGTGTACCCCCCCCACCATGTCCTTGCCAACATTTATTGTTACTTATATTCTTGATAATTGGCCATTCTGACTGTAGTAAGATGAAATTCTCGGTTTTAATTTGCATTTCTCTAGTTGCTAGTGATATTGAACGTTTTTTCATATATTTGTTGACTGCTCATATTTCTTCAGTAAAGTCCAGCCCTGTGTCTTAAACTCTTAATTTGAGGAGTGACCTTCCTTGGGCCACCTTCACATGGACACAAAGGAGAAACAAGCAGCTATGGATAGGACTATGCACAGACAAGGAGAGTTCAGGTGTTCTGAGGGATTGAACTGTTTGTGAGTCTCTCACCAGCAGTCTCTTCTACATTCTGCTGGTATGGTGCTATAGTATTACTCCTTCCCTACTTTGACATACCATTGTCTTTACCAGTATGCTTCATTGATAATTTAGCCTGGATACTTCGTTGTGGGGCCTGTCCTGCGCATTGTAGGACATTTAACAGCATCCCTAGCCTCTCTCCTCTAGGTGTCAGTAGTGCACATTCACTCCCCAGTTGTGACAATCACAATGTTCCCAGACATTGTCAAGTTCCCTGGGAGAGCAAAATTGTCCAGTTGATTACCACTGTTTTAATCCAATCTGCCAGTTTATGTCTTTTGATTGATGAGTTTAGGCCATTAACACTCAGGGTTATTATCGAAATATGGTTTGTATTCCCATTCATTTTGGTTTATTTTTGGTTTTTAACTTGACTTGGTTTCTCCTTTGATTGACCTTTCCTTTACTGTAGTCCCTCCCTTTGCTGATTTTCATTGTTGTTTTTCATTCCCTCTTCATGAAATGTTTTGCCGAGAATGCTCTCTAGTGTAGGCTTTCTCATTGTAAATTCTTTTAACTTTTGTTTATCATGGAAGGTTTTTATTTTGTCATCAAATGAGAAGCTTAATTTTGCTGGATATAAGATTCTTGGTTGGCACCCATTTTCTTTTAGAGCTTGGTATATGTTGTTCCAGGATCTCCTAGCTTTGAGGGTCTGGGTTGAGAAATCTGAAATCTGAATTGGTTTCCCTCTGTATGTAATCTGTACCTTTTCTCTTGCAGCTTTTAAAATTCTATCCTTATTGTGTATGGTAGGCATTTTCATTATAATGTGCCTTGGTGTATGGATCTGTTGTACATTTGGTGTCCTGTAAGCTTCTTGTATTTGATTTTCCAATTCATTCTTCATGTTTGGGAAATTTTCTGATATTATTTCATTGAAGAGATTGTGCATTCCTTTGGTTTGTATCTCTGTGCCTTCCTTTACCCTGATAATTCTTAGATTTGGTCTTTTGATGTTATACCATAATTTTTGGATGTTCTGTTCATGGTTTTTTACCATTTTCATTGTATGGTCAACTTTATTTTCAAGATTATTATATATTTTGTTTTCATTGTCTGAGGTTCTGTCTTCCAAGTTATCTAGTCTGTTGGTGATGCTTTCTATTGAATTTTTTATTACTTGGTTTATTGTCTCCTTCATTTCAAGGATTTCTTCTTTTTTTTTTTTCCCAGAGTCTCTATCCCATTCTTTTTTTTTTTTTTTTAAATATTTTTTTAGTTGTATATGGACATAATGTCTTTATTTTATTGCTTTGTACATGGTGCTGAGGATCGAACCCAGGGCCTCACGCATGCGAGGTAAGCGCTCTACCGCTGAGCCACAATCCCAGCCCTCTATCCCATTCTTGAAGTAATCTTTTGCTCCCTTTATTTGCTCTCTTATCTCTTTGTTGGATTGATCAATTGTTGCCTGTAACTGCTCTCTTATATTATTCTGTGCTTCACTGATCTTTTTAATTATGTATGTTCTGAACTCCTCTGACATTTCATCTACTGTGCTGTCAGTGGATTCTATTACTGTAGCATCTTGGTTTGTTTGGGGCATTTTCTTCCCTTAGTTTTTCGTGTTGTTCATGTGTCTTTCCCTCTAGCAATGCCGATCTGAGTTATCACAGTTTCTACCCTATAATCTTGTAGTGTCCCTGCAGGTTACCAATAGCTCACCTCTCGTGTAACTGGGCCTACAGGTACCTGGGGGATGGTCTTCCTGGTCCAGGCTGTTGTGCGTAGTGGGGCCACAGCATGGTTGGTCTCCTCCTGCATGCGCTGGGCCGGGGTCAGTCTGCTCTGCCTCCTCTGTGTGTCGGGCCAGGGTCCCCTGCTCTTCTGTTTAAATGCTTATTTTCACCCCACTTCTCCCTTCCCCCCCCTTGAGTCCCATCTCTCCACAGAACTCATTTGGAACAACTTTATCTCATAGTGATGTTTCCCTTCTTTGAGTTTCTAGATCTCAGATAGAACTAAGTGCCATATTATGTCCTGTTGTATCTCTGGCAATTTTAAATGCAGGTATATTTTTTCCCAGAATATAAATTTTTTGTGATATTCTGTATTCCCATGGCACTATCTACTGCTGGGCATGTGGATGTCATTCAGCAAATATTTAGTAGCTTTTGCTAGCATATTAGAATGAGTAATATTCTTTTAGCATAAACTCAACTATAAAAATAAGTTGTATATACCAAAATAATTAACTTGTGCTGTTTTTGTTCCACAAACTTAAGGGATAGTCAAATAAGAATTAATAGGCACTATTTAAGATGTTTCTAATGTTCAGAAGGTAAGATTTGATCTGTGGATTATAACTTTTTGTCCTTAATTAAAATGGATTTAGGTATAAATTTAGGCATAAATTATTTTTAGCAAGAAAAGAGATTTAGTATGAAAACAAGTACAACAAATGTTTTGATTCAAGTCAAAAAAAGAAGGAAAAGATAAAATTTGTGTTTGTTGGTTCAGGTTGCTGTAACCAAGTACTGTAGACTTGAGTGGACTGTAAACAACAAAAATTTATTTATCACAGTTCCTGAGGGCTGGAAGTCTGAGATTAGGATGATAGCATTTTTGGCTTCTAGTGAAGGCTCTCTTTAAGGGCACAGATGGCTGATTTCTTTCTGTTCTTTTATATGGTGGAAAAGGAGAGTGAGGAAGCTCTCTGGAATCACTTTTATAAGGTCACTTGTCCTATCAATGAGGGCTTCACTGTTATGATCTAATTACTTCCCAAAGACCCCCACATCCTAATACCATCACATTGAAGAATGTTAGGATATCAGCATGAATTTTGGGGGTACACAAATAGTCCATAACAAAACTGAGGATATGTAATGTTTCTCTTGAGTGGTTAGTATGGAGTTAGTAGTGGTAGCCCAAGCCTCTAATCCCAGCTACTTGGAATTGAAACTTCAAGTCCATTCTGGACAATTTATTGTGACTGTCTCAAAAGAAAAATAAAAGGGATGGGATATAGCTAGATGAGAGCCGTCCCTGGGTTCAGTTCCCAGTACTGCAAAAAAAATGGCAAAAGAACAAAAAACTAGTATCAAGTGAGAAAATGTGTATATAAGTAGTTGGAAGACTTTAAAGTACTTAATTCTAATATACTATTTATATGTTGTCTATAATATCAAGCTATAGAATTTTTTATTCAAAAAAAGACTGAATTTTGTTGTTGTTGTTGTTCTTGGCTAATTATCAACAGTCAGTAGTATTAAGTGTATAAATGAGGCTATTTTAATGGTAGGAATGAAAATATACTTAATGGAATGTGTGTCACTCTTGGGAGATTGGGGTTTAATTTCTTGCATCTCTCAGGTTTACATTGCACTTATTATATATAAGTTTGTGCTTTTGTTTGAATGTGTCCCCCAGAATTCATATATTGAAGAGTTGATTAAATGATGAGGGTGGAGCCCTCTTGAATGAGATTAGTATTACTGTCTAGGGTTGCTGAGTTCAGTGTCTCCATTCAGCAAAGAATTGAAGAACAGAACACAGAGGTAGCAGGCAAGAAGTAAGTTTATTGTAGCCGGGTGTGGTGGCACAAGCCTGTAATCCCAGCACTTAGGGAGGCTGAGACAGGAGAATCAGTGAGTTCAAAGCCAGCCTCAGCAACAGCGAGGCGCTAAGCAACTCAGTGAGACCCTGTCTCTACATGAAAGAAAAATAGGGCTGGGGATGTGGCTCAGTGATCGAGTACCCCTGAGTTCAATCTTTAGTACCAAAAAAAAAAAAAAAAAGAAAGTTTATTGAAAAGAGAGAGATATAGGGTGGGATTGTGGCTCAGTGGTAGAGCACTTGGCTTAGCATGTGTGGCATTGGGTTCGATTCTCAGCACTGCATATAAATAAATAAAGTCCATTGACAACTAAAAAATATTAAAAAAAAAGAAAAGAGAGAGATACAGAGATAGACTTTTCCAAAGAGAAGGGGCCTCAGACCTGGGAGTCCAGTGGGGGAATTTTGGCTTGTTTATATGGTCTCTGGAATTTCCTCCTCTCCTTATCTCCTCTCCTGTTAACGTGTTCCTCACTATTATTGATTGGTGCCCCCTCTGTCCACATATTGGTTTTAGTTTTTCTATTGGATCCTCCACTTAGGAGCATGAAAAGGAAGTATCTGTCTTACTGGGTTCCCCGCTTGTGTCCATGAGCATTTTCATCAGGCAGGAAGTTGACCTCATCAGAAGACCCTTACCATGCTCCTTTGTTCTGGCCCTGCTCCGACCTCCTTATTTGCCATCTTGCCCTGGCTGCCCAAGCTCTTCTATATTTCCCTCATTAGGACTTTTATTAAAGGGCGTAGGTAGTAGATTCAGTTCCTTCTGCCATGTGAAGACACATAACCCTTTGGGAGAATGCAGCAATAAGGCTCCATCTTGGAAGTAGCCACCAAGCCTGTCAGCACCTTAATTTTGGACTTCCTAGCTTCCAAAACTGTGAGAAATAATTTTCTATTGTATATAAATTACCCAGTGTTAGGTGTTTTGTTACAGTAGCAGAAGTGGACTATAACCATTGAATTAAGTATCTGTGAATTACAAGTACTTTATTCTTGATGTCTGTGCATTAGGAGGTCTGATAATTGACATAAAAAATGTTGACCCTAAAGTTCTTGCCTGTGAATGATTCTGTTAATGATATACTAACTTTAGGTCAATGGGATTTACATTTTTGGAGTTTTGGGTATAATTCAGTGATGAATTATATTTATTTAAGTAAACTTGGAGTGAATGATTACTTCCATAACCCTTGACTGTAAACTCCCAGAAAGCAAAACTATGTTTCTTGCTTTTACTGGTGCTGTTTGCAACTATTTTGGAAGTTCTCATAAATGCAATAGAATAATAAAACTAAGGAATCATAGGTAAGGTCAGTTATCTTCCACACATTAGAATGTTAGGCCATAAGCACTGTGAGAGTAGTGGTCTCGGTCTCTTTTGTTCACTTTCACATTCTAAGCATTCAAGTAGTGCATGACATAGAGTTGACATTTGATAAGTATTTATCACATGAATGAATAGTGGAGATTCTATGCTTTCTTGGATTTTCTAGCTAGACCCACATTGAAAGTTGACAGAGTTGTTAAGAGGTCAGCAAGACTGAAGTGAACTGATAGAATGTGTCTAACTTTTCGTTTGCCATAACTTCTCCAGCTGCTGGGCTCTATGTAACTTACGAAACATGCAAACGTCAGTTTGTGGTATGAAATCTATATTCACTTAGGTTATAGAATTCTTTTTATTTGTTTTAAAATCTGTTTTATCATCTTTTCTTTTTACAGTTCTAATTGTGGAGTGGTAAACATATATAATCAAGATTCTTGTCTCCAAGAAACAAACCCAAAGCCAGTGAAAGCTATAATGAACTTGGTTACTGGTGTTACTTCTCTGGCCTTCAATCCTACCACAGAAATTTTGGCAATAGCTTCAGAAAAAATGAAAGAAGCAGTGAGATTGGTAATACTCCTTTTCTCTTTGTTTTTAGCATTGGTAACTTTAAAATCTTAAGTTCAAAACAAAATGCTAAGTGACTTTGTTTATAGTCACTCAAGTTGTGTAGAAATTACTAGTACTATAGCTTTTGGATTTGCTTGTTTCTGAAACAATGCATAATAGCCACCAAATTTGTGTTATGTCAGTTCTTTTGGGAAAGCTAAGCTATCCATTCTCCACATTTTATAAGTGGTGCTCCTCATCTTCAGAGATTTCTTTCATCATATGAATTACATAACATTTAAGGCTAGCACTTCATATCTCTGCAATTTTCTTTCCATTTCTTTTCTTTTTTTGGGGGTGGGGGCATTGAGGATTGAACCCAGGGTGCATTAACGACTGAGCCACATCCTCAGCCCTTTTAATTTTATTTTGAGACAGAATCTCACTAAATTGCTTAGGGCCTCACTGAGTTGCTGAGGCTGGCCTTGAACCTGTGATCCTCCTGCCTCAGCCTCTCAAGTCACTGGGATTATAGCATGTGCCACCATGCCCGACCATTTCTACTTTTTAAAGGCTTGTTATTTTAATGGAGTGGAGACAATTGCCAAATACACACACACACAAACACACATGTGTATATTTTTTTAATTAAAAATTTTTTTCCCCCTTTTTGGTGTTGAGGATCAAGCCCAGGACCTGTGTGTACTAGTCAGGTGCTGTACCACTGAGCTATATTCTTAGATTTTGAAAGTAAATCAAACTTGAAAAAGAGTTATGTAAAAATAATGGAAGTCAAATAGTACTTGGGAATACCTGTGTTGGGACCACCCTTATATTTGGTGATTTACTAGACGAACTCACAGGACTTGGTATATGGTCATATTTATGGTTAAGATTTACTTTGGTGAAAGGATACAAAGCAAAATCAGCAAAGGGAAAAGGCACGTGAGCTAAAGGGCAGAGGAAACCAGGCACAACCTTTTAGGAGTTCTGTCCTAATAGAGTTGCCCAGGATGTTTATTTCCTCCAGCAGTGAGGTGTGATGACATGTCAAGTGTTTTCTACCTGGGTGGCTCATCAGAGACTCAGTGCCTAAGATTTTCATTGGGGGTTCACGTAGGCATCCTGCCTAGTGTTTATCAAAATTTTAGGCTCCCAGAAGTAGAGCCCAATGTTCAGCATGGATCATGTTGTTTGTACAAATGATTTAGGCCAATGAGCCATCCTTACATAGGGAAGTTTCATAGTAGTGTAGGGAACTATTTACCAGTCAGATTCCCAGACACCATCCCAGGGCTATCCTTGCAAGCAGATCTTTCTGAGGCCTGCCTTAAACTTTTCTACCCAACTTCAGAGCTCAGCTTAAATGTCACCCCCATATCCATGAAGTTTCCCAGTCTTCAGACAGAATCAGTTTCTTCATTTAACAATTATTTACTCTAAATGGCATAGGACTTTGAATAGCATCGTTGCATCTTGCTTGTTAGTGTATACTGCCATGTTGTGTTTTATAGACTGCTGTTTTTATCTGAATTGTTTAACAAAAAGCTTTGTAAACTTCATCAGGTATGAGCTTGTATAATAGTGTGTAGTTTACAAAGACTTCTTCAAAAATTTGAGTGAAATGACCGTGCTTCAGAGGATTAATATACCCAGACTCCACAGTTCCTAAAAGAGCAGAATTGTGATTCTAGATTTTGTGTTCTTCCTAGCACTGCTATGCACAGGAAAGGACTTTACATGGCAGAAAGGGCAAGGAGGAGGCTAAGCTCCCACTTGTATTACATAGAATGGTGTCACTGTTATCTGTGGTGTATATTGGGATTCTGCCTAAGATTTTCTTAAAGGGTTCTGCTGGGAAAAGAGTTTGAAAAATACAGCATTTGCATTTTATTGCCTTTCTATTGAATGAATCATTTGATAAGTGAGAAGGTTCCAATTCAAGACAGACAAATCCCTGCTCCTCAGCCCCTACTCCTCTAATGGGAGTGGTGTTGTCTTTGTATGGATTAACCTTTTTATCATTTTAATGGTAGTAAATTGTTTTAGAAAACCATGGAATCTATCTCCTATTGACATAATGTATTCTGCAAGATGCACAGTAGTTAGTTCTGCCTAGTTTGCTTCAGTGATCATGAGAGCTTTTATGTTTTTTTATTGTGGCAAAATCACACAAGGAATTCATTAGTAACAGCCAAATCACATTTTTTAAATGGTAGTCAACCATAATATCTAATGGAAAGAAGCCAGGCATAGCAGCTTCAGAATGCCTCGGTGAAACAGTGTTAGTATCATTAAATGCAATTGCTTATAATGATCCAAACAGTTTTTTTATCCCAGCATGAAGCAGTGAATATAAATCTAAGCCACTGCAGCAGTAGGAGATGCAGAAGTCAAATTGTATCATATTATAATCTTAGTTGTAGTAGAAAGTTGTGGAATTCTCTATCCAATAAATTAAGAATAAATGAGCTGTTCCTTGTTGAATTTTGATCTCTGCACCCTTAACTGTTATGACAGAAGTGGGTGTTAGAGATGAAAGGAAATTTTTGAGTTAATGAAGTTGGGTCTTCATG
Source organism: Xerus rutilus (assembly GCA_028644305.1). NCBI lineage: Eukaryota > Metazoa > Chordata > Mammalia > Rodentia > Sciuridae > Xerus > Xerus rutilus. The sequence continues at coordinate 24,680,235 of CM053402.1, forward strand.
TATTTATTTATTTATTTTGGTGCTGAGGATTGAACCCAGGGCATTGTGCATGCGAGGCAAGCACTCTACCAACTGAGCCATATCCCCAGCCCCTGTGAAGTTGGGTCTTTATGGGGCTCCTTCTTATAATAGGTCAGTTATACCTTTTAAGATATAAATGTGTAGGGGCCATAAAGAGGTCAGAACGCAGCAGAGTTCTAGCCAGGTGGGATTGATCATTGGTCTGATAGAAGAGCACTAGTGCAGACAGAGAATTCCATGAGGAATTTCATGGGAGATGCTGATTCTACAAATTAGGTGAGGTCTTATCTCACCTGTGTGGGATTGAGGCCCATTTTCCCTGAAAGTAGACTTGGAAGAAAGGGCTAGTGTTCCCCCTTATGTCTAGGCCTGGCTTTGGCTGAGCTATTGGCTCCCTCTACATCATCAGTTTCACTTGATCAATCAGGCTTTCATGATTCAACTCTTTGAGGGGAGATGGAAGAAGGCAAGGAGTTTATTATATAGTTGTAAAAAGGAAATTTTACGAAATTTTTGTGATATTTTACCACATTTTATGAAGATGTGGTTTGACTTTAGCTAGGCTTCAGTTATATACAATCAGGCCCTTGATTATATTTAAGATGTCTATTCCCTGTGAGCCATCAGATTTTAGTATTATTTACTATGGTCAGTGAGCTAGAGCATTAATGAGCACTACCATTGATGTTTCACTTGAGTTTATTCATTCCTTTATTTGTTCAGCAAATATCTGAATCTCTAGGTACCAGGCTAGATGTCACATGAATGCTTTTTTGTCCTTTCTCTCTTCCTTCTCAATTAATAGATATGAAAAATCAAATTTTAATTTTGGACCAGTTTGCTCCATTAAGAGAAGAATACTCGGGACTGGGGCTGTAGCTCAGTGATAGAGTGCTTGCCTAGCATGCATGAGGCACTGGGTTCGATTCTCAGCACCACATGTAAATAATAAATGAAAAAAATAAAGATATCAACAACTAAAAGAATACTTAAAAAAAAAAGAGAGAATACTTTTATGTGTGTGCCAATCAAAACGAACTTTTTGTCCAGCAAAATGATAGTGAAAATTAAAGTTTAAGAATGACTAGTTCCCAGTGTTGGTAATATAAGGCTTTTTATTACCTCCTACAGGTTCACCTTCCTTCTTGTACAGTATTTTCTAACTTCCCGGTCACTAAAACGAATATTTCTCATGTTCATACCATGGACTTTTCTCCCAGAGGTGGATACTTTGCCTTAGGGAATGAGAAGGGCAAGGCCCTGATGTATAGGTAGGTATTACTTATGTTTAAAAGATAATAAGCTTCTTTTAAAAATGTAAAGAGATATTATGTATTTCCAACTCTACAGTTAGGTATACTTTATTGATTTTCATAATTAGTGTTCAGCCTGACTCATCCTTATTACCTTTGTGCATTTTTCTACCATAAAATGTCACTAGCAGAAAAGTTCACTCGAGGAATGAATGTGTGTGCTATGTTTATATAATTATTTTTCCCCCCCAGTAAGCTGTAGTTTGAGAATGTCAAATTGAGGAAAATTAGCCACTTTAATAATCTTGCCACTTTCTTGGTGCCCTAGGTTTAGATTAACCTTTGCTCTTTTGACAGTTCACTGTTTACTCCACCAGATTTAAATGATCTTTTTTTAAAAAAAAAAAAAAAAACAGATGTTTACCTGCAGCTATAAGCTATAAGAAAGGATGTTAATCACAAAGATATCCAAAAGTGATGTGCTATATCCTGGTTTCTTTTCTGAACCCAACATTCTTGGCTGTAAAGCAAGAAGATAGAAATCTAATTGCATGACTGCTAGAAGATAATAGATGACAAGGTAAATTCAAGAGCTTTCAATAGGAATCCTGTGACTTAAGTCACAGTCTCCTTGTTCCTTGTGTTGCTCTTGAGGGCTACATAGAACCCTGTGTTTATGTTTAAATGCTTTAGGGAAGGCCCTCAGAGTAAAGAAAAGGAGGAATGTAAATTGGTTTTTGAGGGGATAATTTTGAAAAGAGAATGTAGCAAACAGTATAGATTGAAGTTCTGTTTATGTTGAAAGGAAATGGAGTTATCCAGGGTAACTCCTCTGGTCTCATTTCAGATGTTTTTGGAGTGCTTCTTAGTACAGATTTTACAAAAAGATGCAGATTCATATTGCACTTAGAAATTCTTTGGTTTTTTAAAACTGAAAGCCATTAGATTTTTCACCAGAGCATAGCTCTCTAGAATCAGATGGTAGCTATCTTAGTGAGTGAGTTGGATTTACAGCACATCTTTGAGTATGACTGATCAGGCATTTTGTAGACCTCAGTCTCATGCTTTGGAACAAGGTTAATGATTTTATGTACAATTTGAGGCAGTGGGATCCTCAAGAATGTTGGATTCAGGAGTCTGAACCTAACTGCCTTTTGAGAATGATTACCCATGTTCCCCCAGTCTTCCTATGTGCCATTCCATGAGCCGAGTGACTATACTGTGGGTAATTACAAAGTTGTTTTTCTCTTTTTCAGGTTGCACCATTATTCAGACTTCTAAAGATATTATTTGAAGTAAGAAAATTCTTTTTGATAAATTCTGCAGATTTTAAGGTTATGGTATTGCTATCACTTGGCAAGAGGTACCACATTAGCCAGGCTTTGTTTCTCTGACATTAGGTTGCTGCATCTTTAGTTAGCGGAGTTAGGCCAGCAGTAGATCAAGAACTGTCTGACTGGACTCAAGCAGCCTTCCTTGGGAGCTTCTTATCCCCATTGACAACAATCTCAGTCTGTTCTTTTGAGGTCAGATCTCCAATATTGCATTTAGAATCGTCATCAAAATCATAATTATTGAACATTTTTTTTTAATCCAGAAAAGAAAATAGGCTTAACAGAGAGATGGGTATGTGCTGGTGGTAATAGATATGTGTCTACCTATGGCTTGTATGAACTTAAAGCACCTGAACTTGTGTTTGCTTCTTGGGAGAGTATTAAGTGTCTTGCCGTGTTTCACAAAGCTAGTTAATAGCTAGTTATTGGTTTTTCTGCTGATATTTAAACAGGACGTGCTTGCTTTCTCATGGCTTGACCTTCCATCTGATAATGTGACCTTTGCAGTTGGCCTATTCACAGTTAACTATTTGGTGTTCTCTGATATTTATGAATGTTGAAGATACTTTGGAAGTGCAATTAGATTTAATTAGGGGAAAAGGATTTTTAAAGATTGAGGAATTTAGAGCAATACTTTAACTGGGAGAGGAAAGCAGTTCAGTTATCCTGCTTTTCAAAATGATAAGTGCCAGTATATGTTGTTATTGACCAGCAGCTCTGAATCAGGTGTATAATTTCTTCTCTTCTTTCTTCAGATCCAGTTGAGCCATGGAGGAAGTCTGTCCCAATACATCTTCTCAGAAACTCTCCAGAATGTGTGATAATACATGATAATGATTGTGGAGCCAGCTGTGCTTAAGTTAACAGCAATGTCTTAATAAACATATGTCAGCTTTTGTTTGAAAATAAGTGTATGTGGTTGTTACCCACCCCCCATACCAGGATGCATTTCTTTTAGACTAAACATGAGAAATTAGAAACCCCTGTCCATAGACCAAAATAATATAGGCAGATATTCTTGTACTTCCCTGTGGACTTGACTGATATTTCTCCCTTTCTGGCAAAAGTTTCTCTTTTCTTCAGGGTATCAGCCGCAGGCATTCTGAGGTGCTGTGGCATTCAGTTGGCTTCATGTGAGAGCAGTGAGACCTCATGGAGAGAGTTTTCAATGTCCAGGTATTCCGGGAAAGTTGGTTTTGGAAATGAAAAGACTCCTAGGCTTCTTTCTTCAAATCATTTTTGTTGTTGCTTGGGGAATGGTTATAAAGAACCTGGTATTGTCCTACTCATTGTTAACCATTCCCCTCCTGGAAATGCTCATTATGCCAGCGTACAAATGATCCCATAATTCTTTAATTGTAATATAACCTTGAGTAAGACTAGTCCCTACATTTGTTAGAAAAAATGGACACCATGTCATTTATATGAGAAGTAGTAAAGGGGTTGGGGGTGGGGAATGTTGAGGAGTATTAAATAGTAGAGGTCCATAACCTTCAACCCACTTCCCTGCTCAAACATGGAAGAGAGAAGTCAGGGTGGAGGAGGATGGTAAAGTAATAGTTCCCACCTAACTTTATTCAAACAGATGAGTTTTGGGCCTTTCCAGGTCTGCTGGAGATGACTTAGAATAGTCTTGTTAAGTGTGGGTTGCATTTACTTGTTCCAGCATCTTTCTAAATGAGCGTTTTCAATTAGAATGGACTACAGCTGGTAACTGTAGAGAACCTTCCTCTGCCCTCTGTACCAGCAACATTGTCCATAGTAAATAATTCTAAATGAAATTCCTAAACCACCTGAGTGGTCCGTGCTATTCCAGTCTTGAGCTACTAGAGGGCAGCATTGGATCATGATGCTAGTAACTGAAGTCAAGGCTTTTGGTAATCTTTTTCTGCCACTTTGTAGCTTCACCTAAATCATTGCTTGTTTCTGAAATGGCCACTGGACCTTATATGTGCTTATTTTGCATAAGATTTTCAGGTCCCAGGATGGTTTAAGATTTAAGGCAGTTTATCTTTCTATAGCAAATGATGGAAGCAGAGATTAAATTTTAACTGCATTTTGTTAAAACCTCTAGATCATTTTTATCCTCTACTAAAAGCAAAGAATTCCCATTTCTAACCTCCCAAATAGAAAGATGTGCCATTTGTCCTATGGAGATGCTACAGAGCCCATGTCTTCTTGTCTTTTAATAGTTGTTTTTCTCTCAATGAAAGGGATTTGAGGCAGTCTTTCATTGCTTCTTACAACCACGGCCAAGCTAATTCTTCAAGGAGATTAGAGCCATAGCCAGAAACTCTATTACACAATTCTCGATGGTCAGTTGCTATGATAGCATGAATGGTTCAGATCCCCTTTTTTGGCAGAGGGTGGATCTTGAGCTGGCAGGTGACATTTTGCCATGTAGAGCCACACAGGATGTGTTTGGGTATGTTTAGAGCGAAGGATTGACAAGTTGAAATCTTTCCTGTTCACCCTTTCCTCCCCACCTCCATGAATATTCAGTGGACTGGGGAGAAATTTCCTGTTTGAAAAAATTACAGATGAACAATCATTTGCCTTACTGGATGGGAAATGTGTGGATGTGAAGGAGGGGGTGTGCTTCTGGTTAGGGTATGTAACCCTTTGGAAGCTGCACAGAATGTTGAGTTTGTGACTGAATTTCTGACGACAGTTTGGGGATAGGAGAGAGGCAAGCAAATAAGTGCCCACGAAATACAGTGTTTGCTCACACCTTCAAAGAATTCTTTGCTACTTGGGATTATATTCTGCATCTCCAATTTCCTCACATGAGAAACAAAGATTCTGTCTATTTCTCTTTTTGCACTACTGGGGATTGAACCCATGGTCTCAGATATGGTAGACAAGCACTCTCCTACTGAGCCACACTCCCAGCCCCATTCTGTTATTCTAAACTGGAAGAACTGGAGGCTGGGGCAGGAGGTGTGGGGAGGAGGTGGGGACAGCATTTTCCACCCTTGGTGCTGTGCTTGTGCAGACATCAGTTTGCCGAATCTCTTGCAATTCTCATTCCTCATATGGAAGGAAAGTTATACTCTAATTTTACAGAGAGGTTAAGTTGAGGTTTCAAGAGGTTGGGCATCCAATCCTAAAGCCATTGATTGTGCGTAGACCAGTGGTCCTCAGAGTGGGGAGTGCATGCTCTTGAGTATGAAGAACACCTCATGAGATTGTGGAAAGGAAATACTGGAACTTTATATTGTGCAAAAGGGATCTTATTTCATTATGTACTATTTCATTCTCTTCATATACTATTTCATAATCAAGACTTTCATAATCTTATTTCATATACTATTGATCATGTAGGTAAATAATGATCATTCAGTGTACCTTTATTAATGAAAGGGACACTGACCCAAATACCCAACCTACTGCCACACCAAATGACAATTGCCCTATTATTCTGTTTCCCGAACTTTCTTTGTATCCTCCATAATATTAACAGCTCCTGTGTGAACCCAACCACTTGAGCTAAGTACCTAAGACTAATTTTAAACACGAGATTGCTCTCCCCACCATACAGACTAGTTACCAAGCAATTTTTATTCTTAAAATGTCGTCTTTAACATACTGCCACTTCCCTAGCTCTCATCAACTCTCACTTGTTAACAATCCTGTAACTGGTCTCTTCCTTTTTTTTTTGGTGGTATTGGGCATTGAACTCAAAGCTTTATGCTTAGTAGGCAAATGCTGTACCACTGAGCCACATCCCCAGCCCTCTCTTTACTTCCTACTTCATACTTTCTCATTTGGAACTCCACATTGCAGCTAGTGATTTTTTTTCTTACATGTTTACTGTGGAAAAACTAAAGAAAGACGAGGGACTGGTATAAAAGTTTGCATTGCTTGGGGCTGGGGCTGTAGCTCAGTGGTAGAGCGCTTGCCTAGCATGCGTGAGGCACTGGGTTCGATCCTCAGCACCACATATAAATAATAAATGAATAAAATAAAGATCCATCAACAACTAAAAAAAACTAAAAAAAAAAAATTTGCATTGCCAAGCTTCCACAATTATTAGTATGTAGGAATCTTTATGTCCCCACCCCAACTCCTGTTACTTTAAAGTAATGGCAAGTTCATTCCATCAATAAATACTATGTACAGAGATGTGTTCAAAAAATATATGTCTAATCATGCTACTCTTGTTTAAAGTCTTCAACAGCTTCTCTCTCCTAAACTCTTTTTAGTTTCCTCCACCTATACGAAGGGTGTAAAAATAGACCTGCCTTAGAGTACCTAGTCCACTCTGAGTAAATGTTAGCTGCCATTGTTACCATGACCGTGGTAGGTATGGGGTGGTGGTTAAGCTCATTAGCTTGATAGAAAGACCCATTATTTCGGCTTCTTACCATCTCTCCAGTTTCTCACTTGCCTTATGCTCCCCCTAAGCCTTGAACTGCTTTGTCATCTCCCTAAATAAGCCAAGCTGTTTCTCTCCCTTTTGCCTTTATTCTTGCTCACAAACCCTTCTTGCCTTTTAAATATCTGGCAAGACTTCATGGGAATTCCTCATCCACATTTTCTTTTGTCTAAATGGTAAATTGGGTGGACTTGTATAGTACTATACAATTTTGCATTTATAGCATATAGTTTAATGCTTGCTCCATATATTAGATATGTAACTTTATGAGCTTAAAATATGACTTGATGACATATAAAATAAAAAGTTAAGTATGGGGCAATGGCTAAGGGCACATTTTCTGAATCCTGAATCAAGATCCTTAACAGATTTGATAGACAGATTTTTGTTCCACTTTCAGATGTGAAATGCTGTCTTGGAGCTATAATATAAACGTAGGAATGATGAAACCTCTGAGGTATTTTGATGGTTTCTATAGACAGCAGGTCAGAATATTTGGAATTGAAACTATTTTAGGGGTTAAGTTATAAAGAGGAGCTTAAGAGGGAAAGTTGAGGCATAAGGAGTGATGGACTGTGGGTAGCCAGAGGCAAAACTCAAGTCAGTTTTTAAAATAGATGATGAGTTGAAAATAAACCATGAAACTTTGGGTCAGCCGGCAGCAGGGAAATGCATTTTCTCATTGACAGCAAAGCAATGATAAAATTCCCTCTTTGTAGGTCCTGCCTCTTCTCAGAAAGCTTGTGTGGGCTTGGCATGGTAAAGTGAAATCAAATTCCCATAAGTTCCAGTAAGGTTATTTACAGTTATTTTTACATGCCCCTGTTCTATCTCAAACCTGTGCTGCTTATGCAACATCTTTTCCCTGTTGACTTAGAACATCGGTCCACCCACCTACCCATCCACACAGTCGTTCATATCCATCCACCTGTCCATTTCACTGAATGATGTGCATACCTGTGTGTGTCAGGTACCCTGTTCATGCTGGATTCCTCATTCTGGATTCCAAGCTCTCATGGAGAGAACGCCACACATTATTAGGCAGGTTGAACAAGTGTGACAAACTTAGAATGCTATGAGAGCATGAGACAAGGGAACCTGACCTGGTGTGAAGGGTTCTGAAAGTTTCCCCAAGGAAGCCATGTTTAAGCTTAGTTTGGAAGAATAATATTTGACCAGGAGCCAGAGGAGTTCCATTCTCTCTCCCCTACCCCTGCACCCTGTTCCCAGAGCCTGCTCTCCATTGTGCTCTGTGGAATTCCCTTTAATACCGTGAAAACTCCTTGTGCATTTTTTTTTTCGATTGCTACTTTTTATTTGGAGCCCCAGGTCCTCCCCGAAGCTCTTGAATCTCCAGTTGACCACTGCTCTTTCTACTCTTTGATGATTCTACTTGCTCGAACTTCCTTCTCAGTTTGATGACAGAAAATGCTACCATGGCCCCTTTCTTTTTCTTTTTGAGAAGGAGTGCTGGGGATAAAACCCAGGGCCCTGTGCATGCTAGACAAGCACTGTACCACTGAGCTACATCCCCAACCCTGTATAACTCTTCTTAGACCATACTCTAATAGGATTTTGAAAAGGCAGGGATAAATTATATTTCCGAGCTTGGGATAACTTTTCTTGTCATAATATTGCCACATTTATAAAGCATTTAGCACTGGGTCCAGCACAGAATAGGCTCCTCATGTATATTATAGCTATTGTTACTTTTAAGAGATTCTGATGGTACATTCTACCCAGTAAGCCCTTCATAAATGCCAAGTCCCTTCCTTCATCCCAGTGCCCATGGGCCAGGTAGGACAGAAAAGATAGGATTATAGGAATCCAGTTTGGTAAGGACCTTCTTGAAGGTCCTCTGGTCCTGATGGTGGGAGTGACTTGTCCCATGTTGCATGACTCATTAATATCAGAATTTACTTGGGATCCAGGTCTTGATGTTCAAACCCAGGCATCCTGAGTTGCATTTCAAAGCTCTTTCTACTAGAGCACCCCATGCCGTCTCTTTGTGAGGATCTTTGTTGGGGGTCTCTTTGTGAGGATCTTTGTTGGGGCTCGCTCTCCCCAGGAGGCAACAAAGGCCTAGTCTATACAAAGTTTCCTCTGTAAAATGTAGACTGTCATGCAATCCTGGACATGTCCAGGAATTCTCTCTTCTCCAGAGAGCATATCTAGATGTCAGGGATGAGGTGGAGGAAGATACTTTGCCCCCTCCTGCTCGCTCCCTGAGTCCGTCCTGTCTTGTTGAGCGTTTGGAGGACCTATATCCCTGAGTCTCCTTACATCCCTGAACCTTTGCTTGGAGGTGTCCTTGAAGCATCCCCTTTGCTTTGGCTGTGAGGGAACTGTCTTCCAAGGTGGCCTGTCTTCCATTGTGCAGTTTCAAGCACACAGAGTTCTTCTAGATATGTGCATATCAGAGTTAAGGCACAGAACCTGGAATCAATCTCTGGGTTTAATGTCAGCCTTAACTTGGGAAAAGCATTTAAATTTTCCAAGTCTCTGTTTTTTACCTGTAGAACAGGGACAGCAATGGAAGCTACTTCAGTGGGTTGATGGAGAATTAAGAGGTACTAGGACATGTAAAGCCGGTGGCCCCCTGCCTGGCACATAGCAAGCTTTCTGTGGAATCCAGCTGTTATTATTTGCTCATCTGATCCTTCTTGCAGCTTTGGGAAGTAGGAGGGCAGGTGTTATTAACCCCTTTATGCCCCTGGGGAGGCTGGGTTTCAGAAACGTTAAATGACTTGATCTGAGGTCACAAAGTCAGTAAATGGCAGTGAGGACCCCAGGTGGCCTGACTCTGAGTCCAGTGCTCCTTCCCCTTCTTACAGTGGCCTCTGAAATGAATGATATTTCCCTGGGGAACTGCATGACCGACTTTCATGTGCGTGAATTCTCTCTCCTTCCAGCTGCTCCTCCTCTTGTCAGAATTCTGCCAGGTCTTAGTCTTCAGAAACCCTCTTCCTGTCACTGTAAGGCCAGGACGCCAGTCTCTCAGGAGGACTGCAAGGCTGGTGGGTTTCTGTCATTCAGTGAGTGCATTGAGCTTTTGGCTGGGAGTTAACTTAGTTGTCTACGAATGGAATTAACTGTGAGTTCCTCCAACTTGAAATAAAACCTATCATATGTTTATGCATTTGAAAATTTCAGAATGATTTAATTTTATAAAAGACATTATATGATAATGTATACAATACTATTGAAAAGATGCTAATGAGTTTTTATACTGTTGAACTCTATACAACAGATACCTTCTCATGCAAGGCCTTTGGGCTTCTTGCTTTCAGAAATTACCAAGAACATTCCATTTTGTTCAACAAAAACATTGGATTTCATTCTCTTTGCTGCCTGATGGATTGGCAGAGTAGTTGGTTGTTTCTTATTCTCTTATCTCTGGAGTATTAATTTCTGAAGTGAAGGACTCTTTTCATCTATTTGTCTAGCTGACTTTGGATATGTGGCTGAGCCTCAGTTTCCACATCTGAAATGATGGTAATTATCTCACAAACATGTGCAAAGAGTTCAACAAAATATAAAAGGCCTTACATAGCACTTCCCTTGATCTTTGGTAGGTGCTTTGCCAGCCAGGGTCTATTTTTTATGTTTCTAAAGTCCTTCACACTTATCCATCCATAGTTACATTCATCTTTTTTTGGTCTGTTCTTGAGCTTGTAAACAAACAGGACCACTATTGATTTGAAATATAGATAGATATGGCTAAATTGCCTGACAGAAACCTTTATTAGTTTCTATTCCCATCAACTCTATGTGAAAGGGCCCAGTTTAGAATAGTTTAACTAAAGCTTAACTTTTTACATTGAAAAATAAAACACATAACGTATGCCACTGTTGCCATCTTCCCAGATACTCTTGATAATAAATAAAATTTTTCATGTTGTATCAAATACTGAAATTAAGCCTAACATATTTGTATACATAAAACATAAAAATAATCACACAATATATAATGTGTATATGTGTATACTTGTGTATATGTACAACCTCACTACCAAAACAAAATATAGAGAGCAAACAGTTGCCCCATACCCCTAGTACATTAGCCATTTTGTGTGTTTTCTTCAATCTTATCCATCAAATTTATTATTTTATATATTTATTTAGATTTTATTTAATGTTCTGACACTTTAAATTTTCTTACTGGGCCCCTTTTCTACTATATAGGATATATTTATACATTTTAATATATTTTAGAAAACAATACATATATACCATACAAAACATTTTAATACATCTTAGAAAACTTAGCAAATAATAAGAAAGTTGAGCATATTATATTGTACATTATTTGGACAAGAATGTTTGAAAATTATAAATATTTTGTTCCTTCTCAATACTACAAATCAAAAAAGCATATTTTAAAAAACTTTTCCATGTGTAATTCCTGGTAATAATTGTGTCTCTACTTATTAAAGAAAATGTTTGATTATGACAAGCATTCAAACACTTCTGAAGTTTTCTGTACAGTAATTACAAAAGTAAAACCAAAGCGTCTGTAGGAATTTTGACAGTTGAAACCATTATTAGGAGGACTTCAGTTAGTATCAAAATATCATTCCAAATGCGACTTATGCAGTTTATTTCTGTGCTGCCTTTTCTGTCCATTGTTTAAAGGATCTCTTGCCTCCTGGAGATTGTGCCATGGAATCTGGGATGTCAATTGGCAATACTATGCAATAAATAGAAACCTAACTGCTTGGTTCAGTCAAGGCCCACATGTGACCAGAAAGCAGGCAGTCTTCAGGCTGATGGCCCAGGCTAAAAAATGAGGCTCATGGGAGGCCAGGACTGGAGCAGCTAAGCTTCAAGTCATGTTTTCAGCTGTAGCTATGCAACAAGCCAGGTTTTAAGGAGGGACATTCTACAAGGGAAGATGGCCTATATATTCAGATTTAAATTTTTTTTTATCAAGGCAACAATGTGCATGGTTAAGAAATCACATGGTACTAAAAGCCTTAAGATGTAAAAACTGTCTCTCCTCACCACTCCTAATCCTCAGTCTTAGCCCTCAGAGGCAGTCATGTGGAATCCCTTTAGCCCCTTCATCTGAGAGTCGCACATGCTTAAACTGCTATTTTATGGTTTATCGTCTTAAGACAGGTTCTATTTACTTCTTTCTGTAATGTTTAAAATTAAGACTTATGGCTATTGCACCTGTCCCCCTTCCCCTATCTGATTCTCACAACATAGGGATTTTATTATTGTTAGTGAAATGGTATTTCTGTCATTATGACTAAGTAAATCTCATAAACTAGAAAAGGAAGTTGTCTATTTTCATTACATTTAATTTGTTATATTGCCTTACACTACCTCATCATATTTTCCTTTGGTTTTCTTTCTTCCTCTAGCTGTGCCATTAGATCAGATGTCTCTTTTCCCAGAATCCTTCGTGTGCTCCCATCTGCACTCTGGGTTCTCCTTGGCTGCTTTTATGGTTGTTCCCCAGTTTCTGGCTCCCACATCATCCATGTTCTTAGTTTAGCTGCTTCTTATTTTTTTTCCCCTAGTACATTTTTTTTTTTTTTAGTTGTAGATGGACATACTACCTTCATTTTATTTATTTATTTTTTTATGTGGTACTGAGGTTCAAACCCAGTGCTTCACACGTGGTAAGCAAGCACTTTACCACTGAGCTACAACCCCAGCCTTCCTAGTACATTCTTAAATAACTTTCTTAAATAGAGTATGTTGAAGGTAAGATTTTTTTTTGGAACTTGTGTGTATGAAAATGTTTACTTGAATCTGAAAATTAAAGCCCTTAGAATTTTGAGACATTGTTCTTTTGTCATACAGTGTTACTGTTGACAGATCATGTTCTGATTCTATTTACTTTCTTTTTTTATTATTTTTTAGTTGTAGGTGGACAGAATATCTTTATTTCTATTTTTTTTTTTATGTGGTGCTGAGGATCGAACCCAGTGCCTCATGTGTGCTAGGCGAGCACGCTACCACTGCGCCATAACCCCAGCCCATCTATTTACTTTCAATATGAATTTTTTTTCTAGAAGCTTTTAGAATCTTTTTTTTTTAAACTCTGGGTGCTGCAGGATATTATGAGGATGTTTTTTTGGCATGTATTACTATGTATTACTTTTGTATCCCTTGTCCCTGGTTCTCAGTGGAGCTTTTATGGTATTCCATTTGAAGGACTTTATGCCACAATAAAGTCCTTTGCTGGAGGCCTGATCAGGGCTATTGTTAACGTTTCCTATGGCCATGTATAAAAATGTTTTTAATGAATGTCTATGAAGATATATTAGCCAAAAAAGAGATCACACTTGTTTTGTTAGATTTTCTTTGATGGAGTGGGTGCTGGGGCATTGCAGTAAACAGAGATATGATTGATGTTCTGCTAGCTATGGAAATGAACCTAATGAAGTAGATTCATTGTACTTGATTGTACTTTGGGTTCTTATTATCTCAATATTTCTAGATTAGCAACAGAACAAAGACTTAAGGTATGTGGGATTCTTTGGAACATCAGGATTGGATTGGTTTTCATGACCAGAGCCAGGATCTGGCTCAGAATTCCAGTTTCTAGTTTTCTGCCTCCCCTTCTTTGCCTCCCTAATGCCCCAACATTCCCTGTACCCACTAATCTTCAGTTAATCTTCAATCTTCAATTTTCTGGGTAGGTACCACATCTACATCTAGTTTAGCTTTGTTTCTGCTACAGCAAGCACAGTGCCCAGTGAATGGACAGATACTTATAAGATTTACAATTTCTATTATTTGTTTACATATCTCTTTATTTCTATAAGGATATAAGTATCCCCAGGGTAGAGGTCAGGAACTATTCAGTTTTGCAACCCTCTGCCTAGTATTCATTGATAAATGAGAATAGAATGTCAGAAGACCTTTAGCAAGGAACCATCCTTTTTGTGTTTCTGAAGGCTTTACGAGACACAAGTAATTTTGCACTTGTGGCTTCTAGGACTAAGTGAAGAGATGGAATGAAGTCAAGGTGACTCAAAGCACAATGATTTCTGTACACATGTTCAATTCTGTCACCATCCTCACAGAACTGCTGTGCCTCCCCTCCCCAATCTGAGACAGACCTCAGTCACATCTTCCCAGGGCACTTTCATTTGCACCACTGTGAAAACGCATTCTTGCTTTCTCTAGCAGATGATTAAACTCTAGTTTCCCATTGGTGCCAGGAACTTGCTCAAGGGCTAGGAAAGTACCTAGACTCTAGATTTGCTCCTGAAATGTGACCGACTCAAGGACCCACCACACAGCCCCTGCTGTATGCACACTTCGGGTATCTCTACCATATCAGTGCAGGCCTGTCCACACTTGTGTGTGGTGCCCTCTTGAATGGCATAGTAGACTTCTGCCTGCCTCTCTTGAGGCCAGCCCGGTAGCCCAGCCAGCTGGTTTTAGGGGCCTCATTTTGCTCCAGATCCTTACCATGTTCTTTGGCCCACGTAATGTTGCTAATAGTACAAATGATCCTTTATTAAGCACTTATAAATATACCAGCTACTGTACTAAGTGTGACTCAAATGGCATTTAATTCGACACCAACAACCCAATGAGTTCATTACTGTAGGTGAAGCCTCTGAGAAGTTGAGCAGTTTTTCTTGAGGTCACAGGGCAAATAAGCAGAAGTGCCAAGATCCAAACTCAGGTGTGTTAGGAGTGTCCAAAGTCCATATTCCTAACAACTTGTATCATGAGGGTTCCAGAGAAGCAGGGACTCTGCGATAGAGATTTGTGTGCAGATTTCTGAGGGAGTCTTATTGAGATCCGTACCTGTGGAAGGAACAAGATGAAAGCAGGATGGTGCAAAGGAAGAAGTGGAGCAGTGATGAAGCCCCAGGGAAAGCCTCAGCCAGCCCTGGGGAAACTCTGGAGCCACTATGGCCTTTTAGCTTTGTCCTGTGTTGGGGTGCAAGAGCTGGAGGAAGGAGAAAACCTACAAAATAAGGGGAAGGAAGAATTCTATGACCGCACTGTAGGGAAGCTTGCTAGTTCATCCATTTACCTGATCATTCATTCATTCATTCAGTGTACCAGTTGGTGCTGGATGCTGGGGGATATACAAGGTGAGGCTTACAGTCAATATGGAAATGATGCACACATAAGCTAGAGGAACACCGATTAGGGGTGCTAAGATAGAGGTATGCACAGGGTTCTGCGAGTGAACAGATGGGGAGGCGCTAAAGCCAGGTGGGAGAAGCCAAGATGTGGTTTCCTCCCCCAGGGGTGACTGGGCTTCATTGAGGGAGGGGGAGAAAGGGCCTTCTTGGTTAAGGAAAAGAGTGAGCCTTTTTACGTTTCTCCAGGAGGTGCTGTCTGCATCAGTTGTGGTTACTACCACAAAAATACCGTAGACTAGGTAGTTTATAAACAATAGGCATTTCTTATAGTTCTGAAGGTTGGAAGTCTGAGATCAGGGTGCTACCACAGCCTCCAGGGGAGGGTCCTTTTCTGGGCGGCAGACTGCTGGGTTCTTCTATTCTCACACAGTGGAAAGAGAGCTAATGAGCCCTCTGGTTTTTTGTTTTTTTTTTTTTTTTAAATATTTTTTAAATTGTTGATGGATCTTTATTTTATTTATTTATTATTTATATGTGGTGCTGAGGATCGAACCCAGTGCCTCACGCATGCTAGGCAAGCGCTCTACCACTGAGTTACAGCCCCAGCCCCCCTCTGTTTCCTTTTCTTCGCCCCTTTTTCTTTTAAATAAAGGCACTAGGAGGTGACTCACTTTCTCAGATTGCTGGCATTTCCATCCTTGGGAGTGTATTGTCCCCTTATACTAAATCTCTTGCTGTTACTCATGTATCTGCTATGTCCTTAAATTCCTTTATGTGACATGGCCAAGAACATGAAAGTTCCAAAGAATGGTCTCCTCTGCTCTTGGAGACTTCTTTGGACCCTTATGTGATGGCAGGGAGGCTGAAGCAGGAGGATTTCAAGTTCAAGGCCAGCCTGGGTAACTAAGTGAGATACTGTCATGAAGCAAAACAAGACAAAACGAAATAAAACAAAAGACCCCAAAAGGTCTAAGGATGTACCTTAAAGGTAGAGTGCTTGCTTCTCATGTGCAAGGTTCAATTCCCAGAACCCCTCCCCAAATAAATAAGTAGATAAATAAATAAAAGCACTAATCTCATTCATTGACAGCTCCATCCTCAGATCTAATTATTCCCAGAGGCTACACCTCCTAATACTATCACCTTAAAGGGATTTCAATAGTCCATACAGGCTCTGAGAGAGTGAGATGGGTCAGAAACAAAGACCCTCATGTGCATGTGACAGGGTGATGAAATTGGAGGTGACAGGTGAGATTTCCCCTTCTCCCTGTTTATCCTGGACTTTCTACCTGCCTTGATTCTCACCAAAGGGAAGAAGACCAGCACTGGATGGGACAAAACAGAGAGGGGGCAAGTTTCAAAGTCACAGGAACAGGTGTCAAATAGAAAGATTTGGGGAGAAGATGTGATCAGCCCAAAGAGATTTTTCTCTTCTTGGATATATGAAAGCTGTGGAATGCTTGGAGAATGGGTGTTAAGAGGAGAAGCCATGATAGTGAAAAACAGCTAAGGACCAATGAATGGTGGGAAAACATATGTTAATTCTTTTTTTTTTTAAACATGTTTTTTAGTTGTTGATGGATATTTATTTTATTCATTTGTTATTTATATGTGGTGCTGAGGATCTAACCCAGTGCCTCACACATGCTAGGCAAGCGCTCTACCACTAAGCCATAGCTCCAGCCCCATATGTTAATTCTTTAAAATATCATCCCAGCCTGGAGGATTGCAGGTTAGGTGAGCAGAAGATAAAAAGAGTAGATGAATCTCAGAGGCCAGGGCAAGCCAGTGCTCAGGGATCCAGGGTGGGACCCTGACACCAAAGTGGTATGTCTTATCTGGGGCCTGTGGACCTCAGGTTGGTCGAAGGCCAGGAGTATCTGGCCCTGTAAATATGTGGAAGGGCCAAGTGTTGAGTGCATAGACCTGCAAGTGGGTAAAGAATGCACAAAGGGTGAGGGGACAGAGTGGCAGCTACAAGAGGTCCTACCAGCTTCCCCATGCTTGCCTCAAGAAGCAAAGCAACTGGTCCGAGGCAAAGTGAATGTTTGGCAGGGACCCAAAGCCAAAGCCCAGCCAGAGTCAGAGCTGGTCAGTCATGGAAGACCTTCTAGGTGGTGGGTTCTGAGGTGACCATGACCAAGTGTGGTGTCTCCAACCTTGGCTTGACATGGAGATCCCAGAAAGGAAATCTTTAAGGGCAAAGCAGAAGGAGAGGGTTGCAATGAGTTAACAGGCTGAACTGTGACTCCCTAAATTCATATGGTGAAGTCTTACCTCCTAATACTTTGGAATGTGAATGCATTTGGAGATAGCACCTTTAAAAATGTAATTAAGGTAAAACGAGATCATATGGGTGGGTCCTAATGATTGGTGTCTTTAAAAGAAGAGACAGTTTGGACAGAGAGATGGTCATGTGAAGACAGAGCAAGAGGCGGCCATTTGCACGCCAAGGAGGGAGACCTCAGAAGAAACCAGAACTGCCAACACCTGGATGTGACTTCCAACCTCTGGAACTGTGAGAAAAATAGAGTCCTGTTGTTGAAGTCCACTCAGTCTGTTTTTGTTGTTGTTGTTGTTGTTGTTGTTGTTGTGACAGCCCCAGCAAACAGTATAGAGTGGCTGTCGATTTTTTCCCTAAGTGGATCGCAAGCTCATGTACAGGTGATCTACAAGTGCTTCTTGAGCGCTTTCTAGGACCAGGCACCCTGCCAGCTGCTCCCCGAGGCACTCCCTGCCCTTGAGGAACCCACTGAAGGAATAAACTTTTGCAGAGGAATTTATGATCAGAGGTATCTTCCTTGAGGTAGCTGTCTCATGGGTGATCTCACCAGATCCTACAACATTACATACAAGTCATTATCTCCATCTTCCCCTAGCTTTAGAGGTTTTCAGATACTGAGGATCAGAGATGTAAGTCTGGGGTCACTAAGTGGCAGAAACTTGGACATGGACTCCTAATTCTCAAACCATATTGTCTGTATGTATCATCAATTCTTCCTGATGCACCTGTTCAACTTTGGTGTATCGGACAGTGGGAATAGACTTTGGTGGATGTTCTTTTTTTTTTTGGATACTGGGGATTGAACTCAGGGGCACTCGACCACTGAACCACATCCTCAGCCCTGTTTGGTGTTTTTATTTAGAGACAGGGTCTCGCTCAGTTGCTTAGCGCCTCGCCATTGCTGAGGCTGGCTTTGAACTCGTGATCCTCCTGCCTCAGCCTCCCAAAGTGCTGGGATTACAGGCCTGTGCCACCACGCCTGGCTGGTGGATGTTCTTGAGATCTAATATAAAGCATTTGATATGAGAGGATCAGATCCTATTCCTTAAGAAGCAGTAGTTTGGAGCATATCTCTTTAAAATGACCTCTGGATATTTTCTCAGTTGGAAAGTATCAGTTTTTGGGTAGCTCAGGAGATCCCATTTAGATGCCATCCTCCAGGGTTTCTCTTTTCTTCCTGGGCCTCATCACTTCCTTTTTCTTTCCAGGATGGAGAGAGATGCTCCCTGACCCCACCCAGCCTGTGGAACACCACAAACTTGGTGGAGGATGCTTAGATCTGTAAGGCTTGTGACTGATAAACCTTGGGATTCTTGAGGGAGGGGGATGAATGGGTGGCAGCTTTGCTAAGAAAGAAGAGACGTATGTAATTGCCAAGGACATTGGCCACCTCTATAAATTCCCTTAAAGAGATCCGTGTTTCTGATGGGATGCCTTCATAGGGAGATGGCATTGACTTGATCAGTCAATTGTGGCTTCCTTAGTCTCTCCCTGATATTAATAGTAGCTGATACCCAGCCTCCAGGGGCCAGCTTAGGCCACCTGCACTGGGAGGAAAGGGGTCAGTCTGGGAGGGCTCATGTCATGAAGGAGAGGGATGGTTTTCCTGATTTCAGGAGCAGATCTATTCTCATGCTTCATTAATTAATTAGTTGCTCTTAGGGAAGATTAAATAAAAAGAGAAATAATCAAAACCTCCTGAACTCAGTCATTCTGGATTCCCCCAAACTTCTGACTACCCTACATATATCACCTTTTTTAATCCTTACTATGGCATTCTGATTATTTTCATTTAGAGGAAAAAACAGAGACTCAGTGAGGTTAAGGATCTTCCCTGACTGTCCAGTTTAAGGGCCATGCAAAGGAAAATTTTATGTTCTTTTTTTTTTTTTTTTTTTTTTTTTATAAATTTTTTTAGTTGTTGATGGACACAATGTCTTTATTTTATTGCTTTGTATGTGGTGCTGAGGATCGAACCCAGGGCCTCACGCATGCGAGGCAAGCGCTCTACCGCTGAGCTACAATCCCAGCCCCTATGTTCTTTCTACTGTTTAAATACATGCCAACCATATTTAAAATAAGAGGTCAGTGAATTATGACCCATAGGCTAAATACACCTGCTGTTCGTTTCTTTATGGCTTGTAATCTAAAAATGTTTTTTACATTTTTAATGGTTAAAAAATCAAAACAATAATAATATTTCATGACATGTGAAAATTTACACGAAGTTCAAATTTTGGCGTCTATAAATAGAGTTTTATTGGAACACAGGCCTGCTCATTCACATTTTGGTTACTTTGGCTGCTGTTGCCCTGCCATGACAGAGTTGAATAGTTGTGACAGGGACTCTGTAGCCAGCAAAACCTAACATATTTACTTTCAGACTTTTACATAAAATGTTTGCCAAGCCCATTCAAACTGGTTATCCCAAATGACAAAGGAAAAGACAAGCTGACTTCAGACACCGACTTATCACTTTATTGAGAACCAACTTGGTTAGACATAATTAAGCACTCACCATTTCAAAAACATCACACACCATTCCATCTCCTGTCAAGAATGGCCCCATAAGGGTTTTAGGATTTATAAGCATCGTTAAATATTGCAGGAGAGATTGCTCAGCCACTTCAATGATTTGCCTTGAAGGTACTTAATAGTTTCAAGTAAATGCCAGGGATGGAGTTATGAATACAATTTGAATAGCTTGCTAATTTCTTTGTTCCTTGATTATCACGTGTGTGTGTGATTACTGCAAAAAAAAAAAAAAAAAATGTTGACCATCCCCAAAGTTTCTCAGCTCTGTGTTGGTGGATGTGTTATTGCTCAAAGGTGGTGGCATATATCATGTTCGTCCATTTCAGCTAAAAGTGAAACAAAGGAAGAAGGAAAAGAAGATGACCTGTGCAAGCTGTTACCAGGCCACTGGTTTTATTTGAAACATGCTTTCAAAAGAACATGCTTGAGTGAGTTTTCTCTCTTTCCAGTCCAAGGTTGTTTGATTCTTCTGTGATAAAAAAAAAAATCCTCTGTTCTGACAGGAATTTTCTTCTGCCCAAAGAAAGGCAGAAGGGGAAGATTCTTTCTAGTTTCCAATGTAGCTCCCTTTGATTGGAGAAAGGCCTCCTGTTCTCAACAGCTGCTCATGCTCCGGGTTGACTGCACTTATCCCATGCCTCTTGAAAACTTCACCTTCTCTGTGAACTTTCTGGACTCCTGCATCTCCAGAAAGTTGGAGATGGAGGCTGCATCTCCTCCTTAGTGTCACCATTGTGTCTCACGCAAGCACCTGCCTGATTTGAAGGATAGTTGTCCATGGGTGAAGTCTTGTTTTCTTATTTCTGTATCCACCAAAAGGTTAAGTCTCACTAAACAGTTATCACATGAATGAATGGATAGGGTCAAGGAGTCTTGCCAGGGAAGGTGTCCACTGGCCTGAAATTCTGGGACCTGAATGCAACACTCCCTCTTCCTCTGGTTGAACGAGAAGAGGGACAGTATCCATCAGGTCCCTGGGGAAGAGTGCTGACCAAAGCACCCCACTGAACCAAAGACAGAAAACAGGCCCAGAGAAGGTGAATGTGAGAACTGAGGTTTAAAATAAGCCTGAAGACCTGCTAGTGGCAATGTGGACCAGCTCTGTCCAGCACCTTAGGGTGGCCATGACCCTATTTGGGCCTCATAATGGCCCTATTGAGAGGATTTTTTTTTTTTAAACAAGGCAAAGAAGCCAAACCTAGCTTATCTAATTTCCTTGATGTCACTTAGTAAAAAATAAGCAAAGACTAACGCTTGATCTTTTCTCTAGAGCCTAGTAAATATTCTTTAAGGAGAAACTCTACCAATTATTATTATTTTTTTTGGTACCAGGGATTGAACTCAGGGGCACTTGACCCACTGAGCCACATCTCCAGCCCTATTTTGTGTTTTAGGTAGAGACAGGGTCTCACTGAGTTGCTTAGCGCCTTGCTGTTGCTGAGGCTTTGAACTTGCGGTTCTCCTGTCTCAGTCTCTCAAAGTGCTGCGATTACAGGCATGCACCATTGTGCCCAGCTAAAACTCTATTTTGATGGTGGTGACTTCACAGAAAAGTCCAAACCTTCTCATTCCTGCTTTTTGGCAATCGTGGACCATCTAGGTGATTATCATATTCTATCATGTTTAGTATCCCCCCTGCCCCCCCCCCAATAAAACAGCCACACACTGATACACTCATGCTGTCACAGGACTTCTATTATTTATTATTATTAATTTTTCCAGTGCTAGGAATGGAACCCAGGGCCTCGTGCATGCTAGGCAAGTGTCCCATGACTGAGCTACCCCTCCAAACCCCACAGGGCTTTTAATAGCTCTCTTGCAATTGTTTTAGTCATAGAATACTTCCATGACAGCGGAAAAGAGCTCTGACCTTGGAGAGTGCAGGGACTGAAACCGGGAGAGCCAAGTTCAGCCATCAGTTGCAGGCACCAGGTGCGCAGCTGAGGTGGGGCTACAGCAATGTGTGAGAAGCCCCTGGGAACCAGAGCAGAAAGGATGCCGAGAGCAAGGTCCCTGCCCAGCCGAAGGGTCTGAGACAGTGGCTGCAAGAGAAGCTGTGGGTCAGGGTGGACATCTGGGTGTGTGAGAGGGAAATCTAGAATGGGGCCTGGTGGATGTATGGAATTCACTCTGGCCAGGGTATGGAGCAGTCAGGGAGTGGTTGTAGCTTTCACATTGGATTTACAGGTGTAGATGAACTTTGTATGGAAGACTGTGGCATCTGGCCTTGGTCTGATATGGACAATGGGGTAAATGTGAGACCAGTGCTGTCTTTGTGTCCCTCATGGCATTAGGCATTGTGCTGGGCATGCAATGGTAAGTTCAGTGAATGGCCATGTCCAGACCCAAAGTCAAGAGCCATCCAGTCTGTCAGTGATGTGGCTGGAATAGCTCAGACCTCAATCCACTCCTTTCTACTCTGTAACCACCACCCTCGACAAAGGCGGCATCTCCTTTCTCCTGGGGTGCTGTAATAGCCTCCTGTTCCCTCGCCTTGCATTCCTGGAGTGTGACTCTCCCCCACTGCTGCCAAGCCCAACCCATTCTCCACACTGCATTCAGGATCTTTTCAAAATGCGACTCTGATTGTGTGCCCGAACCCCCACTCCTGCCCCGTTCTTGAGTTCTCACCTTAAACATCCTTTTCATCAATCAGGTCAAACCCTTCTGTTATTTTCACTCAAAGTATCATGTACTATTCCTTCCAAGTCCTTATCATGGTTTTTAATTATACATTTTTTTGCATGTGATTAATAGATTAATTTCTTTCTCCTCCACTAAACTCTAAATTCCATGAGGAGAAGGACAGTGTCTATTTTTTGCTCATCCATGACCGTGTTTCCTAAGCAACCAAGACTGTAACTCAGTAGCTGTTAAATGAAAAAATAAATAAATCCATTTTAGTGAATGAAAGACATAATGAACAAATAGAAGGATGATGTGACAGGGACTGACGGCTCACTGCTGAGCAGGGATCAGAGGGCACACCCAGACAGACAAACACTGAGATCTCTTGCCTCTGGCAAGAGCGTGAAGTCTCATTTTTGAAATACTTAAGAACATATTCCATTATTCTATGACATTTCCCTAAAATGGATTTAGTGAACAAAAACTGTGAATCACATAATATAATCCAGCCAACAAAACAAAACAAAGAAAAAACCAAATTGGTTCCTATCTAGGTAAAAATAAACAGATTAGAAATGATAACATTTGTGTACCTTTTAGAGCAAAGTGGAGAAGAATGTGAGGTGGGTAAGTGGACAGAATGGGTCTGTGCAGAATGGGATCACTGCTTTGGCCACTTGGTGCTTGAGTGAACTTGACTTTGGCATCTACTTTAGTGCGCTGCTTTCCCCAGAAACCTCCTCTCCCTCCACCTGTACATCCAGGGCAATTGAGTTGACTCCACTTTACAGATGGGACTAATAAAGTTAGACACGCACAGTAACTAGGCTAGAGGTAACAGATATGACTTCTCCTTAGCCCACGCCCCTCCTTCATCCAGTGCACAAATACTGCTCCATATCCCACACTTGGCTGTCACCCAAATCCCTACATCCCTATCCGCTGCTGCAGGCTGGGACAACATGTGTTTCCCACCCCTCCTGTGTGTGCTGGTGCCCAAGCAACCAGTCTGTCTTCCCTCTCTGCTTTTATACCTCTGGTCGGTACTTCCGGGACAGAGTGAAGAGTGGTGGAGAAGTTGGGGTGGAAGGCTAGGACAGAGGGGAGAGTTGTGGAAAGGCTCTAGGCTTTGGAGTCAGACCTTGGTTCAGAACACAGTGGACACTGTGATTTACTAAACATCTCTGAGCTTTTGCTTTCTCATCTGTGAAAAAGTATAGTCAGATCTACCTTGCACAATCACTGTAAGGAATGACTGTATGCAGCATAGACACTTTGCATACTGTTAGAGTCCATTAACATTTGCTCCTAATTCCTTTTCCCATCTCTCCTTCAGGAAGGAGTGTGGTACAGAGAATGGCTGTGTGTTTTTCAGCCAGGTTGATCAGGGTGAGATCCTGACTTGGCCATAGACTTGCTATGTGTTCTTGAACAAATAGTTTAATCTCTCAGAGCCTCCCTTTTCTCATCTGTAAACTGGAGCTAACAACTGGGGAAGTTGGGCATCACAAAAGATAATGTATGTTCAGTGCCTGGTACAGAGACGGAGTGAAATCACTGCATGCAAATCTCCTCTTCTGAGTTCCTTTGGGAATTGATGGAGTGATTCATAGTTATTTGCCCATCAAGGGGCGATTGAGTTTTCCAAAGCTCACAGACACGCACATGCACACACACACCCTCAAAAGGAAATGTGAGCCCAGAAGTAGCCCCATAGAATATTAACTAAGACATCTGCTTTCACAGCCTGTCTGCACAAAGGGCTGTTTGTGGATCCCACTTGTGTTGGTATGCCAGTGGTGTACCAAACCACAGCTTTGTACAGCGGAACTTCTGCTGCCAACGGACGGGCTCTGTCTGAGCCACACAGCTGCTGAGACATCCTGGATGAAAAAAAATGCCCCCTCTGTTATTTCAGGAAGTGTAGCTCCTGTCATTTCATTTATAAAAATGTCCATTAAAAGGAAACCCAAACCTCACATTCAGAGGTGTTTCTTACATTTGTCCACAGATGGGGTAAAACATTCCTTTCTAGACTCTTCCTCAACACCTGGAAACACAGAAAGTCTAGAAAGGGCTGAGTGTTTCATGTGCTGAAGAGATGTAGTTAGTTCTCCAGAAGCTCCCTACACACTCATTTTTCATCACCTTTGTATGAAGGGTGGAGAGAGGGGAAAGATTTCTTCCAAACTTCACCTGCCTCAAACTGCATTTAAATGAATGCTAGGCTGTGGAGTCAGTCTCACTTGTGCTTAAAACCTGGCTTTGCCATTCATTTACCTCGAGCAGAAGCTGTGATCTTTTTGAACCTCAGTTGTCTCATCTGTAAAATGGGAGAGGAAAGAGTCCTCACCTCATGAGGTTGTTTGGAGTAAATGCTGTCCTGTTGGTTCAACATTCAGCCTAGAATGGTGCAGCCCCTTGGCCATGTCTCTCCTTCCTTCCTATTATTTTTTTCAGAGGTGCTTTCACAGGATGGGTTAATTAGGTGTGATAACACTAAACTCCCTCCAACAGGGAATGATTCTAGATGGCCACCTAGCCTGTGGGTTGCAAGTCTCTATGTTGCTTGTGAGCAGTACTGTCCGGGTCTTGGGACCTGCCTGTCCAAGCAAAGCAAGGCACATAGGAAAGTTGGGGGTTCAAATGCCCTAGACACGGGTTCCTGGTGCTCTCTCACTTGCTCACTAGACCACACTTTCCCACTTGTCACTTCTCAGCCCAGCCATTTTGTAGTTGTGGCCGCAGATGGACTTCCTTCTCTCCCAGTGTGCAGGTGACATCCCTTGGCACTGAAAACTTCGTGATGTGGGGCTGGCTG
>CM053402.1:24706054-24730550 GCA_028644305.1 Xerus rutilus
GCTTGTGGGGGCTGATACCAGAGTTGGTGCTTTCCACGTGGTTGCTGAACTTAATTTATGGAAATCTTTTCTTGATGTATGCTCTGTGGAATATTAAATAGATATTGATCGAAAAAGCAGTCAGATAAGTTGGGTGACTCCTGTTCTTTATGGCAAGACTTCTCAAAGTCTTTAGATAGTTAATGAGCTATGTGAATTATCAAGAAGAGTCTATGGCATCCCCCCACCCCAAATTTATTTTTATTGAGCATCTCTCAGGATTAATGATCTGCTGAAAAGAACTTTGGAATATCGAAAAGGGGAGGAATCAGATACCTTTTCCCCACTTCCCTCTCCTTCCATTGATAAGAACCCAATTGATTGCTCTGGAGAAGTCCTATTTTCTTTCAGGAAGTGGGATTTTGTGAGGCAGCTGGTTTGTTGGGAACAATACTCTCTCACCTCTAGGATTTTGAAGTCCAAGAAGAGGATGGTGGTAGTTTGGTGCTCAGGGAAACTCATATGTGCTGGTGGGAAGCTGTCAGTCCCACTTCATAACAAGAGCTCTCACCCTGGCTCAGGTGGCATCCTCACAGAGGCCTGTGCTGTATATGGCTCAGCCTCTATGGTGGCCTCTGTCCCTGCCTGTGCTGTAGGGAAAGGGCGCTGACATGTGAGTCAGGAGCCCAGGGTTCCAGGCTACATTTCACATATACTCCCAGTTCCGAGTTCCCAGTTCTGTGGCCCATGCACGTGATTGAGCTGCAACACGCTGATCTCTTGAGTCAATTATTTCTAGTTCTAGGATCGCCCCACAAATGCTATTATAGAAACTTGCTGCTGCCTTGGGTGTTAATTATGTGATTGGAAGTCAAAAATGAATGGATATAACAAGAGCTAACATCCCTGCAGCACCACCAGGGTTATGAATCAAGTCTCGGAGGCACCGTGAGCCTCCTGTCTCAGGATGATGCTAAGCCGTGGCCCTTCTCTCATTCGTTCAACAGACACTGTGAGTCTGACCTTGAGCCAGGCTCCATCTGTGCTGGATGCAGGGGTTACAGAATGAATGAGACAGGGTCTTTACTTCCAAGGGGATCATCCTAAGTTTCTCCACACCAGATGCACCCACCTGTCCATTGCTACACCTTCACTCTGCAGCCAGGTACATTCACTTCTTGAATCCACTCACTTTGTCACTGTGCCATTATTTTACTTTATCTATGCCACCTCTTGCCTTTGTGGTCCAGCCTCTCATTTTACAGGTGAAGGCCCACGGATGGGGGAGGTTTTACCCTCATGCATTCTGCTCTGAGAAGGGTTCATTGTAAACGCTGTTCCCTCTCCCTGCCTCTTACTCATCTTTTCACTAGAGGATTGATTCAGGTGGTATGGTCAGGTCCATGTGTTAAAGGCTTGGTCCTGGGTCTATGGTGCTATTGAGAGGTGGTGGAACCTTAAGGAAATGAGGCCTAGTGGAAGGAAGTTAGGTCTTTGGGGTGTGCCCTTGAAGGGGATATTGGGGCCCTGGCTCTTCCTTTTTTCTGTCTTTTTGCTTCCTGGCTACAACAAGGTACGCAGCTTCCTCTATCATGCGCACCCGCCATGAGGTACTGTGCTGCCATAGCCCCAAAAGCAATAGGCCAACATACCATGGCCTGAAACCATGAGCCAAAATGAAACTTTCCTTCTTCAAAGTTGATTTTCTCAGGTATTTTGTCATAGTACTGGAAAGCTGATTAATACAGGAGAGTTTGTGGTGCCTCGGCAGTGGGAAAGAGGCTCCACTCTGTCTTCTTGACCTTTTTATCCAAGGACTCAAAGAACTCTCTCCTTATACCATTCCTGACCAGCATCCTCATCGTCCTATGGGTTCTATGGTCTAGATTTTGGGAGGGAGTAGGAGTCCCCCATTCTGGCTTCAGCCCAATCTACATTTGCCCTTCCGGCTTCCTCAGAGGGTTTTATCTTTTGGGGACTATTAGGTCCAAAACCAGCCAATAATCAATCTCATACTCCAATTCTCCCTGTGTGTCTCTGTTGGCTGATCAGCTGGAGGGAAGAAGGGGAGGTGGTGGTGTTCTGGCTCCAACCCTACCTTAGACCTCTTAATGCAAATGGCAGAAAGCACCAGTTTGTGCTCTGCTTGATGAGACAAGATCTGACTGTGTGAACACAATGAGAAACATATGGGCTCTGGACCCAGGGAGAGACAGGTCTCCAAGTTTTTCATATCCCCCTCCATCTCAGTTCTCCCATCTGAAAACAGGGTAAGAAGTGATCCTTTCCTAATATCATTATGGCAAACATGCAATGAAGTAATCCATGTAAAGTGTGCAGTGCCTGGGACAGGGTAATACATGTTACCCGTTTTCATCTCATACTAAATGAAATCATAAAAAAATCTTCAAGCTAGAAAAACCTGTCACCAGAAGAGGAAAACAGAATCTGACGGATGTGCAGCATCAGCTGAGGGCTGTCCTAATGAACAGTGTGCTGACTGTTTTTGAGGAGCAGAAATTCCCATCTGGAATTCACCTGGTGAGGGTAACTGTTCCCTCCTGGCTGTGTAGCCAGGCTGAGTGCTCTCAGTACAAACATCTAGAACATTGCAGGCGCAGAGATCTATAAATAGGGAGGAAGCCATAAATGAGAGCTCATTAAGTTCTTACTGACTGCTGAAAAGTAAATTAGAAAAAATAAACAGAGCTGAACATTTGTGTAAACCTCAATCTTTTTGATGTTTTTCAATTAGCAGAGCCATTTTTCATGTGAAAAATTAATGGCTGTCATGTGCCACCTGGCTATAGAACCAAGTGACAAATTTGTTTTAATGACCACTGTCATATCTGTGGATTCAGTTACAGGCCATCTGGGCCAGGAGGAGGCAAAAGGGAATGGACTTGAGGGAGCACTGCCATGTGCCAAGCTCTGTGCTAGGCTCACGATGCACATTATCCTTTGAATTTCCTCCCTAGCCTGCTGAAGCTATTATTATCCTCATTTTATAGATGAGATTCAGAGAGGTGTAGAAACTTGCCCAAGGTCACAGAGTGGATGTGCAGATTCTATAATCTGTATATATTCTACTAAACCACCCTCTTCAGGGGGAGAAAGATTTGGCAGGAAGGTGGGAGGTGTCTGATAACCCCTGTTAGGCAGCCTATAACAGAGGTGGAGCTGGAAGGAAGTGGTAGGGGTTGACGTGGGCAGGGACTGTGGCATAAGAGATGCTTAGGACTCTGTTGGGGTGGAGGTTTGTCTCTGAATAACAGCATCTGTCACCAAATTAGGGCTTGGAACAGGGCTCCAGACTCGGGGGGAGAGACAGCAAGAGCCAGGCAGGATGTGTGTTCCAGAAGGGATCTGAGTTCCCTAGTGCTCAGTAGACACTCACTAAGACCATCTGGTTGTTTATGAGAACCAGAAATTAGGGCAGACCCCAGGCAAGGGCCACCTCTGATGCTCGGGCAACCCTGTCTTAGTGTGGACAGTAGCTGGGAGGGCTGACACTGAGCCCATAATTCAGTCTAGGCTGCCTTCCTTCTGAGGAGTGGGGGAGGGGAAGAGCCTGCATGTGGGTCAGAGGCCTCAGCTGGGGCAGAGTAAGAAGGGGCTGCAGAGCTGGGGCCAGGGAGGAGCTGACAACCACAGTGACAGTTTCCATTGATTGTAGGAACAGGTCCTTTTGTGCGTAATCTTTTTTGGTACTGGTGATTGAACCCAGGGGCACTTAACCACTGAGCCACATCCCCAGCCCTTCTATTTTTTTATTTTGAGATAGAATCTCACTAAGTTGCTTAGTGCCTTGCAAAACTGCTGAGGCTGGTTATGAACTGGCAATCCTCCTTCCTCAGCATCCTGAGCTGCTGGAATTACAGGCATGCGCCACCATACCCAGAAATTTGTGTATAATGTTTAACAGTGAAACAAGATCCAGAGAAAGGTACTAATATTTCTTTTTGTAAGTAAGGACGTGGATGTTCAGAGAGGCGGGGTAACCTGATAAAGGACACACAGTAGCCAGCTGGCAGAATAGAAATTCAAACCTAAAGCCCTGTGCGTTCCCCCCCACTCCCAGTGCTACCTTCCTGACATCCTACTCTAATTGGATCATTGCTTTTCTATCCACGCCTTTCTCCTGTCCCACCTGAAACGGATCAATGCTGAAATGCAGAAAGAGTAGCAGTGTTGAATCTAACTTCCTGGGCATTAGAATAACCTAAGCTGCAGCGAACATCCTGGCTCTAGGGACAAAATTTCCTGACGATGGGGGCACATGTGAACTCCTCCCTAGGTGGAGGGTGGGGCCGTTGGGCCTGACAGTTGTAGCTTGTTCTCCCTTTCTGCAATGCTCCCCTGTGCAAGAGATGAAAAAGGAGCCTGCCAAAGCTGCCCTTTAATTTTCAAGTGTCTTTCTCTAAGGCATGAAGATCAGAACTTGGGAGCCAAACCATGGTGTGCCTCTGTTGCAGGGCAGGGGCATGAGGAGAAGCTATGCCTCCAGGAGACGGGGCAGGGACTCAGTGACCTCAGCAGGATTGCTGCAGCTCTGGGCTCCTCTTGGGAGTTTTGCTGATTGGTTTGAACTTTACCTTGAACCCAGTGGTGTTGGGTTTTTTCACAAGTCTCTCTTTCCATTTAATTCCTCTTCTGTTTCTAATTGCTGAGGTTTGTAATTATTCCATTTGCCCTTTTGAAGGTAGGTGACTGTTATTTTGTTGTTGCTTTTCTTTTGGCAGTTTGACTATTCCTCAGTGTACACCCCAGTCGTCTGCCAGAAACCATACTTTTCTTCCTGGCTGTGTTTGTTCCAGCTCTGGCCTTGCTGGTTGACCGTTTAAAGCTGATTCTCCCTGTCTCTGTCCCTCTCTCTTTACAGCATTATTTATCTACCAATTCATGCATCCATTGATTAATCCACTTATCTATCTATCCATCTATGCCTTCATGCATGCCGGGACTCTGAGTTAGCAAAGATTACGATGCTCAGCTAAGAAATGGCCCTTGGAGATCACTCATGCCTTTCTGTAATCAAAGAAAGCCAAGTAGTTAAATAAAAAAATGAACATTCAGTTTGTCTGAAACCTTGTTTGAATTTATTGCTTTTCTTCCTTTAAAATGTCCCCTTCTTCTGTGTTGGAGACAGAGAAGAAGAAAGGTCAGATCTATGCTGACTGGAGTTTTAGACCCTGTATCTAGAGGCTGAATTTGTCATGCCCAAGGGCAATGGCTGGTGGTGGCTGAACTCCCCTGAGTGCCCACAAGGGTAGGCTCTGGGTCTTGTGCCTTGGTTACCAGGTGAGGGTTAGGAAATATTGCTCATCTTTTTTTTTTATTTGTTCTGTTTAGAAATACACTGTACATGACAGTGCAGTGCATTTTGACATACTGTACACACATGGAGTATCACACATTCTAATTAGGATTCCATTGTGCTTGTACATGATGTGTAGTTTCACTGGCCGTGTATTCATACATGAACATAGGAAAGTTCTGTCTGATTCATTCCAGTGTCTTTCCTATTCCATCTCCCCCTCCCTTCCCTTCATTCCCCTTTGTCTAAGCCAATGATCAGCTGATCCCTGGTCTACAGCATCATTCCCACGTACCGTTCCTGAACCTGTGACCCATATACTCATTTCTTTGTGATGAGAACATTCAAAATCTACTTTTAAAAAAAAGCAGTTTTGAACTATATGATACCTTATAATTAACTATAGTCACCATGCTGTGCAATGGATCACCAGAACTTATCCCTACCAAATTGAAACATTGCACCTTTTGATTCCCATTTCCCCCTTTGCAGCTCCCCCTGTCCCTCCCCATCCGCTAGCCTCTGGTCACCACCATCCTGCTGTTTACTTCTACAGTTTGACTTTTTTTAGATTTCACATACAAGTGAGACCATTAGGTATTTATTTATCTTTTGCTGCCTGTATGATTCTATTTAGCCTAATGTCCCCTAGATTCATCCCTGTTGTCCAAAATGACAGGATTTCCTTCTTTTTTTTTTTTTTAAGTTGAATAGTAATCACATATTAAAACTCATTCATTTGTTGATAGGCACTCTGGTTGTTTCCATATTTTGGCTCTTGTGAATAATACAGTAATGAACATAGAAGGACAGGTGTTTCTTTGACATGCTGATTTCAATACCTTTGGATATACTGTATATTCAGCAGTGGGATTGCTGGATCATATGGTAATTCTATTTCTGGCTTTTGGAGGAATCTCCATACTGTGTTAATTTGTTTCTACACGTTTTCTCCATATCCTTACCAATACTTAACTTTCATCTTTTTGATACTAGCCATTCTGATACACATAAATCTGACTGTGGTTTTAATTTTCCTTTCCTTGATGAATATTTTTCATGCTGTCAGTGGGCTATTTGTATGTCTTCTTTTGGGAAATGTCTGTTAGGTCCTTTGCTCATTTTATTAAAAATAGAGCTATTTATATTCTTGTTATTAAGTAGTTTAAGTTTCTTATGTATTTTTGATATTGGCCCCTTATCCCATATATGCTTTGCAAATATTTTCTCCCAATATGTGGGTTGGCTCCTTATTTTTTCCTTTGCTATAGTTTGATGTGATCCCATTTGTCTGTTTTTCCATTTGTTGCCTGTGGTTTTTTGATCCTATCCAAAGAATCACTGCCTAGACCAAGTCATGGCACTTGCCCTCTGTTTTCTTCTAGTATCTCTACAGTTCCCTTCACATTTCTTTGTGGCCCTGAAAGAAGACAGGATAAACTGCTAGAGGTCCAGGGGCTTCTCTGCTTCTCTCTGTTCTTCTATGATATCCTGAGTTGAATGAAGCAATGTTGCTTCATCCTTCTATTTCCATCAATATGTGAAGCTGGATTTTATTCAAAGGCTATTTTTTTAAAGTGGTTAAATATTTGAATGCTATTTCAGGCAGTTCTGCTGAATTAAGAGTCAGTCCCATATTGACAATTTTTTTGATAGCTAAATTGCTAAAAATAAAGTTTTATGCTACAGTTTTCTGCAGTTTAAAAAAATAGATCTCTTTTACAATATGCTGTCTAAAGCTGTAAAGGCCCTTTCTTTTTGTATAAAACTTCATCTCCTCTATTTCACACACTTTAATTTCAGAACAAAACAGCAACAACAACAAAACTCACAATACACAGCATCCAATTCTGTTGTCCAACTAAGGAGGGATGGGACTTGAGGTCCTTGTTTCCTGTCTTACACA
Source organism: Xerus rutilus (assembly GCA_028644305.1). Classification (NCBI taxonomy): domain Eukaryota; kingdom Metazoa; phylum Chordata; class Mammalia; order Rodentia; family Sciuridae; genus Xerus; species Xerus rutilus. The sequence continues at coordinate 24,713,257 of CM053402.1, forward strand.
CAAGGACAGGGGATAGGAAAGGACCATTAGCTATCAGCAGCAGGAGTCAAGGGGACAGGGTCACTGAGGGTGGCTGTGGAACCGTGCGGATGCTATACAGAAGGCATGGTTGTCCAAGTGGAAACTCCTGGTCTATTTCTTCCATCAGGAGGCATCCTCATCACCCTTTAGCGGGCTCTCATCAGGAACAGCAGTGCTGGGCTCCTTGGATGTTACTTCACTTTCAATGGTGCAGAATCCCACCTTGGTCACATGGTAGGTGCAATTGGAGTGGGTCTGGGGAGCCTGAAGGCAGAAGCCAGAGGAGCGTAGCACAGTCTCAAACAGCAGCACCACCAAGTCCTGGACACCTTGCCATTCTCAGCGCTCTATGGCAGTGTCTCTACAAGGCGGGTGGGGGGAGCGGAGTTGATTTCTAGGTACTTCGTGGCCATCTTGTGGCCCATCGTCTGAAACCGCCTGGACCTTCAAGGTCCACATGGCAGGGTGGAGACACAGCCTATTGGAGATTGTTACCTTCTTAACCTTCTTATCCAAAATGTCTTTCATGAGCTTGCAGAGGTTCTCAGACTTGACTCTGCTCTCTTCCGTTTTCTTTGTCATCCTCTTCCTCAGGTAACTTCAAGTTCTTCCCATCAGACTCCGTGAGCTGTTGCACACACAACTCATCAACAAGTTCAATCACACAGACTCCTTCAAAGTCCCGCTTCCACACATGCTCCACTTAACGGAGTTGGCTGTCTGCTCTTTGGTTTTGCCAAAGAGAGAGGTAATAGATGGCTTTCTGAGTCTCCTTCATGTGAGAGACATACTGTGACAGAGGCAACATCTCATCTCCAGCCTGGGAGATGTGCTAGCCTACCAGTTCTGGTTCGTAAAGTTGCTGGTTACCAAAGTCCTCATGGATTCCAAGCTTTAGAATTTGAGAGAATGCCTCAAAGAATTCCTTATAGTTCTCTTTGTCTTCTGCCAGCTCAGAGAAGAGCCCAGGTACTTCTTAACATGTTTTTGTGGATGCCTTTCAAGATTTTGTTTGGCTGGACCATTTCTCTGGAGGAGTTCAGAGGCAAGTCCTTGGAGTCAGCCACAGCACAGATAGAGGTGAGATACTCCTGCATCAGCTCATCACAGCTGTCCATAATGAATACACGAAGGACATAAGATTTGATGTTGTTTTTCTTTTCTTAAATATTTTTTAATGTTGTTGATGAACCTTTATTTTTTTATTCATTTGTTTATATGTGGTGCTGAGAATTGAACCCAGTGCCTCACACATGCTAGGCAAGCGCTCTACCACTGAGCCACAACTCCAGCCCTGATGTTGTTTTTCTTGTTCTCAAAGAAGTCAAAGGGAACCTGCTGAGGCATGAACAGCAATGCCCTGAATTCTAACTCACCTTCTACAGAGAAGTGTGTGACTGCCAAGTGGTCTTCCCAGCCATTGCTGAGGCTCTTGTAGAATACTCTGTACTCCTCCTGAATGATGCATTGGGGTTTCTGGTCCAGATGAACTTGGTCTTGTTCAGTTCTTTCTGATCAATATATTTCTTCTTAATCTCCATTTTATTTGTGTTATCCTTACCAGTGTCATCCTCCTCATCCAAGCCCATGTCTTTAACCTCAGTCTTCATCCTTATCTCTCTGGTCTTTTCTACATTTCTCCTCTGATTCATCATCACCAATTTCCTTCTCTAAACAGGGGGTGATGGGAAAGCTTCTGAACTATGAGTGCTTCTTCATATTTTTTGGCCTGCCTCTCTCCTTAGTAATCTGTCTGGTCTTCTTTGAGGTAGAGGATCACTTCCATACCCCAGCCAATAGGCTCATGGTCACCTGCATGTACAGTGAAGGATGCTCCAGCAGAAGACCCCCAAGTGTATTGTTCATCATGAGCTTTGTGGTTACAACCACTTTCCCTGCCATCAGGTAGGCAAAATAAAATCCAATAACAAATTGCCCTATCATGGAGATGTTTGCACTGGCCTGAAGAACTTCCATAAATGTTTTAGCATCAAGCTAGGCATGGTAGCAGATGCCTATAATCCCAGCACTTTGGGAGGCTGAGACAGAATTGCTAGTTCAAAGACCCCTCAGCAACGGTGAGGTGCTAAGCAACTCAGTGAGACCCTGTCTCTAAATAAAACACAAAATAGGGCTGGGGATGTGGCTCAGTGGTCGAGTGTCCCTGAATTCAATCCCTGGTACCAAAAAAACCCCAAAACAAAACAAAACAAAAAACCCACAAATGTTTTAGCATCAGACTTGGAAATGATTTCTGTGATAGTTTAGATCTAGAAATGTCTTCCAACAAACTCATGTAGGAAGGTTCAGAGGTGGAGCTTTTAGGTCATAATGAGAGCTGTAATTTCATAAGTGGATTAATCCATGTGACGGTTTAATAATTTGAATGGACTACTGGTTGGTAACTATAGGTGTGGCTGGAGGAAGTAGGTCACTGGGTGTGTGCCCTTGGGAATTACATCTTGTCTCTGGCTCCTCGCTCCCTCTGTGCTTCTTGGCCACAATAAGCTGAGCAACTTTCCTCCATCATGCTCTTCCACCATGATGCTCTGCTTCACCTCCAGCCCAGAGTAATGGAGTTGGCTGACCACAGACTGAAGCTCTGAATCCATGAGCCCAAAATAAAAATGTCTTCTGAGTTTTCTTGTCAGGTATTTTGGTCACAGCTACACAAATATGAACAAATAGTTCCCAAATTATTTATGGCGTCAGCCTTGGTCACAATGATGCCTGTGCATTTCTAAGAGTTGGGGATGATGTTAATTTCCAGCTTTCTACCACTTTCCAACTTGGAGAATCTTGTCCAAGGCATCATAAATAGCAGAGGTCAACTCCTGAAAGACACTTTCTTTGTCAGAATAGGAGGTATTGATAATGAGAGACAGGAGTTGGGCAATTTCTGCCTGAAAGGCAAAGGTCCTCACCTCCTCCTGATACACTTCCTCAGGTATCTTGAAGGGAAGGGGATGCAGGCATTACAGAGCAGTATGGGCCCGGATCATGTCTGACTTGTTCATGGAACCTGGGCTATGTGAGATGACTCAAGAGCTACACTGCCCTTTCTTTTTTTAAAAAATTAATTTATTTTTATTTGTTCTAATCAGTTATACACACATGACAGCAGAATGTTCATCGATTCATTGTACACAAATGGAGCACAGGTCGTTCAGTTCACATCCCTGGTTGTACACAAAGTAGGGTCACACCATTTGTGCAATCATACATGTACCTAGGGGAATGATGTCCATTTCATTCCATCATCTTTCCTCTCCCCATGCCTCTTCTCCTTCCCTCCCTCCCCTTTGGCTAATCCAAAGTTCCTCTACTCTTCCCATGCCCCCCCTTTATGGATTAGCATCAACTTACTAGAGAAAACATTTGGCCTTTGGTTTTTTGGGATTGGCTTGCTTTGCTTAGCATGATATTTTCCATCCATTTACCTGCAAATGCCATAATTTTATTCTCTTTTATTGCTGAGTAATATTCCACAGTGTATATATACCACAGTTTCTTTATCTAATCATCTATTGAAAGGTTCTGCATTGGTTCCACAGTTTGGCTATTGTGAATTGTGCTGCAATAAACATTGATGTGGCTGCATCACTGTAGTACGCTGTTTTTAAGTCCTTTGGGTATAGACCCAGGAGTGGGATAGCTGGGTCAAATGGTGGTTTCATTCCAAGTTTTCTAAGGAATCTCCATACTGCTTCCCAGAGTGGTTGCACCAACTTGCAGTCCCACCAGCAATATATGAGTGTGCCTTTTCCCCCACATCCTTGCCAACACTTATTGTTGTTTGTATTCTTGATAACTGCCCTTCTGACTGGTGTGAGATGGAATCTTAGGATAGTTTTGATTTGCATTTCTTTAATTGCTAGAGAAGTTGAACATTTTTTCATATATTTGTTGATCGATTGTATTTCTTCCTGTGAGAATTGTCTGTTCAGCTTCTTAGCCCATTTATTGATTGGGTTGTTTGATTTTTCTTGGTGTTTTTTGAGTTCTTTATATATCCTGGAGATCAGTGCTCTATCTGATGTGCGTATGGCAAAAATTTGCTCCCAGAATGTAGGCTCTCTGTTCACCTCATTGATTGTTTCTTTTGCTAAGAAGAAGCTTTTTAATTTGAAACCATCCCATTTATTGATTCTTGATTTTATTTCTTGTGCTTTAGGAGTCTTGTTAAGGAAGTCGGGGCCTAATCTGACATGATGAAGATTTGGGCTTATTTTTTCTTCTATTAGGTGTAGGGTCTCTGTTCTCAGAGGCAGGGCTGCTGGCTCTGGCAGAAGACCATAAGCTTTGTGAACCAAGGGATCCTGGGGTGTAGGAGGCTATAACTCTTACTATCTTCACTTAGCCCAGTGATTGGCAGGAGCCAGTCTCAAAGAAATAGGATGAGTGAATGAACACTTGGGTCCCTTGCCTGACTCTGTTGCCCAGCCCTGCGACTGGACCATTTCCAACTGTGCCTGTGCATTAGAATCACTTGGTTTAACAACTCTGAATCCCAGGCCTTTCCTCTAGATGTCATGATTTAACTGATTTGGAGTGTCACCACGTGTCCTGTATTTTTGAAAGGCCTTTTGATCCCCTTCCTTCTATCACCAGCCTTAATAATGACTTCCTGGAAGGACAGGCAATATAATGATTAGTGTCTCAGTTGTCTATTAAGCAGCAGCAACACCAGCCAGTTTGTGTTTAATCTTCTTTCCTTTCTTTTCCTGTCCTTGAAGGGGTGGGACACCACAAGTACTGGGTGAAGACCCAAAGACACAGTTAATTCATAGAGAATTTTCTTTTTCTGTGCCCCTCATCCTTATATTTTCTAGGAATATCTCTGTTTCTCGGGCTCCACTAAGGCTGTGTCCTGGCACCTACCAAAGAACAGGGTTCATTCTGCCTTGTTGGAAATAACAGAAGTTAGTTTGTGCTGTCTTTGGGAAAGACAGCCCTCCTCTGTGCAAACCTCATACCTTAGGACCACAGAAACATCTTGCTATTAGTGTTTAAACAATGGTTGTTGCCTGAGCTTTTCACTTAATTCTACTGAGGAGAGAGGAGCAATTTTGTCAAGAGTCGGTCTGAATATTTCCATCTTGCTTCATCAGGAGTCGGGTTCTGAGAGCTGGCACCCTCCCAGCGCATGCAGGTTGGCAGGCAGCAGCGGGAGCCAATTCCAGTCACTAAAGCCTGTTTCACACTGGCTTAGAATCAGAGGTGGACAAGAACCAGGCTGCTCTCCAGGAGTTCACAGTCAGACAGGGCAGCAATGGCAAGGGCAACCCTTCTTGTAGGGCAAGAAGGAAGACCGCGGGGACATGAACTCACTTTCCAGATTGAGTAAAGTCTTAAAGGGAGAATGTCTGTTGGTCATGTGGAGAAGGGTGTGTCTGGCAGAAGGAACAGTGTTAGCAATGGAGCAGAGGCACATTGTGGGGCACTAAGTAGGAGAGATGGCAGCAGAAGTAGGAAGAGGCCATAACACAAAAGCCTTCCCAGCCGGGTTCAGGAGCTGGGATTTGGTCCCAGAGGCTTGAGGATCTATGGAAGGGTTTTAGGTGAGGGAATGACCCAATGCAATTGACATAGAGGAATTCCAGGCAGCACTGGCATGATGGAGGGGCACAGGTTTGGATCCAGGTCTTTATCCTGGATGGTCTTTCTCAAAGTGAGGCCCACAAACCATCTTCTGTCCAACCCAGACCTAGGCATCTTGGAGGGCAGGACTAAGCAAAGTGCCTTCTTCCAGAGCTCCCCAGGAGATTCTCAAGTTCATTTTTTTTTTTTTTTGTTCCAGGGATTGAACTCAGTGTTACTCGACCACTGAGCCACATCCCCAGCTCTACTTTGTATTTTATTTAGAGACAGGGTCTCACTGAGTCACTTAGTGCTTCACTTTTGCTAAAGCCGGCTTTGAACTCATGATCCTCCTGCCTCAGCCTCCTGAGCTGCTGGGATTATAGGTGTGTGCCACTGCGCTCGGATCAAGTTCATTTTTTTTTTTAAATATTTTTTAGCTGTAGATGGACACAATGTCTTTATTTTATTGCTTTGTATGTGGTGCTGAGGATCGAACTCAGGGCCTCATGCATGCAAGGCAAGCACTCTACGGCTGAGCTACAATCCCAGCCCAGATCAAGTTCATTTTTAAAGTCAGAGAACTTCTGTCCTCAGAGGAAGTATAAATCAATGTCTCTTCTGAGGAAACTGTCCCACAGACTTCTGCGGAGGAGCCAGGTTCTAAACTAGCACATGTCTGAATTTCTGGGGAGACACATCTCCTGATTCATCAGGACTGGGTGGGGCTGAGGTTCTGCATTCTAATAAGCCCCTAGATCATGCAATTACTGCTGGTCCTAGACCACATTGAGTAAAGAGACTATCATGTGATTCCTTCCCCGTAGCCACAGCTGATTGACTGCCCTTGGGTCAGGTGAGTATAGCTGGTGCAATCACAGACTGGCGAGGCAGCCCGGGAGAGGCTTTGCCTCAACCAGCTGATGTTGATTAACTGCAGGGATTAGGTCCTCTCTTTCAAGTTTCTACTGGGAAATTTAGGGCTAAATCTAAATCATGGTCCATGGGAGAAGGGAGGCCCACTAGGGGAATCTGATGTGGGATCATGGTGTGTCTTCAGGGTGGCAAAGGGCAGGTGAAGATACATGAATTCCTGTTTCTGGCTCCCCATTGCTGTGTTGGGTTCCTCCAGTTTCTGAATCACATTCAAGTCTCCTGGGTTATTTCTAATAATGTCCACCTCCCCATTGGTATGTCCTTATAATAAACACAAAATACTTGGGTGGGGGACTGAGTGAGACTCTTCCTTACTGTTTTTGTTTGCTGGGGCTGCCGTAGTGAAGGACCACACACTGGGTGGCTTCAACAACAGAAATTTATTTTCTCACAATTCTTGGAGCTGGAAGTCCAAGACCAAGGTGCTGGCAGGGTTGATGTCTCCCGAGGCTTCTCTTCTTGGCTTGCCTCTGTCCTCTTCTGTCTGCACATGACCTTTCCTGTGCATACCTGTTCTGATGTTTTTCCCTCTCTCAGTAGGATACCACTCCTGTTGGATCAGGTCTGTACCCTTATGACTTCATTTAATCTTAATGACCTCCTAAAGGCTCTATCTCCAAAAAAAAGGCACATTGGGGGTTAGAGTCTCAAATTATGAATTTTTGGGGATATGCATTATGGGCATATAGTATTAAAGCCAGAAGACCTGAGTTCAGGTAGACTCTGCACCTGCCCAGCATTGCTCTTGGGCTAGTTCCTTCCCTTTCTGGACCTGGCTTTTAGTGTGAAATGAGGTGTTTTGTCCAGAGAGCTTTACCTCCATCTGAGCAATTTTAATACTCTAAGGATGTCTCAGTTTGTTCATGCTGCTATAACAAAACACTATAAACTGAATGGCTTAATCAACAGACATAAATTCCTTCAGTTCTTAGAGGCTGGGAAGTTCAAGATCAGGAAGCCAGCTTGGTCAAGTTGTGGTGAGGGCCCTTTTGTCTTGGCTTGCAGATGGTCTTCTGCTTGCTGTGTCCTTACGCGGCAGATAGAAGACCATGGTCTCTTGTGTTTCTTGGGAACACCAATTCCATCATGGGGACTCTACTCTCATGATATCATTTAAACCTACTTACCTCTCAAAGGCCCCAGCTCTTACTACAATTGCATTAGGAGGGAGGGCTTCAACATATGGATTTTGGGGAGGACACAGATATCTCAGTCCATAATAAAGCGTCAGGATACAATCCAAGGTAAGGGGAACCCAATAGGTTCTCTTTCTGTGCAGCAAAGATGCCAAGGAGAGGTTCACAGGTGGGCTTATTCCAGAGTTGCTGCCAGAAGCCCTGTAGGGTTTTGGATCTGATTTTTTTTCTTTTTATGACAAAACAAAAATTTTCTCTTTGTGTTGACTTCGATGGTAGGATCCCTGCTGTGGGGATGCTCTTGTGGGGTTTCTTTCACATTCTCATAGCTTTACAACTGAGAGAACCACTCATAATCAACCCAGCTTGGACTTGACAATCATATGCAAACAAATGTGTAAAGCATTGCCCCAGGAATTCTAGCGTAGTAAAAAGAGCATCCAGCTGGGAGTCAGAAGTCTCAGGGCTTTGCTCCGTTACTTATATGCCTATGTGATCTTGGGCAACCTTTCCAGGCTTTGGGCCTTAGTTTCTCTATCTGTAAAATGATTTGGCAATCTCATTGACCTCTCAGCAATGGGGATGGGACATGATTTCCAAGTCATCTTTCTTCAGGAACGCCTTATGATTCTTCCACTCATTTTAAGAGCGATTCCTCTTCTTTTTCTTCTTCTTCTTTTTTAACGTGGTGCTGGGCGATTCTTTGCTTTTCATATTCAAATATTCTTGTCCATGCATCTCTTTTCTCTTTTACCCCATTCAGTTGGCATCACTCAAAGTCGTTTTAAGATTTCATGACTTTTTCTTTTCCAAGTCTGACTAGTTCTTTAATTTAGCCTTTATGCTTTTTTTCTCTGGGGGTTGGGAAGGAGCGGGAACTAGTACTTGCGGGTGAAGGCTCCTGCTGGGCTGCTGACAGTAGCTGGGGCCTCAAGGGCTGTCAGAGCTGCCGCCATCTTGGCACAGGCAGAGTTAGGTTTTGATCACACTACTCTGGTTTGAGGGCTGTGGTCTGGCTGTTCCTGGTGTAAGGATTGAATTTCTTCATGTGTCACTCTGCTAAGAATTTTCCCTGCCATTTCACACTGGAGGTAAGACTCCTTGAAGGAATGAGACCTGCAAATGTTGTTGTTTTGGGTGTTGAAAAAGGACTAGAGAAATAGAAAGTGAGGTACAGGTGATGCCTCCATGTTTGTGGATGCCTCCTGTTTTTAGGAATTCTCATACGTGAACTGGCTAATCCTTGAGCCTCATTTGTATAGTGGCTCAGGGTTGCCATAACAAAGCACTACGCCCTGGGTACCTTAAAACAACAGAAATTTATTGTTTCTCACTGTTCTGTAGGTCAGAAGACGGAAATCATGCTTCTTACGAAACCTGGAGGGGAGAGTCCTTCTTGCTTCTTTCTGGCTTCTGGTGGTTTGTGGCAATTCTTGGTGTTCCTTGGCTTGTAGATATGGCATCTCAACTCCTCCTCCAATGTCATAGAGCATCCTCCCAACCCATGTGTCTGTGTGTTTTCTTATAACACTAGTTATATTGGATTAAGGGCCCATGGTATTCCTTCCACTATGACCTCACTTTAACTAGTGACATCTGCAACAACCCACAAGTCTGTTTCCCCTTAAGGGTCACATTTTCTGTCATTAGTGGTTACACTTTCAACACATATTTTGGAAGACACAATTCAACCTGTACCTCATTGTGAGATGTCTTTATTCTGATTTTTGTAGATGAGAAAATAGGTTCAGAGAAGTTTGTGACTCTTGTAACTCACATAGATGGCAAGTGGCAGAGCCAAAACTTGAGGTATAATTTACCTGCTTTCCATGCCTGTGGACTTTCCACCATAGCAGCTTTTCCACTTATGGCCTCTGCCCTGCCTGAATCAAAAGCACCCTGGGTGAGGAGTACCTGTTAAAAACACCCGGGCCTGGGTAGCTCTGTTTCTAATGAGCCGCTTAGGTGCTGCTAGAACTTGGGAACTCTGGTAGTTCATCTTGGATCTTGATGAGGCTGAGCAAGGTGAACAGTTGAACAGCTGCTGATTGTACAGATAGGAAGGGGTGATGTGTGGGTAGAAAGAGCCAAAGTCTAAACTGGTGTCTTTCAAACTTAATTGTACAGATGAATCATCCAGGAGCATCTTGTTAAAATGCAGATTCAAGGAGACTGGGCTGGGGTTTGTGACTCTGTATTTTTCTTTTCTCTCTCTCTCTCTCTCTCTCTCTCTCTCTCTCTCTCTCTAAATATATATATATATATATATATATATATACATGTTGTAGATGGACACAATATCTTTATTTTATGTATTTATGTATTTATTTATTTATTTTTAATAGATGGACACAATGTCTTTATTTTATTGGTTTGTATGTGGTGCTGAGGATCGAACCCAGGGCCTCACGCATGCGAGGCAAGTGCTCTACCACTGAGCTACAATCCCAGCCCCTTATGTATTTATTTTTATGTGGTGCTGAGAATCGAACCATGAGTGACTCATGCATGCGAGGCAAGCGCTCTACTACTGAGCCCGAGCCCCAGCCCGTGATTCTGCATTTCTAACAAGCTCTTGGGCGATGCTGGTGCAGAGGCTATGTGGACCACACTTTGAGTAGCAGGGGTCTAAGAGGCCATCTGTCCTAGATGAGACATGATGGGTGATGAATTAAGACTGGATTCTCAAATCTGGCCGCACATTATGACCACCGAGTGAGTTTTTGATATACCCATCTCCAGTACTTGTACTGCCATTAAAAAAGTTCCTCAGGTAATTTTGCTGTGCAGCCAAGGGTAGCCACTATTTTACAGCAAGATGAGGGGTATATGGATGTGTATGTGGAAGAGGGTGTCAGCGTTTTTGTTGCCCTGTATACTTCTTTGGAAAATCTCCGACCTGCCCCACTGATTTGCTGCTGCTGATCTTGAGGCCAGACTCAGTCATGGGAGGAGGTCTGGTTTACCAGGCTGGAGGGCGAGTGAGGGACTGTTCTTCTCTACTGATGTTTATGCCAGAGCACTAGGTGCTGAGATGGGTGGGCGAGCTTCCCCAGGGGCTCTGGAAATCAGAATCAGTTGCTCTTTCTCGCTGCATTTCAGGTCCTTGATCTCCTTTTTTGGTGTCCACTGACTTGTCCTCCAACCTTCTCCTTTCACATTCACTTTCTTTTCTTCTCTACTCCCTCCATGGGACAGCTTCTCTGATGAGCCCCAGCATATCCAAGTGGTTCATCCTGGGCTGAGTGAGCTGCTGTGTGCAGTGTGTGGGTTGTATACATTTAACCTCCTTCCCTAAGATCCTTTCATTTTTACTTGCATCTGACCCCAAAGCCTTTGATCTTAACCATCATATTATAGTGAATCTGTTCCTGAGACCCTGCAGTGGGCAGTAGTTTAGAGTGGCAGATGAGAGCTTTGGTCTCAGGCTCACTTGGGGTTTCCTCCTTACATCTGCCCCTTTCTAACTATTAGCGTTGGGGGAGATTTTTTAACATGTGTTTGTTTCCTTATTTGCAAAATGGGGCTAGTGGTGGTATCTATCTCAGGACTGTAATGAGCACTGAATGGGATGATTCATGTAGAGCATCTGAAGACAGCATCGGTATGTGTAAACATGTATCTGCAGGAACCTGGGTGAGACTGACCTTCAGGGGCATCTGCTGCCCCTGGGCTCAGGATGCTGCTCCTGTCTCTGTCCCCAGAAAAGGACAAAATGGGCAAGTTTGCAAACAGGCCTTTGGGTGAACTTATTTTGCACCAAGATCTGTCTGTTTCTTTCCAGTCTTCTTTTTCTGATTAAAAAAAAAATTTTTTTTAACCACATTTTAGGACTACATTAAATTGTCACTCAATGAGACAATATAGTATAGTATAGTATAATTTAGAACATGGACTCTGGAGTCCACTATCTGGCTATGCTATTTAGAAGCTTTGCCATCCTGGACAAATCCCTAACTCACTGTCTCAGCTTCCTCTTCTATAAACCAGGTATAGTAACCTGGCTTCTGGGGTTGCTGAGATAGTTCAGATGTAGTATAGAGGACAGAGCCTGGTATTTAGACTTAGACAGCCTCGTATTTATTAGCTATTGTGATAGACTTCAAACCTTGTGGCATATGATGAGAATTAATATCTCCTTTAATCCAGTATCTACTCTATGAGGCAGGAGGTATTATCTCCATTTCATAGATGAGGAAATGAAGGCTCAGATATTGGAAGCTGCACCAAGATCATATACATAGTAATTGATGGAGCCAAGATTTAAACCTTGGACTGATAACTAAAAAACTTGAGGTGTTTCTTTTCCAGGGGTCCTTAATTTGGGATCCAAGAAAAACCTGTGGATTATTTGTATGTTTCATTGAGTTTGGGGATCCTTTGAAATTGTTTTCAAATCAGGTGTTTGTATTTTTGTTTAGGATCCATTGCCTTCTTTTGATCCACAGGACAAACCATTGTATGATGTTGACTTTCTTATAAGAGAAAAATTGTCTAATTAATTCCAAATGTATGAAACTACCACTGCTGAGATCATGGAAGTGATTGGGCTGGAATGCAGCTGATTTCCTGGAAATAGTCATTTCCCTGTTCCTAATCCATGCACACCATACTAGTCTCTCTAGTGCCACTTTGGCCCCATGGTTCCAGGCAATCTGAATCAGGATAGAATGATCAGAAAACCCACAGTTACCCCATGGAGGTAGACTCAGAGTTCTGGGTTTCACTCCCACCATCACCTCAAACTCCCAGGGCTTTATCTTCCTTACTTGTAAAATGTGGGTATTGCCTAGCTGGTCTCCAATTCTCTCCTAATCTTTCATGGGCCATCTGCTTCTGTCTTTCTTATGTGAAGTCAAGATGCAGATCAGGAGGTTAATTCTTTAAACAAAGGGCAGGCACATTCTGGGTAGGCAGGGTAAGAGTGGAAACATGTCTAGTTGGTTATCCATCTGCTACAACTGGGGATGGAGCTAAGAGAAGCAGGAAGCTCACATATATCTTTCCTCTCCTTTTCCCAAGCTATGGCCACCACTGAGGACTGTAGAGTTAGAGCTATAGAGATAACTCTTAGTCCACTCAGTTACGCTTCTGAGAAAACTGAGGTCCAGAGAAGGTGAGCATATTACCTAAGCTCACATGGCTGGATTGACCCCTGGTTTCTAGAATCCAAATCCAATGTCTGCTAACAAAGCTAGTGAATACATAAAAAGGCTTTGGGGCTTTCTCAGGACTACCCACATGTGACACATGTATGCATTAATGGAATCTAGGACACATTGCTGGGAACACTGGGCTTCTTCTTCCCCTGCCTCATCATGGACACCCATGGGATATTCTTACCTGTTCATGTCTTTACTCATTGGAGTGGGGGAGGTGAGGACAAAAGGAGGCTATTGACCCCAGAGTATATGTTCCTATCCTGGGTGAAGGAGAGATAGAGAGCAAGAGAGCAAGAGAGACACTCCATTCTCTCAACTTTGGGGAGGATAAACCTGGTGGTTTCTATGCTACACCAGGGATCATAGGCTTTCTTCTTTGTTGATAGGGCACCAGGGAAGGGTGCTAGGTAAGAGAGCAGCAAGGTTGGCCCTGTTTTTGAGAAAGGTCAGTCACTTTTCATTAAAAGAAAAATTGGGGGCAAATTAAGCTTAATAGTTATTTGAGCAAAGAAAAATTCCTGAATAGGATAGCCCACAGAGCTAGAAGAGGCTCAGAGCTCTGCTCAACAATGTGAGCTGTGAACTCTTACAGGCCAGAGGTGGAACAAAGTAGAGAAATTTGGTTACAGCCAGGCATTCCCCGTATTTGAGCATGGTATGATTAGTTGGCTGAAATCCAGCCATATGTGGCAAAAAAATATACTCCTAAATTAGATTTCAGTTTGTTTACATAGTGAGTTAGGTTATGGTTTGTTACTTAAGATCTTGAAGTAAGAGGCCGCCTCAGGTTAATGGCCTCCTGCTTTTTCAATTTAACATTTTGGTGGCTATGTTGGCAATAGCTTGTAGAAAAGAGGGCAGAGAGAGGAAATCACTTTATCTTCCACTCTTGTATCTTGCATTTTCTGGATGATCTGTGATAATTGTTTTTTATACATGATGCTTGGTGAAGAAGTTAGAGTTACCTTTTCAGAGTGAACCAACCACTCAGTTTTATGAGGATTCTAGATGGCCATGATTTGACATTATGCTTCTGAAAGGATGCAAAGATTGAAAAGGAAATGCCAAATTGCCTGTGGGACTCCTCCCCTGGACTGAATATATATTGAGGCTGGATGTGCAAGCTTTCTGGAGTTCCTTGGATGAGTAGGTTTTTTGCTTTCCTTTTATTCTAAGAACTTGAAAGGGCTTTGGAGTCAGTCAGCCTGGATCCTGAATTTAAATCCCAGCTCTGTTACTTACTCTGCCCCTAGATAAGTTGCCTTTTCTTTCTAAGTCTCAGTTTACCCCATTGCAAAATGGAGATCATAATATCTAACCCAGAAGACGAGGTGACAGGTGTATCTCGAGGACTTTCTGTAGGCATTGAGGGAGGGGCTGAGGAGTGCTCTATTGTGGACCATGTCTGTTGATAGTAAGCAGAATTCTGCCAGAGTGACTTCTCAGTGTGGGCATCTCCTGGGAGTGGCTTTTAAGGCACCCCTGCCATTTACCTACTCCCTTAGTACATGTGGTCGAGGATCCATGGATGACAGGTGGGGAAAGAAGAGCTGGGACCACATGGCATATGAGACCCCCATAGGTTCGTGCCACCGCAGGCTGGGTTTTCCCTCCTGATTCTAACTCTCCCTGGTTGGTTATTGGCACTCCTTGTTCCTCCTAAGTGAGAACTACTTGAGTGGAAACTGCTACAGCTAGGGGAAACATCCCTGGGGGGCCCAGTGATGGCAAGGAGAACCAAAGGAAGATTAAGAACCAGCCAGGAGACATAGAGTGATCACCTGTGGTCACTGAAGAGTCAGCTACTCAGTTCCTACTCTCTATACTTATGGGTTCTCTCTCCCTCTTCTTTTCACAAGCACTGTTTGTAAAAGTAAAAAGTAATCTGAATAGTTAAATAGCCTGCTCCTAAAGTATATCCTACTGTCTGCCTATTCATCCATCTATCATAATAAAGGCCAACAAGAAGTTTTCCCATGTGCTGGACACTGTGCTGAGGGTCCACAGAGGAATTCTTTCTGGTGACACTGAAAGAGGTGCTGCTGTTATTCCTGTTTATTCTCTCCCCATTTCTGTTCTTAAGGTGAGAAAATGAATTCCGGCAGCCTAGCACCAGAGCCAAAGCTCTGAACTGTATAGGACCTGCTGCTTCTGCTTGTGGGTAACATGGAGTGATTTGCCCCCTGTACCACAGTGACTTGCTCCACTATGCTGACCAGTTCCTAGTGGCTGGGTTTGGAATGATTTGTGGTTTCTAAAAATTGTAATAGTGTTTTGATTTTTAAATGATGTGCATCTATCATTTTTATAATAATGAAATAAAAGAGCTAATTCGGATAATCCCCTAAGCATATTATTTTCAGGATGCTAAACAGAAAGCAGATTTTTTTTTGGTAGGCAGAATAAAGAGTTTGTTAAAACAGTGAAAGGAAGCATTTTTTTTTGGTTTTCATATTTTTTATTGGTGCATTATAGTTGTACATAACTGTGTATAACAATATAATTTGGTCAGTATCATTCCCCAGTATTTCCCCTTTCCATCCCCTCTTCTATACCCCTGGTCCCTTAGGGAGGAAGCATTTTTGATTCTGATCATCTTCTCATGGCACTCTGGAGGGAGATCATGGTTTGGGGTACTCATGTTACCTACCAGGGGTGCCCACTGACTTACTCCATCTCTGCCACAAGATGGCAGTCACAGCACAACGATGGGCCAGTCTGCAACCTCTGGGAAGGAGCACAGAGCATCTGTCTACCAACTACAGAGACTGCTTACTTCCCAATACACAGTGGGAGGAAGGGGCTTTAAGAGAGGGACTGTAGAGCCCTTGTCCCCTGCTGATCTGAGCCCCGGACAGTCATATTCAGAGGCTTTCATTTGTAGTAACTCAGAATAGGGTGGCACGGTCCATCTTGCTTTCTGGTGGCAGAGACAAAATGCCAGAGAGGTGTCCAGGCACAGAATGAGTGCCAGTGAGCCTGGAGAATGGGTGATTTGTAATCTGTAGTGTTATTTTTCCTGTCACTTGTGTAGATTCTTTTTACTCTATGAAAAAAAATTGGGGCTGGCTTTCCAGATGCAGAGGTTATAAGGCAAGTCCCAGGACTGGCAGTTGACAACCTTCACTTGGGTCTTTCTAGGTGAGTTTCTGGATAAGGCAGCTTCACCTAGGGCCCCAATTTTGTGCCAAATCCCTGGCAAGGAAGACTGTCAAGAACAACATTTGGCCCTGGTCCCTGTGGTGAAACTAGGGAAATGTACAGGTGACTGGGGAGGGACACTTGGAGTGAAGGCCATTGCCTTACTACCACCTGAAATGCCCAATAGGGACTGGACTCACGTAGGGGAAGTAAGTGCAGGACTCCTGTATCAGTTAACACCAGCTGCTATAACAGACGAAACTTGTGTGGCATAACACAATAGAGGTTCATTTCTGGCTCACATCAAGTTCTGAATGGCTCACGATGATTAGCAAGTGGGTAGCTCTTCTCCAAATGGCAATTCAAGGGCACAGGCTCCTTTCTCTAGTGATTCTTCCATTTTCAACTAATGGCTTCTAGAGATTCTTAAAAGTAGAAAGAACATGGAGAAGCACACATTGAAGGCTTTATGCTCCAGGCCCAGGGTGGGTGAAGGCATCACTGACACCTCTGTTCCATTTCCAGAAATGAGTGGCATATCTTCTCCAACTACAAAGGAGGCTGGAAAACACACTCTAGTGTGTGCCCAGGAGGATGAAAAAAATAAGGGTTGTGTACAGCTGGCTAATCTCTGCTCCAAGACTCATTGTTTAAATAGTTACACTATGCAGCTTATCCCAAAGAAATAATCAGGTTTGCTCATATAGATATTCAATGACAATTGCTGTTATGACAAAAGTTAATGTTAAAATCAACCTAAATGTTCAGAATAAGAGATTAAAGAATGTATGGTCTTTTCACACAAAGGAACACTTGGCAGTCACCAAAAATTGTGTGGTGGAAAAATGTTCAGCTCCAGAGTCCTCATGGTGCTTTATTAAGTCACCATTGTTATTTATTAAATGCTTTATTAAGTACTAATCCTGGGAAGCTCCAGGGTTCATGTGAGTCAAGACTGAAATACAAAGAGGCATTATTTATTTTCATGGAAATGTTCTACCACTTAGAGTTCTACACAAAATATTTACTTTCCATGTAACCCTTCACAATATTCTCTCTGTATTTCTAGGAACACATTTCCTCAAAAGCAAAGTGTAGGATTAAATTATGTTGCAGACTTTGTGGGCGACTATTTAATTCACTTCTTATCTTCCTGGTTCAATGTCTGACTCCCACCCTGAACCACAGCAGCCCAGGACAGAGGCGGTGTCAGCCTTGTTTACTGCTCTGCACAGAGTGCGGGGCAAGAGTAGGCATTTGGTAAATATATATTGAGTAAAGTTGAATCGAATGGGATGGTGTCAAATGCAAAACAATG
>CM053402.1:24731050-24761702 GCA_028644305.1 Xerus rutilus
CACATGGAGCTCTCTTTCCTGGATGCCTGATGGCTCTTTCTCTGATTGCTTTCCTTCTTCTCTTCCCACCCAGGACTCCCTTGGTCTTTTCAGGCTCTTGCTTTTCCCTGCAGTCGTGACTCCATCCTGAAGGACTTCAGCCTAGGTTGGATTCTGGGCATTCTAGGTCCTACCCCCTCTTCTGGCTGAACCATCACAAGACCAGAAACTTTTCCTTTGCCACCTTTGACGGCCTCTTACAGGTGAGCTTGGGGACAATCTTATCCTAACAGTGCCTGTCTTTCCATCTTACCCAACACCCCTACTTGGGAAGGGGTGAATGTGGAATGAAGAGAGGAGGGAGCAGGGGAGGAAGCCCCCTTCTCCTCACCAAGCCCAGGAAGAAGAGCACCTTACTAGCCTGGTGAGGTCAGCCTGGAGCCAGCGGGTTGCTTGCATACAGCTGCACCTGCAGTGTCATTTCAAACGCTATTAAAACCACCTGCTCTCATCAGCATGCAGGCCCTGATGAAGAGAGGCATTCATTTACAAGAAAAGTGCCAAGTAGTAGACATGTGTCAATACGGGACTTTCAACTCAGGCGAGGAAGTAAATCTCATTTTGGAATTAATGTCACGATTGACTTTAAAGCACATAAACTTGTTATGCAATTGATCTTCGAGTAAAGTAGGAATGCAACCAATAGGTATAGGTTGGAGCCTCACACTTTGATCCCTGTCTTTTTCTTCTCCACTGTCCCTTCTTCTTCCCCTATCCCAGGGAAGGTTGTTCTGAATCAGTGAGATCCAATCTGATTTTCTTTTTAGTGATACCCCAGGGAAAGTTATGCTAAAGTGACTTTGACCCCTCAGCTTGTTGTATTGTTATTCTAGCCACGAAGTAATGCCCTAGGTCTAACTCGCATTCCTCATGCTGCATCTGTTAGTTCAGATCACAGTGGAGATGAACAGCCATGAAGTAGTGGCTGCTTCATGGTCTATCTGTCCCCAGACACAGGCACCACCAATGACATCTTGCCCCACCTCTTATCCTCATGTATCTTCTTGCATGTGATCCTTCCCCCTCCCTTCTGCATTAGACTGGCAAGATGACAAGATATGGAAACCTAGGCTCTGGGACCCTGCTAATGGAAGAGGATACACGATGCAATGAGAACACACTACCAAGCTGCAGGAGTCTGAGTCCTCTGGCTTTGAAGCTTGCTCTGATTTATTTATGGGCTGGCCTCTGTCATCCAGAGTACAGCATTATATCAGCTAGCGTGCTGAAGGTGCCCCCAGTGGTTTATGACTGTGATAATGGAGTTGTTACGGGCCCTGGTGAGCTGGAATTTATCAAGCTCAGGTTCCTTTCTGTGTCGCTAGCTCTGTGGTATCACCACCTCTGTTAACAAGAACAGGAATTGTAATAATAATAATAATGACAATAATAAAATAGCTCAGGCCTACCAAAACATTTCTATGTGCCTGGTACATACAGAACACTCAACATACATTCTTTCATGCTCCTTTCATAGTTTGGGAAGGTAGACATTATTTTATCACCAATTTGCAGGTGAGGACACAGGCATGTTGAAGTTAGACAGGGTCTCTAAGACCACACATGGGTAGGATTTGAGGTGGGAATTCTAACTCAGACTGTCTAAATCTAGAGCCTGAATTCTCACTGCTCTGCCAGCAATCACAGGAAGAAGGGGACACTCACTTTGACACCATCAGACTTGGTACACACTGATGTGTGTGTGTGTGTGTTTAAGCACAGCTGCTGTCAGTACAGGAGCAGCGTGGGCTGTCTCAGGTGAGTGCTGGGTACAGATGCGCCTTGGCCTTTGCTGCACAGTCCCACTTCCTATTTGTTAATGTGGGTTCCTGGAGCTCCTTTGGAGGGAGAGGCCAAGGGTAGAAGACTCAAGGTCATTCCCCATCTCCACCCCATGACACGTCATCCCAGCTGCTGATTCCAGCCTCCTGTCAGACTCCCCATATGCAGGCTCAATCGGCCCTTCTTTGGGGACCACGCTCTATAGCACATGGAAAGCTCTAATGCACACACCTCATTTAGACCTCAGAGCGCGCTGTGAGGGAAGAACAGGCTCCGATAGGGGAGGCAGGGAGCATGACTAATAAAAATAAGCCAAGGGATTAAGAGACTCAATGGTTCCCTGGCCAGGCTACAGTCAAATTGGTGGATATTAATGCAGCTGAAGGAAGAATGAGTCCAACAGCAGGGGAACTGGTTAAATGGATTATGGCACATACTTATAATGGGTTGCTATGCAACCATTAATTAATGATCAAGAAGGATGTGCTGGTCAGTTTTCCATTGTTGTGACAAAATACCAGAGAGAAATAACTTGAAGGAGGAGAGGTTTATCTTGGCTCATGGTTTTAGTCCATGGTTGCTTGGCCATGTTGCTTTGGGTCTGTGGTAAGGCAGTACATTATCGAGGCCAGAGCTCATGGTGCAGCAGACTGGTTACCTTGTGAGGAGAGGGAAGCAAAGAGGAAGGAAGGGGTATAGCCCCCTCAAGGGCATGCCCCTGTGACCTAACTTCTTTCAACTAGATCTCACCTCCTAAAAGTTGCACCACTTCCCAGTAGCACCAAAGCATGGTAACCAAACCTTTTAGTGTATGGGGGGACATGTAAGATCTAAATCATAACAAAGGTGTCTCATCCTTAAGAAAAGGAGGACCATAAAACTCCATGTCCCCGAACGCCTCCTTTCTATTCCCCAAAACCTAGCCAAATTAAGGGAACAATGAAAGCAATTCTGGGCTAGAAAGTCCAGGAACATATTATCTTGAAGGACTCTGGCTCTCTCTTCTGCACACTGGGAACCAGGGCAAAATCAGTGTTATCTGTAGAAAGCTACTTCCATGTATGCTGGGGCAATTGCTCCTTGGGATGCTGGTCATTCAAGCAAACCAAGCAAGCTCGTGCTGGTGATGTCACTGCTTCTGCAGCCTAACAGATAAAACCCCTTCCTGAGTTGGGACAGGTGTGGAACTGAGGGCACAAGCTTCTTGGATACTTTGATTTATTGGGGAAAGGATACTTTCCCCAATAAATCATATGTCTTGCATGTCATCTCCAAGTACTTTCTTTGGCCTCTCTGCAACTTACCCCACTGCCCTGGCACAACTGGGCTGTGGACATGACTAAAGGACACTTGGTAACATAAAAACTGGGTTGTTAAATATTATTTAGTGAAGAAAAAAGTGATCAACAAATATTCACAACACGATTCCATTTTTATAAAAGCACACATGTGCATACATGTGTATATGAATGTATGCATGTATTTATGTGTATATGAATCACAAAAAAATTGGATGTTTATATTCCAAAATATTGTCTGTGGTTATCCTAGAGTGGTGGAATTGTGGATGATTTAGAATTTATTTTTTAACTATATTTTGAAGTCTTCTGTAATGAACTTGTATTTGGAATGAGATTGGCATTTACTTAAGGAAGAAAGAACAAGCTATTAAAAGGCAGGTATTTAGTGTCAAGCTCAGGACATGAGGAGCCAGAGAGAACAGCAATGTCCTGGTCGCCGAGATCTGAATTTGGGAGTCTGAGAACTCCAGATCCTGTTGTCCAGAGGTGGATTAGGAGCTGGGCCTTACTGTATGTAGCTTCGTGATTCTACACCCACTGGAATTTTGATTTGACTTTGTGTGCTTTGATATTACAAAGAAGTGTGTGCTTGTTTAGAAACTGGAACATTTCAGCTACAACAAAGAGGAATGGCATTCCTCATGGGAAACAGGCACTTTGGCACAGTGTTCTTTGCTTATGGTGATTGAGTAAAACCAGACCTGCCTTCTTTCTGCTGTGGCTTTACCCAATATGCCTTTGGGTCTGATTAGATCAGGGGTTGGCTAACCACGGCCCATGGGTCAAAACTGGCTCACTGCCCATTTTTGTAAGCCATGCTCATTCACTGACATATTATCTATGGTTCAGCAATGGAGCTGAGTGGTTTTGACAGTCTGCATGACCCAGAAAGCCTAAAGGAGTTACTATTCAGGCATTTATAGAAAAAGTTTACTGACCCTTGGTGTAGAACATCATTGCCTTCTTAGGTGGGAGGAGTTTCAGAGTGGGGACTCAGAGAATCAGGAGATGAAACCCTCAAAAGGTTAAAGAAGAGAAAATTTGGGGAGAAAATACCACTTTCTAGAGAAAAGAAGGAGAGGAATAAAGGGAGAATATAGACTTTCCACAGATCTGGTAATAGCCCCAAAAGACTAGCCAGGAAATATCAGGAAATCGATAAATCTACTTCTTTTAGTTCTTTTGTCTCTGAGGGGGATGCAGAGCCGTTTGCAGAGATTATGAGAAAATATGTGTTGAATGCCTGGCAAAAGGCCAGGTCTCAAGATGGTCCTTCTGAAAGTCTGGCTGGCGACAGGACTCTCATCTACTATTTGTCTTCCTTGCCTCTGGGCTCTGACTTTAAGACCTAGAACTCAGTGTTTCTTGCAAATCCATCATCCTCTATAGCCAATTGGTCCCCAAGCTTTGTATGCTCTGACTTCTTAAATATTCTTCTGATCTATCCCTTCTTTTCCATCTCCATTGCCTCTCTAGTTCATGCCTCACCATATCACCAGGATTACTATAATAATATATGCCTGTCCATCTATTCATCCATATGTCTATCTGTCCATCCATCCATCCATCCCCATCCAGTTGTACTAAGTACCTGACATGTGTCATGTTACTGAGCTAAGCTCTGGGATACAATGTTGAACATGACGCAGTCTTTGCTTCCAAGTCCTCATTAACTAATGGTCTTTCATAACTGAATTTCCACTTCCAGCCCTATCCAGGTTCTCCTTCCTTCCTGTTTTCAGGGAGATCTTTCAAAAGCACACATTTGATTCTGCTATTGCCCTAGTTAAAACTTCCCATCACCTCTAGGACAGGGACCAAAGTTCTTGGTGAGGCAATTGATTCCCACTTACTTTCCCAGATTTTTCTCTTATACAACAAAATTTTAGTGTACAACTCCTAGTTATTGTTCAAGATTAACAAGAAGTTTCAGATTGCATCAGGGAAAGTCATGCTAGGCTCTGCTGAGGCAACGAATAAGACCTGAAACCTCAGTGCTTTAACACAATAATGTTTTATAAACTGCTTTTACTTTATCTAATGTGATGTTTCTGATTGGGCAGCTTTCCTGGGAAGCTCTCCTCCACATGATGACTCAGGGATCCAGGCTCTTCCTACTTCTAGAAACTGAACAGAAAGAAACTGCGTTTTTTTTTTTTTTAAATATTTTTTTAGTTGTAGATGGACACAATGTCTTTATTTTATTGCCTTGTATGTAGTGCTGAGGATCGAACCCAGAGCCTCACGCATGCGAGGCAAGCGCTCTGCCGCTAAGCTACAATCTCAGCCCCAAGAAACTGCTTTCAAGTTCATCCTGGAGTAATCCAGCCAGCAGATGAGAGGAAGAAGTGCATAGAGGGATACTCAGGAGGTTTTAGGAGCCATATCTTCTGTCACTCTGGCCCGTTTTGTTGATGAGAACTCAATATGTGGTCCCACTAACTGGAATGGAGGCTGAAAAATGTAATTTAGCTGTGTGCCCAGGAGGACAAAAAATGGTGGGGAGGGTGTTTCATGGACAAAGCATAGTCTTTGTTACTCACATCTTTATGCCTTTGTCTTTGCTGTTTCCTCTGCCTAGATGCTTCATTCCCTGCTTCTTTAGGAATGTGAATATTAACTTATCCTTTGAGGCTCAGTATAAATATCACCAGTCCTAGAAAGCATTTCCTAGCCCCACAGGAGTGGCAGTCCCTCTTTTTGCTTCCATATACTTTGTCTATTGTTAACAATGATCAGATTTTTCCATATGCCAGACCCAGTTCCAAGCAGTTTACATGCATTGACTCTTTTTTGTAATTAGTGAATTATAGTTATACTTATTTGTGGGGTTAATTTGGCATATTCATAAATGCATATAACATAGTTTGCTCCTTTTCAATCCCTAATACTATCCTCTTTCCTTGATCCCTTTCCTCTACTCTATTGGTCTTTCTTCTGTTAACTTATTTTTAAAAATGATGCATTAGCCAGGTGCTGTGGTGCACGCCTGTAATCCCAGTAGCTTAGGAGGCTGAGGCAGGAGAATTGCGAGTTCAAAGCCAGCCTCAGCAAAAAAGTGAGGTGCTAAGCAACTCAGTAAGACCCCTGTCTCACTGGGCTGGGGATGTGGCTCAGTGGCTGAGTGCCTCTGAGTTCAATCACTGGTGCTCTCCATTCCCCCCAAAAGATGCATTATAGTTGTACACAAAAAAATGAAATTGATTGTGACATATTCATATATGCACTTAACATAATTTGGTCAATTTCATTCCACAGTTCCTCCCCTTTGCCACCTCTCCTCTCTTCCCCTTTGCTCTCCTTCCTCTATTTCACTGTTTTCCCTTCTAATTCCATGAGAGCTCCCTTCTAAGTTCATTATTTTCCTCTAGCATCCTCATTTTGCATTGACTCTTCATGAATTTATTGCTCCCAATTCAAAGATGAGGAACCTGAGGTGTACAAGATAAAACCAGTGTCCAAGGGCTTTATTATTATGTCAGAGTCCATTGTACTGATTTATTTTCTAGTCTGTCACTCCTATGGAGCCTCAAACTCTTCACAGGCAGGAGCCTGGTTTGATTCATCTTCTAAGCCTGAAACATGACATGTCCTTAGAATTATTTATCATATGAAGAAATTAATATGTTAATATACTTATTGATCAGTGAATTTGTCTTAGACTAATCCGTAATGGGGAATATTCAACAAATACTTATTCCACGGTTGGCTTAGGAACTGAGTCATCAGCCAGTGATGGATGGCTCATTCTTTTAGAATGAGGACATGACCAGCTGGACATCCCAGTGGTATTTGCTGATCTTGCAGCAGAAACCAGCTTCTGACATAGCATTTACCTGCAAGCTGTTCTCTCTTGATCATCATGGGATTCAGATGATTATCTTTAAACAGCGGGGCTGCATTGTGATCCATCATGTGCTAGGCTTAGACATGCTTGCTCCTGACCCTGAGACTTTAGACATTAGAAGTCACATGCCTTGAAAGTAGAAGGGGAACAATTTGGGAAGGGGAAGGAGGATGAGAGGATAATAAGGAGCATGGATACAATCAGAGCACATTATAGGCCTGGATGAAATTGTCATGATAAAACCTAGTATTTTGTACAATTACTGTGTGCTAATAATTATAATATAAAAGATAAAATAAATTTTATAATTGGACACAGCAAAAAAAAATTGCATGCCTTTACTTTGGCCTTTGGGAAATCTTTGATTCCTTCATTTAGGAGGATGACCAGTAGCACTTTTTTGGCTCAGGGACAATCAGTACAGTTAAATTGATCCAAATGAACGGAGCCTAAATTACATGCTAAGCCTTTAGTGATGAGTTGATGATGCAGAGGTGAAGATGGTACTTGGTGTTTGCGCATTGTAAGTGCTCATCATCTGGGGTTGGAGGAAGAGTGGATAAGTGGTAATGCCTACCTGGTAGGGTTGCTGTGGGGAGTGAATGAGCTCATGTGGGTGCAGCACAGGGTACGGCAATGGACATGTTAGTAAGTGCTCATGAGGCTCAGCTGTTACCCAATAAATACAATACAGCATGATTTGTGTTATCTTGGAGACATGAATAAAAAAAATTATAGAAACCTAGTGTCCAGCTGCATCTGGGGAATCCAGGGGAACATTCACAGAGGAAGTGAGATTTCACCAAGATTTCAGTGCATGAGGAGGACTATTTTGGATACAGAAGATAATGGCTGGGCTGGGAATGAGCTTTAGAGGTTGAGGAAACTAGGGATACAAAGAAGAATTTTGTTCTCTGAGAATAGAATATCTCTGGTAACTTTGGTGAGAATGTAGAGGGTACTATGAGAGAAAGGAGGGGAGATGGAAAAAATGGGTGGCAGGTGAAATATGCCCCCTACCTCCCAAATGCCCACATCCTGATGCCTGTGCATATGTTATCTTACATGCAAAAGGGAATTAGAGTTGTAGATGGAATTAAGATTGCTAATCAGCCAATGTTAAAACAGGGAGAGCATCCCAGGTTAGCCAGGTGACCTCCATGTATTCGCGAGTGTCCAGAAAAGGGAGTCAAAGTAATGCAATATGAGGACTTAACTCCTTTTGACTCAACGGGCTTTGAAGATGGAGAAGGGAGCCATGAGCCAAGGACTGCTGGACCTCTAGAAACACTACAAGGCAAGGAAATGGATTCCCCTTTGAGAGCTTTCTGAAAGGAGCACAGCTATTCTGTGCTTATTTTAGTTTAGTGAAACCCCTGTCAAATGTCTAACCTCCAGAAGCATAGGCAATACATTTGTCCTGTTTGTCACCAATGTTTTGATAACTTGTTACAGCAGTATCTTAGTCTGTTTTCTGTTGCTATAATAGAATATCTGAGACCAAGTAATTTGTAAAGAAAAGAAGCTTATTTTGGCTCATGATTCTGGAGGTTAGAAGTTCAAGACTGAGTGGTTGCATCTGTTTGGCTTCTGGTAAGAGTCTTATGCTTTGTCTACTCATGGCAGAAAAGGAAAGCAGGTGCTAACAGGAGAAAGAGAGAAATCAAAGGGAGTTGGACACTTTGTAACAACCTACTTTTGTGATCACTAATCTAGTCCTATGAAAGTGAGAACCCATTTATTCCTATGAGATAGAATTCATTCATTCATGAGGATAATACTCCATGCCCAATACCTTTTAAAGGCTCTATCACTGTTATATTGGCAATTCAATTTCAAAGTGAGTTTTGATGAGGACAAACTATATTTCAACCATAGCAAGCAGCAAGAGAAAACTACTACATATTGGGAAGAGTAGATAGGGAGAGGAATCTGAAAGGTGGGCAGCCAGGCTACTAAAAGTTTTATAGCTTACACCCCCTTTTATTATAGGACAGAGATCACCCAAAAGTGTTTTGTTCCCTGATTTGTTCCACAGAAACAGAGTTCAAAGGTGAAACAACTTTGGGTATCACTGAATAATCTAGCTACCATTTGAAGACTCATAATGAACATTAATAATTCAAGGGCCCCAAGAAACTCTGCAGCAAAGAGATTTGTTCAACTTTGTTTAAATTGCATTTCTTTTTTCTTCTCTTTTTGGAGTTGAGGATTGGACCCAGGGCTAAACAAGTGCTCTACCACTAAGCAACATCCCCAGTTTGCTTGCTTAATCATTTCCTAAATTTATTTGATCACTTTCCTCTGTTTTTCATATAAGACCTGTTAATATCTCAACATATTTTGGAAAATTTTGCTATAGGGAATGGGAACTCATCAGAATTTTACTTTTAACAAATAAATATTTTTTAGTTGAAAAGATAGTATAACTTCATTATAAAAAGTGAATAGAAGGAAAAATCCACAGCTAATTTTGTTATCTCAATCCAACTACTAGTCAGTGTATTTTATGTCTATTTTTACATTTGTCTATTCTGTTGTATATTTTTTGGTGTGTATCTATATATCCATCCATATATCTACTGTGCATTTTAATTTTATCATAGAATTTTCATAATCTAAAGTAGTATTTACAGTCATCATCCATGTAATTCTTCAGACAGAGAAGGGGAGTGATGTGACCAGATTGTAGTGATATTACCATGAAGAACGAGTGAGGATGGTAGAGAAGAGGAGCTAGGTAGCTGCTGATATATTCCAGACAAGACAAAGTCAAAATCAGGAGCAAGGGAACAGCAATTGTGACAGGTAGGAGGGACTGACAAGGACCCCTTGTTGGTGATGAGGGCAAGGAGAAGTCAAAGGCATTGAGAATTCTAGTCTGGGTGACTTTGAGAATTGAGATACTATTATCAGAGACAGAGGAGAACGAGCAGGTTTAAAAAATACATGAGTGTATATAATGAGTTGCATTTTAGTGGCAATCAACTTGGGATGCCCGTGGCACTCAAGTGAGTCTGTGAATGGTGTTTGTGTGAGTCTGGGCTGCAGATATGGGTTTAGGTATCATGGATATTTGGATGGATGGGTTTGAATGGGTATTAATGGATAGCAAGAAGTGATTTTGAGAGGCCAAGAAGAGAGCACAACAGGAATCAAAGTTCTGAACTCTGAGGAATGCCTTTATTTTAAGGCCTGGGTAGAAGAAATGGAGTCAGCGAAAAGACTGAGAGGAAGTAGCCAGAGAAACAGGAGAACCAAAGGGTGCTTTCACAGAAACCAAGGGAACACAGAATATTAGTAAGTACTTAAGAGTTTAATACTGACAAATACTATATTAAGGTTAAGAAAGACGAAAGATGAAAGGAAACAGCCATTGGGTGTGACATATGGTTCCCATGAGCTTTGTTAGCATAGTTTCAATGGAATGACAAGGTCAGACCCAGACTACATCAGCTGAAGCACCAATGATGGTACAGCAGACAAAGTAACATTGATAGGCCCTCACGCTAAATACAACCAGATGTTGGGTAAGTTACACACCAACTATAATTTTTAATGAATGATTAACACATTAACTTTACAAAATAAGGGAAATCATCAAGAATAAGAACAAAACCAAACAAAAATTCCTTACATGTCGGGAATTTAAAAGTAGGTCCAGGAGCAGGGAGATGTGAGCAATAAACAAACTCCCAAAAGGGCTACTTCTTTGAAGAAAAATATGGTATCAGTTCTGCAAATGGAAGATTAGGTCTTAGAACCTTAGCAAAGGAGAGGAGCTGAAGGCATCAAGAATGGTTCCCAGTCAGTAGGGGTCCTTAGATTTGGCAAGAGTAAATAAGTTCTACCTGGGTGAAAATATCTCCAACTCAGGCTCCCAGAAATTCCAAGATTAAGTTTTATAAAACAGAAGCTTACAGTAAAGTAAATTTGAAGGTAAAAACAAAAACAAAACACTGTGGGAACATCTTGTCTCACAGATAACCAAAATGCAAAGCAAAATCACAGAAGTTTCCACATATATTCAATAAAAGGCCTTGATGAATAATCATTATTCCCTTCAGAAGTAGAGACATTATTCATTGTACAAGACATTTATTCCATTTAAAATGTACAATGCTGAGTTCTTGAAAAGAACATTCAACAGAATTTTCATGTTTTTTTCTAGATCACAGAAAACTAGCTTACTTGTAGGCATAATGGCCTGCTCACTAACCATTTTTGAAATTCCAGTCCAAAAAATAAACTGATAAATGAATTTCTATTTTGTCCTAGGCATTAACCCATCTATTATTATTATCACCATTATTATTAGGTGATACTGGGTTGTACCCAAGGGAACTTTACCATTGAACTACAACCCTAATCCTTTCTATTTTTATTAAAATTTTTATTAGTGTTTTATAGTTATACATGATAGTGGGGTTCATTTTGATGTAATCATATATGCATGGAATATTTGCTCCATTTGAGCCCCCAGTGCTGCTTCTTCCCCTGCTC
This sequence comes from Xerus rutilus, assembly GCA_028644305.1. Taxonomy (NCBI): domain Eukaryota; kingdom Metazoa; phylum Chordata; class Mammalia; order Rodentia; family Sciuridae; genus Xerus; species Xerus rutilus. Next base: position 24,742,523 of record CM053402.1, read on the forward strand.
TTCTCCTTCCCACATTCCACATCTTCTACTGATTTTTCATTTATTTATTATTTATTTTAATTGGTACTTTATAGATAGACATAAAGGTAGAATTCAGTGTGGCATATTCATATATGTACATAGCATAATTTCATCCATTTCATTCTCCATTTCCTTCCTTTTCCTGTCAGAGAGGAAATATTTAAAGAAATAATTTCTGGAACTGATGAAGTTATCAATACTCAAGAAACCAAGTGAATTCCATTCAGAATAAATAAAAGCAATTTTATTCCTAGACTCGTTATAGTGAATTTGCAGATACCCAAAATGAAGATAAAATCCTAAAAGCAGATAGAGAGAAAGTAAAGGTCATGAACACAGGAGTAACTATTAGACATCCAACAACAGAAGACAGAAGGCAATGGAATAATGTCTTCAAAATGCTGCAGGAAAATTACCAACAGTCTAGATTTATCTATCTAATAAAAATGAAAACAAAAAAGCAAATTTTAGATTAACAAAAGGCAAGAATTTATTGCCAGAAAACTTTCATAAATAAAAACTTCCAAAGGGTGTACCTCAAGAAAAAGGTAAGTGATCCGGAGAGGCAAGAAAGATTGGTGAGCAAATAAATCAGTAAACATGTAAGTAAGTGTAAACAAACATTGTTGACGATGCCAAATTTGTGAGGTAACACAAAGGACACTATTTAAATGCTCGACAACCAGAGCATGTATGTTGGGAGGGAGTGATTGGAAGGAAACTATTCTAAGGCTTTTGTCTTGTTCGAAGATGGATGGATTAGACGGGTGTGGTGGCTCACGCCTGTAATCCTAGCACTTTGGGAGGCTGAGACAAGAGAATTGGGAGTTCAAAGCCACCCTCAGCAACAGCTAGGCACTAAGCAACTCAGTGAGACCCTGTCTCTACATAAAACACAAAATAGGGCTGGGGAGGTGGCTCAGTGGTCGAGTACCCCTGAGTTCAACCCTCAGTACCAAAAAAAAAGATGGATTTAAGATTTAAATAACATTAGACTTTATTATGCTAAGTATTTTTGGTAAAATTTCAAGGGTAATGCTAAAGTAATAAAAAGAGAAAGTATAGCTTTTAAGTAAATAGAAATGGAATATACTGTAAAATTTTAGTAAGAAAACTAGAGATTTGTTAACTTTGCTTTAACGAATAAACAAGATTTGCAATTAATGCTATGCTTGTGTGTAACTGGGGCTTCTAGAATTTAGTTTTATATTATTTGAATAGCACTAGTAAAGTTCCCGTTTTCCCCTACCTTTATTTTTCCATCCTTTATTCAGTAAAAACACAATATCCTCCTGGCTTGGACAATGTAGTAGGGAAGTAGGAGAAAGCAAAAACCAAACCAAACCAAACAAAAAGTAATTTACATAAGTATTTGAAAGGACAAAGATGGGAAAAAACCTAGTCCATATACATCAAATTTAATAAACGTAAATGGACTAAACTCACCAGCTAAATGATAGATTGGCAGAGTGATCGGTATGTGAGGAAGTGGGGACCAAAAAATGCATCATTTTTCAGGAAATACAGCCGTGGATGGAAGACACAAATAGTGTTGAGAAAGATATTTTTAGAATTATTCATATTTGAATGTCAGGTACTTCCACAGGCCTGTGATGGGTTAGGACTTGGGGAAAGGCTTTGTATGTTAACTGCTCCAAAGAGTAGGTATTACCTTCCAAAAAAGTGGTATCTTAGAGTATAATTTCTAGAATTTGAGAATAATAGTGGATGCCTGAAAGCTCAGCTGTGTGTTAGAAGAACCGCACAGACTAGGGCCTTCCATGACCACTCAGAACTCACATGGGCTCCACGTGGTGGCTCACCAGCTCCAGCATCTGGTCTTGCTGAGACCCACAGAGACAGCACCTTGACCCTTGACCACACCTCCGCTCGTGACACTGGCACTTGGACTCCCGGAACTCTGGAATGGTTAGCGGTCCTCAGGCAGTTGGTGCTCCTTCTACCAATGAGAGAGAGTGTACACTAACATATCGTATTTGACCAATTGGAAATGCCCACCACCCTTTGGGAAGATTTACTGGTCGTGTGCAGAAGGCCTGTGTATAAAAGCTGCTCTCAATTTGCCCCCTAATCTCTTAAAATTTTTGCTACAGCTGGACATTCCAAATGTAAAGAGGTTGCCAATGGATGGTAGTGTTAGAAAAGAACATAAATGCCTATTTGTTTCAAAAAACCAGAGTGTCTTTTGGAAATGACTTTGAAATGGATTTGATAGACCACCTCTAGGAGTGGCACTTGTCCACGTTTGTTCAGTGGGTAAGAGGACATGGAGAAGACTAACCGTGAGAAGGACTTCTTGTGGCAGATAGGTTTTATGTGAAAGACATTTTCCTAATATAACCATTGTTTTGTATGTGCATTTTATGCCTCATTACTGTATATATAGTTGAAAATGCTAAGTACATTCTTTAAAATATCTAGACTTTCTAGATATTCTACAGTGCCTGGAATATGTTAAAAATAGAAGTGGTAAAATATAACACATTTTGTAAACTTTTTTGTTAAAATTCTTGTTTTTTGGGGGGAGCAATAGCCAACTCCCCTCCTCCCTCCACCAGCAACGGTGTGCTGGTTCTTGGAAGTACAGTGCAAGTGTGCTTATGATGAGGCAAGAGTTGTTCCTTATGCCTATGAGTTTTGTTTTACTTTGTTGTATATAAAGGACAAACGAGTCCTAATCTGCATCTAGTCTTTCTAGGTGTTAAAGAGGCTGCCAGTGTATAACAAATTAGTAAACAAATTTTGTATATTTTGTGTTGAAATTCCTAGGAACTATTGTCTTCTGAAAATTTGAACATTATAATCCACTGGGCTGGTGAAGGGCCAGAATGCTCATATTTTTCAGACATTTTCAAATTAGAACTATTGTTACATGTGCTCAGTTTATTCAAAACTATCATGTACCTAGTGGACAAATTAGGTCCTTACTTAAAACATCTAGTCTTTCTAGATGTTTAGAAGTGCTGACGTATGTTAAATGTAGAGGTAGTAAAATATCACTTTGTAAATAGCTTTTTGATAAAATTCATATGAAATATTGTCTTTTGGGAATGGAACTGTTAAATCACCTCTGTGAGCAGTATAGTACTATCTGTACTTGTTCAGTGATGTGGAGGAGGTGAGAGGGAAGCAATTTCAAAAGGTGATATGTTAGTGTGTTTATACTTGGACATTTTCACACATCAGTTTTCTGCATGTTTTGTGCATTTTATTTTGCTGTGTGGACAAATGGACAAATGAGTCCCAAATTTGCAACATACAGTGTCTAGATGTTAAAGAGGTTGCTAGTGTATGACCAAGTAGTTAGTAAAATTAGCATATTTTGTGTAAAAAAAAAAGTTTGAAGTGGTGATGTTGTTGAATCTGTGGTTTAGATAATTTACCCTGGAGTGGAGTGCAGAGTGGATTAGACAAAGGCAGGGAGACCACTTAAGAGTCTCTTTAAATAATCCTGGTGGGAGGATGAGTGCAATCTGACCACAGAAGGATGGACCAGGATGCAGAGACATGCTGATGTGGCCAAAGAAGAGAGAGTACACAAATAGCACTGATGTGACTGTGTCTGAAATCATCAAGTAGCTGGGTGCACGTACCCACAGTGCATACTGAGCTCACATGCGCACATTGGAGCAGAGGACTTTATCTGCAGTTATAAGTGGAAGGGTGGTCAGTGTTTATAAAAATGACTTCTCTGGGACACTGGGTAATTTTAAAGACTTCAAATTTCCCCATGTGCTGCATGTGAGAAATCAGAAAGAGCCCAATGCTAATATCCCAAGTGGTGGGATTTGAATTCTCTTTCCTGCCAAATCTAGTCTCCTCCTGGAACTGTTAATGATTTGGTGTTTAACTTTCCAAACCTTTTTCCTACACAGATAGATACACATGTTTCCATGAAAATCTGTAGTGTTTTTTCTGGTACTGAGGATTGAACTCAGGGGTACTCAACCACTGAGCCACATCCCAAGCCCCATTTTATGGTTTATGTAGAGACAGGGTCTCACTGAGTTGCTTAGCGCCTTGCTGTTGCTGAGGGTGGCTTTGAACTTGCGATTCTCCTGTCTTAGCCTCCCAAATCCCAGCCTGTGCTGGGATTACAGGCTTGTGCCACTGCGCCCGGCTGGAAATCTGAAGTTTTAATTCACAAATTTTATATGCATGGAATACTCTACATAAATTATTTTTGTTTTTGTTGTACTGGGAATTGAACCCTGTGGTACTTTACCACTTAGCTACATCTCCAGTCCTTTTTAAAAACGTTTTAGTTGAATCAGGGTCTCACTAAGTTGTTGGTCTTGCTACATTGTCTAGGTTGGCCTCAAATTTGTGATCCTCCTGCCTTAGCCTCCCAAATCACTGAGATTATAGACATATGCCATGGTGCCTGGCTTGAAATTTGTATTTCTAATTCCCAAATCTATGCTCTCTGCAACCATACTGAACTCTTTTTTTCCCCCTTGGTACTGGGAATTGGACCCAAAAATCTCAATTACTGAGCTACACCTCTAGCCCTTTTTGTTTTTATTTAGTGAGACAGAGTCTCACTAAGTTGCCCAAACTTAGTCTCACTAAGTTGCCCTTGAATTTTTGATCCTCCTGCCTTAGCTGCCTGAGTTGCTGTGATTATTGGCGTGCAACACTGTGCCAAGCTTTGTACGTAAATTGTAACTGGCTGTTTTTCTTTTAATAATCTGTTTCAGCAATTGTTCTGTGTTAGTTTGTGTAGATCTGATTTATTCTTTTAAAGGGCTGTACTGTTTTCTCAGCATGGAGGTCCTATTCTTCTGTCTCATACTCAAGGTTTCTAAATCCAAATGTAGAGCTGTTTCCTTGGCAGCAGGTGGGAGCTGTGAGAGTCCTCATCTTCCCCTCCTTACATCTCCCACTGTCCCTAAAGCTAAAGTTTCTCCTTTTATTCCCCAGCATCTGTGTCTTGTGTAGGTTAAACTGTTCCTCTGACAATCAGCCATGCTATATCTTTGAGATGCCACCTGCCTCTATCTCATGGGAACAAAGAGCTGGGTATCTGCACCCTTATTCCTGAAAACAGCCTCCACCAGGAAGGATCTGAGAATTCTATACAGGGCACATTGACTCGTGGCATGCCCTCATGGCCATGGGACTCTGAATATACACCTTATATTTGGAATGTTCTCATCTAAGTTGACCATTCCTGTTTCCATTTCTTCATCACTTAGTCCACTAACAGAGGACAGAGAGAGCCAGAGTGAGGGCAGGGAGAGTAGTGCCTACTGGAAGAAAAAAGAAAAGGACTTGAAAAAGGATTTCATGATTTGGAAAAAATATATTTATGATTTCAGCACTTGAAAGAGATGTGAAGGTTACAACAGATTTGTCCCAACTGCATCTCTCCATGCGGACAGTGGCACAGGTTACTTGTAACAATGCCAGTCAAGGATGATATTTTGGCTAAAAATAATTGGAAGGTCTAAGTGAACCATGGAACGAGGGTCGTTGAGGCACCACTGGCTTCTCCACCCACATGCTAATGGAAGAGTTGTGTGGGTTTATTTAATTGAAACAGCCAGAGTGGAAAATGCCGAAAACCTGCTGCTTCTATTTATTCTCTGTGTTTCTATGGAGAAAGAGATGAGCTCCGAGTGGTGATCCTTTTAAAGAAGGATATATGGGGAAAACATCTTTCTGGTGGTCAGGGAGGAACTCAGCTTGGGTGAAGCAGGTGACTGCATTTGAGGAGTGCTGTGTGATTTTGGGAAGGGGAGGAAAATGGAACTTATGTCTCCTTGAGTTTTATTAATTGCAATGATAATGATAGAATAAAAGCTTACAGATTGTTTTGAGCACCTACTGTATTTTATTCACTGTCTCAACCCTCAGGCATCTAGAGGTAGGTAGAGCAGAACTGTTATTCTTATTTTACTATTGAAGCTCAAAGAGGTTAAATGAATTGCCTGAGGTCATATAGCTGGGAAAGGAAATTAACCAAATTTGAAAATAGGTCAGTGACCCTGAAACTTTTGCTTTTAACACCTAAGATTTATGGCCACAGATATAAATATCTAAATCAAGGAGAAACAAGTGCAGATGGGCAGAGAGGAATCAGGTTTACCTGATAACAAGATTTTCAGTCTTTATTGTAAGCTCTCTCAGCCTGCTGATGGTCAGGTTAGCCAAAGTCTCATAATCGAGGAGTTCTTTCTAGGGGCTTATAGTATCACCTGGAAAATAACCAGGGTGCTTTTTTCAGAGGCCATGTGTTGGGTAGGCCCCAAATGACTGCAATTAGGCTCCCTCTCCTAAACTTCTGGTGGGCTGTTTTTAGTGTGTAGTCAAGGTCATAAACTCTCTGATTCAGCATATGTACTCAGGGTCATAACCATTTGCTTGTGAGCATGCACCCACTGATGTGACCGACCTATTGGCAGTGTGCCTTCTTTGTCTGGCCTGCATATAACAAAGGCCTATGAAAAAGACTCAGGAGGCCAAAGGGAACTGGCTGGGGGCTGCCTAGGGGCTATGCTGTCTCTTAATAAAGCATGTCTGCTACCCCAACTGCATCTTGCATCTTCTTCCACTTGCAGGGATCCCAAAACTGTTTCCCAGGATCCACTTCCATATGACACTGTGGGTCAGGATTCTTCAGAATTGTCCTTTTATCCTTTTTGTGGTGCTGGGGATCAAACTCAGGGCCTTGCTAGGCATGCATTCTACCACTGAGCTGCATCCTCAGCCTCTCTTTCTCAGGTGTCAGGACACCAGAACTATTAGCCTCTCGAAAAGGAATATGTGGACATCCTGGGGTCAAAGGAATACTCTCCATCAGGGGGTCTGAGATCCTGCAGGCAGGGGTCACAATATAGGGGTGGAGACAAGATTTTATCTGGAAGGCTCAAATCTGAAGGGAGAAGGACAAAAAGAGCACAGGGGTCACAAGGCCTTGGGATGTGGAGCAGGCAGTTCTGAGGTCATGAATGGAGAGTTGATGTGAAGGCCTTCCATGGAGGTGAGTACCTTCCCTGGTACTGACTGGATGGCAGGGGGATGGGATTGCATTCCTATGGGGCTGAGCAGGTGGGACAGGGCCCAGTATATGCCTTAAGCATAGCAATATTATGCTTGTAGTTTGTATGGTGCATTTTATTTTACAAAATGCTTCCACCTCATTGTGTCATGTATTTGCTGTGTGAAGTTAGATGAGGGGAATCTCTGCTACAGCTTATTACTTGGAAGTTCACACATGTCCATCCATAGTATGATAATTTTGGAAGAAGTTTCTGACTCTGATGAGGTCTGGTATATACCTTGATTTCAACTTCTGGGTTCGCTTAGATCTTGAAACAGAATGGCAGTAGGTATATTCCTGTGACTGTACTGGGAGAAGTCTACAGTCCCGAAAACCACAGAGAAATATCCAAGGGCTGGGCCCCCTCTTGCTGAGATAGAATGAGGAGGACAGAGCTGAGAATTACCTCTTAAGTGAAAGGAGGACAAGAACTTCTTGGCACAGGTAGTCTACAGAGGACAGTCTCTTCTACTGGTGGCCTCTCTCATCTTTAATCCCATCAAACTTTCATCAGATTCTCTCTTGTGATAATTCCTTGTTCCAGGAATCATCATATTTTGGATGATAATGTCTCCACAGATGGCATGGGGTGGGTCATATGACAACAATTGGCCAATCAGACCACTGAATTCCTGAGGCACAGTGATTGGCTCAGGGATGGGCACATGACCAGGATTTAGTGAGGCACTGAGAGTGCCTCTTATTCTACTGCCTTGGATTCTGACATTGTGAGCGCGAGAGACTCTAGCTGCCAGTATTCACTTTGCTGTCAGGAGGGGAGATCTCATTTAAGAACAGAGCTGACTCATGTTGCAGAATCTAGAGAAAGAAACCAGTTCTGATGTCACCAAATGAGTTTCTGACACATGCTTATGCCAGGATTCCCAGTAGGAAACAAAACACTCAAAAAGGTATACTTGAAGAGAGGTGAAATTAGGGTGGGGAAGGATTAAGGAATCAAGAAAGCATAGTGAAGCTCCCGGGGTCTAGCAACAGTGGGAAGCTGTTACTATCCTTATTCCTGAAGTGGGGGGGTGAGTTCAGTGTTGCCAGAGCTGCACAAGAGATGGAGCCATGGTAGATCGGTGATGGCCATAGAGAAATGCAGGCACTGTCACACTGTGTTAAGGCAGGGAGGAACTGAGGATGGGCTGGTCAGGGGAGTTAATACCCTTACCTTACTCTCCTTAAGTCTTCCCATCTTCTTCTGGTACCTCTATTGGATGGACACAGTCAAAGCCAGAGATCAAGGTCAGCTTTTACTCATCAGGGTAAAGAAGGGCAGGAAATGGGTCTGGGATGAAGGAGGTAAATGAAAAAAGAAAAAAAAAGTACAAAGATGCTCTTATGTCCTGTTAGAATTGTCAATTAGGGGAGCCAAAAATATTCCTTTTTTGTGTAAGCCAGTTTTGGGCGGCTGTTCTATCACTCATACTATCACCATGTGATGCACAAATCTTACTAGCTAGGTCTTATTGTAGTTACTGGTTATTTCTCATCATCCCTACTAGATGTGAGCCTTTTGAGGGTCAGGACTCATTTTATATTTCTGTATTCTTAGTACAGTGTCTTGTACATATTAGGTGCTCAAGACATGCTTGCTGAGATGTTCTGAACTCATTTCTAAGCAAAGGAATGGCGCATATAAGGACAAAAGGCACACATGCTCCACTTAAGGCACTTAGGTGCAAGGTGGTGGACCATCCTGGGTGGCTTCACTCAACGTGAATGCAGATAAGACTTGAGCCCCTGGAAAAGGAATTGGGGCAAATGCATGGGAGGATGGGAAGGGATATGAGAGAATTCCATCTGTGTTCCAGGCTGTGGAGAGTAATTCAGCCATTGTGGACTTTGGGCCATATAGCCAAGGTGAGTCTTCCCAGGGGCAATGAGGCATGTGTTCAGCAATGAAACCTGGCTCAGAACCTCAATATTAAAAGCACCATTAGAAATCATCCAAATCGTTAGTGTGGGGTTGGGGTGTGAGGACAAGATGAATTACCTTACAACACTAACATAAAGTCAATGATCCAGGATAATATACTAGTACCTCAGAGGAAAAGAAATTGTAAGGCAGAGTGGAGAAAATTCAGGTAAGGGTTCTGATCGGCTGGGCTGAGTCCAATGCCCATCTCTTCTACCAGTCACGGAGGCCAGAAGGTCTCATGCTTCATTCTGCACCAGTTACCAGAAGAGATGAAGGAAAGACTCCTGGGAAAGCAAAAACCATGTTTTCTGATACTTCAGCCTAGAGCCAGTGTCTATATCTTGTTTTTCACATATAGCATTGTGAAATTGCACACCAGAGAGGTAGATTGGGGTTCTAAGGGACCACAAAATGCTACAGGTGAGAAGGATGTTCTTAAATAACTGACTAAAAAAACAGGAAGTGGACTGGGGTTGTGGCTCAGTGGCAGAGTGCTTGCCTTGCACATGTGAGGCACTGGTTTTGATCCTCAGCACCACATAAAAACAAAAAAAAAAACAAAACAAAGATATTGTGTCCATCTATAACTAAAAAATATTAAAAAGAAACAAACAAAAAAACCAGGAGGTACACACTCAAATTCTGAATGTGTTCTGGACATTCAAGCAATTATACCTTAAGGCAGTGGTTCTCAAAGTGTGTTCTGGGGACTTCTGGGGAATTCTGAGATTCCTCCAGAGGGTCCTCAAGGTCACAACTATTTTCTTGATAATATAAGACATTATATGCTTATTTTGGTCTCATTCTCTCATAGGTTTATAGTAGAGTCAAATGTTTGTGGGGCTATCTGCCATGTGATAAGCTACTGACTGAATGCAGAAGCCAGCCATCAGAGAAGTCTTCAAAAATGCAGAAGGGTGTCACTCTCTATTTTCTTTTGTCTTTGAAAGTAGTTATTTTACATAAAAATAGATAATTTATGTTAACATGCAAGGAGTTCATTATTGTTACTTTAATTAATATATAAATATTTTAACAATTTCTCAGTTCTAATTTTTAATATGGTAAGTATAATAGATGCAGCCTATACAATCAAAAGTTATTTTTGGGTCCTCATTCATTTTTAAGATTATAAAGGGGTCCTGGGACCAAAAAGTTTGAGAATTGCTGCCATAAAATAATGTTAAAGCTTTGGAAATGAACAAGGGAAGGGATTTCACATTTTTACCCTCTTATATCTTCATTTTCAGTAGTTTGTTTTAATATTGAGGTTATTCCGAGTGAATGATAGCACTTGTCATCTCATGGATGTGGCCTATGGAGACTGGAGAATCTGCAGGGAAGGAGCAAGAGGTTTATGACTAGAATTTAGTCAGACAATGTCTTTAACTTCCAGTTCCTCTGGGCAGGTGATCATAATCAACTGACTTGTTATGTCTGAACTGCAATTTCTCCTTGGTAAAGTGTGGATGGTAACAGCTACCGGCCTCACAGGAATTGTGTGAGGAGTTGGCAAGGTGTTTGTGATGCCACAGAGCACGTTGCCAGGTATATAACAAGGGCTCCATACATATGTGTCTACTTTCCTCCCTCTTGGTCATGCAAGCATCCATCCCTTCAGAATCCCCAGTGAGAGTTCTTGTCTGAAGTGGTTCACAAAGGTAGTCTGGCTTGGTCTCTGCCTATTCTTGTCCCATAACTCTCTTGTTCCTAATCAATTTCCTGCCTCGTGGGACTCTTTTTTTGAAATGCCATTTCCTGAATTATATTTCCTGGTTTTGTTTACTTTTGGTAGATATAGTGAAATCACAAGGGGGATTTTAGACATAGATATATCTTCAGTAGAGTTTTTACAAACACCCTCTCCTTATCCTTTGGGATCAGAATTGGCTTGAAAGGGAGGGGGAAAGGTCCCAGCCTTTTTTTTTTTTGAGAGTTACCTAGCAACTTTTTGAGAGTTACCTAGCAACTGTTGGAACTCAGGTGAAATCTGCTAATTAGATTGATATGGAGTGTGGTCAGAGAGAAGTTGCCTAGCAACCAGCTGTCTTCTGGACCCCACTGATGATTTTGGTGGAAGGCAGCCATACTGCCTTGCTAAGGGTTTCCCCCAAACTTGCTTGCTCATGGATATTTCCAAATTATTATTAGACCATTCTAATGGTCTCTCTCTTTCTCTGTCTCTCTTTTTCTTCCTTCCCTCATCTCTCTTTCTCTTCATCAGTCAATAAATTAGGCTGGTAAAAAAAAGTAAGTTGAACTTTCTGGGGAAATAAGTTCTAATGGAAAGAGCATGAATTCCAGAACCAAATAAATCTCAGTTTCCAACCCATTTTGCCACTCCCTGGCTCTGTGAGCTAGATAAATTTCCCCATCTAAGAGTCAGTTTCTTCATCTATAAGTGGGAGGTGATAGAGTCAGCTCAGAAGGCTATTGTGAGGCTTAAATTAAGTAAGACCCAGAGTGGTTGGCATATGGCAATGCTCACCAACTTTTCCTCCCACTCCTTCTCTTTGCAAATTCGATTTTCCTTATGCTGCATGAAACCAGTCACGAGGGTTAAAATATTAGAAATGCATGCCTAAGACAAACATTACAGAGGAGTGTACTATGGTTATTAGTGCATTATAATATATTTTATATGAATACACTGGGAATGATTTCTCCCACCTGTTGTTTGAAACTGGATATGTAGACATGAAAAAAGAGAACAATGTATATTTGAACACTGTTGAATTTTTTTCCTTTTCCATCCCACCATGGAAGATGTTGTCAGAGCATGAGTACTTTTACATGAGGAATGTGAAGATGCTGTGGTCAACAGCATCTCTGGTTCCTCAGAGATGCTCACATTCTAATCTCCAGAACCTGTAAATATTTTACTTCACATGGCAAAGGGATTTTGTAGATGTGATTAAATGAAGATTATGAGATGAAGAGATTTTTGTAGGTCATCCTGAGGGTCCTTATATGGGAAAGGAGTCCTGAGAGGATGTGACAGATGCAGAGATCAGAGAGGGGGGAGATTTGAAGATGCTCTGCTGCTGGTTCTAAAGGAGGAAAGAGTCACAAATCAAGCAATACAGATGGCTTGTGGGAGTTGGAAAGGGCAAGAGGACCACACCAGAGCCTCCAGAAGGAACACAGCCCTGCTAGCCCCTTGATCTTAGCCTAGGGAGACCAGTTTTAGACTTTTGATCTCCAGAACTTTAAAAAGACAAATTGTATTGTTTTTAAGCTAAGGAATTTCTGATAATCTGTCACAGCAGCAATAGGAAACTATTACAGATGACTTTGAGAGTGGGGGGGGGGCGGTAGAGTTCAGCTATCTGAAAACTTGGCCCCATAGTGCTCTCATGATTCCTTTGACTAATTGAGGCAAGTCAATTATTTTCTCCAAACTTTTCCCCCCCATCATTTTATGAAGGTATTGGACTAAATCAAGATCTCTCTTGGGCCCCTTCCAATGTAATGTTTGCATTATATGTTTTCTCTCATATATGAAAGGCAGAGCAAAGTATGGGGGAACAAGGGGATTGGTTGGATATCATAAGATACAGAGGGGAGATCAGTGGAGATGGAGGAGATTGAGAGGGAAGGAGGAGGGATGGGAAAGGGGAGGAAATATGGAATGAACTTAACAAAATTACATGATGTACATATAAAAATATACCACAGTGAATTCCACCTTTATATCTATAAAGCGCCAATTGAAAATTAAAAAAATGAGTGGAAAGTAGACCATTACAGTAGAGGAAAGGAAATGGGAGAGGAAGGAGGGGAGAGAAAGAGAGGGTATGAGAGACGGAACTGGAATAAATTAAATTTCATGCATGTATGATTATGTCAAAATGAAACAACTATTATGTACAACTAGAATTCATTAATAAAAGCAAAAAACAAAACAAAACAAACAAAACTAATGGGGCTATGGGATTCAGAGGTTTCCAGCAAGTTGTTATTATATTGTGGGTATTAAATAATGTGAAGACCTAGAGAAAAATTTGTCAAAACGTTAACTCTGGAGCTAAACTACCTGACTTTAAATCTTGGTACTACCACTTGCCAGCTGGGTGACTAGCAAATAGTGCCTTGGTGCCTCAGATTTCTCATCTATAAAAATGAAGATAATAGTAGAATTACCTCAAATAAATAAACGGATATAATAAAATGCTCAAAACATTTCCTAGAATCCAGCAAGTCTTTGCTATTATAATTTCTGAGGTGACCCTCACACTTTGGTGGGAAGGGGTTGTCATGGAGGGTGTCCAAAGGGCCTCATTACTGAATATGTAAGCAAGCCAAGGTGAACCTTGTTAAAATACTCCTTGTGTGTGTCAGGAAGACTCAAGGAGACCATTAAGATGACACTCTGAGGTGTTTCAGGAATGTTCTGTGTCTTAGTGTTCCCAACTGAAAAGGCCTGGCAGGGTGGCTCAAGGCAAAACTTATGTGGGCCAAACATCATCTTCAATTCCCTCCCCTCTCCCTTGTAAGGGTCTGCCAGGCTCTTTGACCTTAGGCAAGACTCTGTGTCTTTGAGCTTATCTTTCTCACCTATAAACAGGGGACAACATAACACTGCCTTTACCTAACCCAAAGAATTGTTCATTCATGGAGTTAGTTAACCTATGGCTGCATTATTATATGAAAACTCAGTAGCTTAGAACAACCATCACTTCATTATCTCCCAGTTTCTGTTGGTCAGGAATCTGGGCATGGCTTAGCTGGGCACCCCTGGACCCTGGGTCTCTCATGGGCTTGTAGTTAAGCTGGGACCAGGACACAGTAATCTCAAAGCTCAACTTTCAAGCTCATTTCCATGCCCTTGGTTCCTGTTTTAGTCTGCTAGGCCTGCCTCAAACAAAATACCACAGACTGGGTGGCTTAAACAATAAGAATTTCATGACTCACAGTTCTGGAGCCTGGGATCAAGGTGCTGGCAGAGTCAGATTCTCCTGAGCCTCTCTCCTGGGCTTACCAATGACCACCTTCTTGCTTTGTCCCCACATGGCTTGTTTTTTTTTCCCCCTGGGCTTGAGCATTTCTGGTATAAGGATATTGTCTTCATATAAGGGAACAGGTTCTATTGGATTAGGGCCTCACTCTCTTGTCCTCAATTGGCCTCTTTAAGACCATATCTCCAAATACACTCCCATTGGGGGTTGGTGTTTCAGTGCATGAATTTCAGAGGAACATCACTTAGTTCATGGCAGCTCCTCACCACATGGTCCTCTCCTTAAGCTACCTGAGTGTCCTCATGACACAGCAGCCAGTGACCTGAGGGAGTCTGAAGGCACTGTCTTTCCGTGGCCTAATCTTGGAAGTCACATTTATTAGAACTTGGTTTCTCAGACCAGCCCACACTCGAGGAGGTGTACATTCCAGGAGGAGAGATCTTTGGAGGCTATCGTAGGGGCTGCCAGTTAACACTGCTACAACAGAAAGTTACTGAGTTCCTGCTAATGCCCCTGGTGATACAATAGCCAAAAGGAGGGACAAAGTTCTGTGCCTCCTAGTTGACATGCTGGTGGGGGAGAAAGGTTACATGTCTACGGCGATGCCTATCCTGTGAACATTCGTTATGCAAGATGGAGCCATTTCTGTCATGCCCACTAGAATGGAGTTGAGGGACCCTAGGAGAGAAAGAGAAACACCCGGGCTATGGACACCTGCTCCCTCGACTGACCCAATCCAGCAGAACAGCTTGCTCTGTCTCTAAGACTCTTTCTGCTTAGCAACTGGTGATGGAACTGCCAACGATGCCCTGAAGACCAGCGGGGTGTGGGAACCGCCACGGCTTACCAATCAGAGCTCACCAGTTTCTGCAAGCACCAGAGTGCCAATGAAACTTCTTTCTAAATAACTTTGATTTCTTGGTCCTCATAAAATTCTGACCCTTCCTTTTGCTCTCCAGATATACCAGAAGCCACCCTGGCCTGTGTATGTATGCCCCAGGTTACAATTCTATTCTTTGTTTATTCTCAAATAAGCTCCTTTATTATTTTATGTTCATATCATATAAATAGCATATAATTGGATTTTTGTTTTTTCCAAACCCATTTTAAGGGTCTTCATTTTTCAGAACAGAACTCAATTCTCTGCTATATATTTGGTATCCAGGGTGTTTGGTCTCAATCTCGTCATTTAATTTCATGTGTTCTATTTATTACACTTTCTATTGGTTTCCTCATTTCTCTTTTACTTGTATTTGTTAAATTGATGACGTTTCTTTATTCCCTTTTTTCCCTTCCTCCGGTGAATTGGAAGTTTTAATATGAATTCATATTAAATGAATTCTAGTGTTTACATTTAACATTTAATATACATATTTAAACATATTTCTATAGCAATTATAAAAATGAAATAATGATGATGTCCCTCTGGTTTTGTTAAAATAATGGAAATTCTAGTTTATGGTTATTAACTTTTTTTTAGAGTGTGCTTCTTACATGTTCAGAATCCACTAACATTCACATTACAGTCAAGTCACATTTTTATCATTTACTTAGATTTAATTATTAATAAGTGTTTCTTCCATTGAATTGTATGGGGATACTTTTGATCTCTTTGTTCATCTTCTTGAGGACAGGGACCAGCTGAAAAGTAGTTTTTATACTCCTCCAGGACCTCATGTGTAGTAATGATGAAGGAGACATCTCTCTGGCCCTGAAGTTTGACTGGTGCTCATCCAGGCTGTGCCACTTGTTAGTTACACGAGTGTAACTAAAATCACTCACCATTGGCATCCTTGGTTCTGAGATGGGACTTAATTGGCAGGCCAGTGAACAAGGTTAGAAGATGGACTCTGCAAGATCAAATTGCTCACAACTGTTGGGTGAACAAATGGAAAGGTGGAAAGGGAAGAGGAAGAGTCAAAGCATTACAGACTCCAAGATGTGCCCCGGATGTGAAGACCACTTCCTGGAGATTCCTCTGCCTTTGTTTTTCAGCTGGGAGACAGGGCTGCAGAATGTAGGTGGAGGTGCCAGGAGAGAGTGGGGCTTTGATTTCCCAGCCAGCCCGGCTCCTGGGGTAGACTCAGCCTGTGCACTACATGGGACACCAGCCTGTGCTGCCCTACTAGCTACCGTCAGGCAGCCTGGGGCAGACAGTGTGGGAAGGAGGACTTAGAGCTTGGCAAGGGCGCATTTGGTTTCCAGGAAGCTTGTTTGCACAGTCAGATTGATTTCTGTCCCCTGAACTGTGAGCGGAGGAGACTGCTTCTCTCTCCCCTCCCCACCCTTTGTTTGCCTGACCTCTTGGCTCTCTTTTTAATGCTACTTTAAAATTTTAAGATTTTCCTTTATTAAAAAGCACAGCATTTCCCCCACTCTCCTTCCCTCCTCCTCTCCCTGACCCCTCTCTCCTATTTTTTAATCTGGAAGCTTAGCACCTGAGCTGGCCCAGCTTGATGTTTATGTGCTTTCTATTTTTCATGAGGATGAGCGACATCCTTGTGACCTCACTTGACTTTTTGCTGGTGTGGTTTGTTAGGCCAGCACCTCTGGGCCTTCTCTTTGCTTCCTTCCTCTGGCATTTCTGCCAATGTATCTCTGCTTGCCCAGGGCCTGAGTGAGACTGAGCTTAATTTGCTCTTAACTGTGCCTCTTTCTGGGCCCCATGCTGGGCTTAGTAACAAGGGTTGGTACAACCCTCGCTCTACCTGAGATTCCTCTACCACTTTGACTAACTTTAAATTTTATATTTAGGAAACATTGCAAAATTAGTACATGATCCCCAAATACCCTTCTCCCAGTTTACCATCAACATCTTTTGGTCTAAGCTACAAGGTTGTGAGGACACCAATTCTTCCACTCCTGTCTTCTTGCTGTTTCACGATTCAATCTGGGATCTCACGCTATGTATAGTCTTCATAGGTTCCTATGCTCCTCCCATCGGTGTTAGTTTCTCCATGCTTTGACTGCTTTTCATGATCTTGAAAGTTTTGAAGAGGAGCCCATTTTATTTTAGGGGAATTCAGGCTTTCCTACATTTGGAAAGAAGGAACAATTTCTTAATGATTTTCTGCCTTCTCACTGGAAGTCTGTTCTTGCCTGAGACATTTCTCTGGGAGCAGCATCAACATTCTCAGAAACTTGCTCAAAAAGCAGTTAAGGCAATGAATTTTCTTCCTTATCCAGAACTTTGTTTAGGTGGCATTCAATTTCTTATCTCAGGACTCTGACTTAGGATATGAACAAAGAGCACAAGGAGTTGACAGGCTAGTGCTGCTCCTGGGCAACCTTGTATATATGCTGGTACTTAACTCTCTGTAGGCTCCACAGCTGGGCTAGAATTGGCAGAAACTAGCCTTTGTTGCAGAGACCACACCCGGGGACACACATCCCCCTTTGTGTCCCCTTACCTCTGCCTCTGCAGAGTCTAAATTAGAGCAACAGCAATGCAGCCTGGAAGTCACAATCCAAAGACCAGGAACTGACAGGGTGCCATGTTTATATGAGTGAGCTATCAGGGTGTGCTCCCAGATGTCTCTGCATCAACATACTGGGAAGCTGGTCACAGTGAAAATCAAAGGACTCCTGACAGGAAAAGGATATAGCAAAGAAAGACTACATGAGCCTGGGAGGGGTGTGGAGAAGGGGGACAAGAATAAGCAACCATTCTTCTTCCTTTTCAGATCCAAAGTGTGTGGACTGGTCTCTCATGGCTGGCCAACATTCTTTTCTCTATGGTTCTGTCTCCTTCCCGTACAGATGACACCTGCTCCCTCAGGAAAGGGAGGACCTACAAAGTCTAGAGTAGATGATTAACCTGATTTTCCAGACCCCTAAAAGATTGCAAAGGGCCTAACAGGGAATTTGGAATGCTGGCAATGCTTCAGGGTGGTGAATACTTTTCAGTGTGTGAGTGTCGAAGCACTGGATGGGCTGCAGAGACTTTTGTCTTCATTCTGACTTTGCCTCTAACCAGAGGTGTGATTTGGGGCAACTAACTTTTTTAGTTTGCATGTCTGTAAAAAAAAGAGGAAGGAGGGTAAGCAAGTTAATTCTCAGGTTCTTTTAAAGTCTAGCAAATTAAGATTCTTATTTAGTTCTGTTATGCCCTAAGAAACATGTTCTGATGTTCTCTTTCTGATGTAGGGAAGGTTCGACAGATGGACTGACATCACACGTACACTGCAGAACTCATCTGTTTTCTCTGCAAGATAGCTTGACTTGCCTCTCACCAGAGAACACCTTTCCATGGGGCACCATAGTACAAAGATTTTGGGAAGCTTCATGGGAGTGGCTAGTGCTCCTATGGTCCATCCAGTATCCATTTCTCATTCCTAACAGCATCCCAGTATCCTCTGGGACAATGATCTCTTCCCCAGTGACTTGATTTTGGTAGGGCCCTGAACTTCTGTAAACAAGGGGTGGACATGTGACCTAAACCAGCCAAGTGGATGCTCATTTCTTGGAATTTGACTCTTGAGCGAATTAGAAAAGGCTACTAATTTCTGATGTCATCAAATCCATTGGTGGCCTCTTGATCTGCCATTCCCGCCTTAAAACCATTGCTAGACTTCCTGCTTCCAGGAGCTGCTTATGTCTCTAGCAGTGTCCAGGTCTGGGTCCCAGCTTCTGGTTGATTCTGAGAGTCCCAGTCCCCTTCCCTTATAGCCCCTTTTGCTTAAGTTAGGCAAAATCAGGTTTTACTGTTTGCCACCAGAGATCTACAAATATTGAAGAATTTTCTGGGGCACTTCTTAAATGTGAGCTCATGGTGAGAATATTTATTCTGTGTTTCAGGTATTTCCAGGAGTGGGAATACCTGCTGGGAAGTGCAGGCTGTGCTACCCAGTGATATTTAAACTTTAGAGTAGACAGACTTAAGCCAAATTAGACATGATGTCTAGTGACTTCTTTGCTTACTGGTGTCCTTGCTTAATTTCCCCCAAACCTCAGTTTTCTGGTCTATAAAATGAGGATCATAATATCAACTACATAGAAGGGTTGCAGTGACTGAAGAAAATAGACATAGTAAGTTCTCAATAAACATTGGCTTTGATTGTGGTTGCAGTCACGAAAGCCTGAGAGGATTATAGTGCTGCGTTGGATTTCCTCTGTCTCTGGGGGCCCCAAATGACTGGGAGCCGAGAGTGAGAATGATGATAATAATAATAGTAACAATACTGATGATAATTACAACAGGATACACTT
>CM053402.1:24762202-24797039 GCA_028644305.1 Xerus rutilus
GGTCCCCAGTAGAGGAGGTCCTTCCCCAGCACAGGTGCTCATGTGAGGCAGAGATGAAGCCTGAGCCCGGGTCTGCTGCTTCCCAGGTGAGTGATATTTATACCAGGCCGTGTGGCCTTAGTCAAGCAATGCAGGCATGGATTTTCTGGTAGAGGGAGTATTCAGTGCAGCTTGCTCGGGTGGGTGAGGACCTCCCAGGTCTCTCCCTTATGGTGAAGAAGAGCTGCTGCTCTGCTGCTGTGTCCTGGCCTAGGGGAGGAAGGGGCACTGTGGGTGCTCCTTGAGGACAGCCTGAGCTGGAGCTGCTGAAAGAGGTTGGTAGGACCCGGTCAGCTCTTCTTTCTTCTTGGCCCTGAGTTGCTACTTTCTCTGCTGGGCTTGCTGTGACCTTCATGCCCATTTGATGGCAAGAAACATGGGAGCCGCCGCAGTCCCCCAGGCTGAATACCACTGATGGCTGCAAAGCACTTTTTTGCCATTCTGCCTTTCTGTTGATGGTGTGAGCCTCACCACATTGGGTTGAAGTGGGCAGAGGGGGTGATTGCTCCTGTTTTAGAGACCAGGAAAGTAGGCTGGGGGATTACCAGGTGCCTTCCCCTCTCCCTAGAGGCTGCATTGAACCGGAAGTCCTGCTTTCAACCCGCTGTCTTTCAACCGGTGCGGCAGCTTCCGGCTTCCCAAGAGAGGAGAGCTCTTTGGGTTTGAGCCCTGAGATGGGCACGCCTCTCTTTCTGTCCTGCTTCTCTGCATCGCTGCTGTGTTCTCTGCTTCTTGAAGGCATGGATGTCACCGATTTTACATTCCAATGGATGTTTGTGTTCTGCATTTATTTTTCTTCCTCATAGCATGACTCTTTCAGTGGAGGTGGCTTTTGCACGTGTGAGGCTGCGTGGCAGGGGCTCGGTGTTGACAGCTGCAGAATGCTCTCTGCTCAGGGTCCAGTAGGGAGGCAGAGGCAGAAAAGGCAACAACAGAAGAGTAAGCCCAGGGCACCACGGTGGCTCTTGGATAAACTGCTGACCTCACCTGGCTGCACTGGTATTTGCATCTCATAACTCTCTCCAGGAGACCTTGCGCTTCTTCAGGGCAGAGAGAATTTCTTTTCACTTTTGTTCCTCCAGCCCTGAGAAGAGTCCTTGGCACTTAGTGGTTACCCAATAAATGCCTGTTCATTTCTGTTCCCTCTCAGGATGACTTTTGGAATCTCATTTCCTTAACATTTGCTCTGTGACATTTTGGGAAAATTAATCTTTCTTAGCTTCAGATTCCTCATTTGGAAAATGGGGATTCAAACAGTGACTCCTGGGAAGAGGAAGGAAGCTTGTGTAAAGCACGGCACCAGAGGATGTTGCTACACAAAGCTGGCACATCAACAGTCACACAATTAGTGTGGGGACACCCATGCCCGTCTGGCATGTCCACCAGAGCTGCTCAGATCCCCATAACTGTTGATTCTACCTGAAGGGTTTAAAGGTGAGGGCTTCACTGGATCGACAACCTCCACTGCTTCATGGTTGGGAGTGAGGTCATTTGTTGACATGCTGAGGACAGAATGACAGCTGTTGCTGGAGCACGGTGGAGGTGTCTGCCGTGGTGGAGGTGGAGGGTCCATGGGGATGATAATTCTTGGGTTCACATTTGAAACTTGTTTCTTCCTGGCTTCCTGGCTTCCCTGACCCCTACCTGAGCCCCTTGAGACACCTGTCACCATGTCCCTGCGTCCTCCATACTTCCTAAAGATGTCTTAAGGAAGAATTAAAATACTGTTTTGTGACTACAGGATATATTGTTACATACCAGTGATGAGAAAAAGCTTTTCTACAGAGGAAGGAGAGCGGGTTACGTTGAGCTACTTGCTCTGGTTACCAGGGTTTCATGTTTCTGTGCAGTTGGTATTCCTGATTCCAGTGTGCATAACGTACATGGGTG
The DNA here is from genome assembly GCA_028644305.1 of Xerus rutilus. Lineage (NCBI taxonomy): Eukaryota > Metazoa > Chordata > Mammalia > Rodentia > Sciuridae > Xerus > Xerus rutilus. Next base: position 24,764,132 of record CM053402.1, read on the forward strand.
AGGGTGCCCTCAGCCAGCTCAGAGACCTGGACTCCCCAAGGCTTGGATCACTAACATTCTTTGCTCTTTCCTGGATCTGCCAATTGTCTCTTTGTTGAGCACCAGGAGACAATTTCTAGCTATCTCCACTAGTAGGATTGCTGACCCCAGCTGGGTCTAGGCTGGGAGTCCTTGGACAGAGGTGGGGGCGGATTCCACTTCCTTGGAGAGTGAGTGTTGGGGGCACAACCTCAGGCACCTGGTTGTATCATCTTGGGATAGGCTGGCGTGGGCCTCTCCCTAGACCTGGCTCGGAGTTCCTGTACTGTCTCTAGCACACGTATGAAGACAGGTTCTCCCATTTATGTGCTGTACAGTCAAGCACTAGCATCTGAGGTCCTACTTCCCTCTACATTCCCAGCTTCCTGTGTGTGTATTATTAGGTGGTCAGCCACTGGGACCAAGGCATTTGAAATTTTGCTGCAGTGGCTGGGGTTTGTAGAACTCACTGTCAGTCTCAGCTCTGCCTCTGGGACCTGCCAGTAAACAACACCTCCAAAGCATGTTGCAGCACACATCACAACTGTCTCCTCCAGGCCCTGCATTGCTTTTTCTGAGAATGACCCCTGTGCCTGGGAGTTTGTTCAAGGGAGCCCCATTGCACCCCTGATTTCTTTCTGGGCTGTGTCAGCCTGTCTGCTCAGGATTTTGCCTTGGCAGGTGGAGCTGGGAGGAATTTTCCATTCCTCCAAGCATGTCTTCCAATAAAGACTCAAAATTTTAAGGAAATCCTGTGTCTATAGATTCTGATTTTAATGACCAACTCTCAGGGCCCTCCTTTGCCTACTTTCTGGATCTCATACTATGCTGTCTGGCTCCATGACAGTATGCAGTATGTTCCCAGGGGGTTGGTTCCAGGACCCCCTATAGACAACAAACTCTGAGGATGCTCAACTCCCTTATATAAAATGGCCTAGTGCTTGCAGGAAACCTAGGCACATCCTCTCATATCCTTTGAAGCATCTCTAGATTAATTATAATACCAAATGCAATGTAAATGCTATGCAAAATACCTGTCAAACTGTGTTGTTTAAGGAATGATAAGAAAAAAGTCTGTGCATCATCAATACAAACTCAATTTCAAAAATATTTTGGATCCACTTTGGTTCAATTGGTGGATGTAGAATCCATAGATATGGAGCATGGACTGAGAGTTGCTGGATCTAGAATCATTCATATCCCTTGGAATGAGATGAAGACCTCACCCATACAGATCAATGCTCTGTGGATGCTCTGAGCCACCACTTCTGCCTTGGGGGCACCATCTGGGAAAGTTTCCCAAGCCTTCAGGCTTCAGCTGCACTATCTGTTTTGGGGTCTCCTGTGTCTTACTCTAAGGGTGGGATGCAGAGAACATAACCTTTTATTGAACAGAACTTATAAATTCTCAAATACAGATAAGTGAATATGAGGAGGGTCTTGGGAGATATGTGAAATTGAAGACACCTTACCCAAGTCTCCAACCTGTGGATAGAGGTGGTCACTGAGGATGGGGTGGGGCTGATGGTGCAAGGGACTTTCAAGGACCGGGACTTCGATGTTGAATTACAAGCTGTCTTTCTGCAAAATAAATTCCCATCCATTGGGTTGTATTCTCAGTAAATTCTTCTAGATACCTGGGAGTGATTTGGAGCAAAATCAAAAGAAAGTAACTTCATTGTACATTAGAGTCAGAGAGGGTAGAGGAGGAAGGAAGAGGTGGGGAAGGGAATTCATAAATGAGAGAACTCTGCAAGAGCAGGGCTTCACAGCCAGTGGAGGTCACAAGGACACATGTCTTTAGGGACTCACAGAAATCTTGGAGAAAGTCTTGAACTTCTAGAAAGTTGTGGAAGGGACTGGTGCTCATTTTATTGAAACCCTAAAGCTTAGAAAAACCTCACCTAGTATCCAAGTATGTTTGGATCTCCTCTCCTGCCTAAAAAAAAAAAAAAGTCAGGATTCCATAGCCCAAGGTGTGTAACTGCTTTCAAGAGTACTATTGGGAGTTTGGGAGGTTGAGAGGGCATTTCACTTTTTTCTCTATTTCAGTATTATTCAAATTTAAAACTTATTGATTTACAAAAGTACCATTTTGCAATGTTAAAATAATAAAGGACCAAATATCCATTATCTCATTGCCTAGATGTAATAACCTTTAACCTTTGATGCATATTCTTCCTGATGTATTTTCCCCATATGTCAACACATATGCGTGCATGTGTAGAAGCTGAGATCATACTGTCTAGCCTTCTTGTTGTCTAGCCTCCTTTTAAAACCTCAGGGTGTCTCTTGACATCTTTCCATGTCTTCAGGATGCAGATATGCACCACAATTGGCTTTTAACAGCTGAGTGATAGTCTCTGGTTTATGAAACTGATTCTCTATTGAAAGACAGTAAGGCTATTTCAAGTTTTTCTGCAATGAACCCTTGTAGATGCATACTTTTATCTTTTTTAGTTATGTCCATAATAAACATTGTGAGAGGTGGAATTACTGGGCCAAAGAACAGTCCTATTAAACGTTTTGATATGTATTATCAAGAGTATTTCAGTGTTAAACATTTTGATACATATTATCAAGACTATTTCAGAAATGTACCAATTTCCATTTTTTCCCAAGCTATCCTAATGCACATATTTTTTTGAGTGCTTACTCTGTTCCAGATAAACATGACATTATTTTTACCCTGGGGGGTTGGTATGCTATTAGGTGGCTTGTTAACACACACCAAAATTCCCTATTTATTTAACAAGTGCTTATATAATGCTTACTATGAACCACATACTATTCTAAGGAGTTTAAAATATTAAGTCATTCAATTCACATGACAACTCTTTCAGTTATTACTATTATTATATTCATTTTTCAAACAAAAGCTCTGAAACCAAGCAGTTAATTAACTGGCTGAAGTTCACAAACCTAAGAAATGCTCTGACTTCAAAATCTGTTCTGAATCCTGTGCTGTGGTTCCTCTAGGCACTGAGATAGGAGAACCAGTGGCTTGGAAAACCTACATTCAGTTGTGGGCAGTACTAAGGAGGATAGACTGCCCTTCGTCCAAGCTCCTCTCTCGAGGGCTGGGAGAGTTCACAGTGGAAGATAGAATGGAAGAATGAGGATCTTGGAGTTTTCCCTGAAATTTCCCATGACAAAGCTGTTGTTAGATGTGACCTAGGGATGGATAAACTAGCCGAAGCTTTATCCCTCAGGAAGGTGGGACTCTTCTTGGTTTTGAGGAGTGCATTGACTCTGAAGAAGGCCAGCTGGAGAGTGAAGAAGGGGGAGGGGGAGGGAGCGTGGGGGATTGAGATAGACAGAAACGGCTTCAACAAACGCCCAGAGACTGGAGTGCATAATGTGCCCTGGTAGGGTTGGTAAACCGTGGGGCTGGAGAATAAGCTGCAGAGGGGCTTCGGGAGAAAGGGTGGCTAGTTTCAAATGTTAGACAGCCCTGAGCCCTTACAAAGAGCTGAACTGAGGGCAAAAGAGGGCCATTATATTTTCAAGCACAGAAATAACCAGAACGGTATCTTATGACTGTCTTGCAGTCTTAAGTATGGAAGTCTTAAGTATGGGAAGACTGATGAGAGAATGGACAGACTGGGGTGACAGATCACTGTAGTTGTCTAAGTTGGAGACATTTGGGGTTTGATTTAGGGTAGAAACCATGTGAGCATGAAGACGGGGACGGTGTGAGTGTAATGTGAAGATGAAATCAGTGTGTCTCCATGTTGATTTTTTGGGGCTGGCGGAAAGTAAGGAGTAAAACAAGATTTTGTGACTTTTCAGCATTTGGGAAAATGTTCCTGCCTTTACCTGAGGTGGGAAACCCAGGGCGAAGGTAGCTGGAGGGCAGGTGGGATGAAAGACAGGGACTGGATTAATTGATTCTAAGCAAGACATCTAGCTGACAGCCAAGCAGCAGAAGGAAATGCACATTTGGGGTTTGAGGGAGGAGATGGAATAGGAAGAGAATCCTGAGAATCAGCAGCCTAGGGGAGGCAGGGACTTATGAATGGGGTGGGACTCCCCAGGGAGAGCCTGCAGGTCGAGAGGAGCCAGCTGAAGACCAAGGGCTGGTCCTTGAGAAATGTCCTTGTTTAAGGTCATGGTGTAACTAACTCACTTTGGTTGCATGTTGGAGTCACCTGGAGATAGTAAAAGTTCCTAATGCCTGGGTCCCACTCAGATATTCTGATTCTATTGGCCTGGGAAGTAGCCTGAATATCAGATTTCCTCCTTCTCCTTCTCTTCTTCTGAATCCTTTAAAAAATTATTTATTTAGGTGTCAGAAAACTTCCCCGCTAATAATACTGTGTAGCTAAGGTGAAGAGCAATTGATTAAAAGGGATGACAGAAAAGAAATCCCAGAAGCCATCTCAGTAGAGCAGGCAAGAGTTTAGAAGTGCTTTAGCTTATTCTACAGCATTTTATGAATGTCTAATAACTATAGCTACCATTTATTGAAGGCTTTTCTGTGTCAGGCTGAGCACTTTGTGCAGATTATTTTGTCTAACACTCACACAACACTATGAAGTGGATATTCTTTTTAAAAATTTTAATTGATTCACACAATTATACATATTTATGGGACAGTGTGATATTTTGATATATGGATACAATGCATAATGATCAAATCAGGGTATTAGCATTTCTATCACCTCAAACATTTATCATTTCTCTGTTTTGGAAACATTCAAAATCCTCTCTTCTGGCTATTTTGAGAAATACAGTTAAATGTTAATGATAATCATCCTACGGTGCTATAGAACACTAGATTTAATTTCTCCTATTTAATTGTATTTTGGTGTCCATCATTCATCCCCTTTTTATTATCTTGCCCTTCCTCCTTATCCTTCCCTTTCCCAGACTCTGGTGACCTATAGGGTAGATTAGTAAAATCCAAATTCAAAATGGAGTCACTCTGGCTCAGGCCTACATGTATCTGTTAACCTGATTTTTGTGCTTCTGTGATTTAATACTATGCTTGCTTCTCATGGATGCGGTCAAACCACAGGCTGCCAGAACCCCTGGCTAGTAACCTAAAGTTCCAGGGACTGGAAGGGGGACATAGGCAGTGCCTTCACGGTTGAACTGTAAATAACTATAGGTTGAATATTTGCCAAATCCTGGTTTCCCAAGTCATGTAACTTGCCCACCCTATAATAACCTCTGAAACCTGATTTCGGGGTCACTCTCTGAAGGAAAGGAGAGCTGAACCCAATCGATTGGTCAGTGTAACTATTTCCTCAATAAACTTTGCTGCTTCTGCAGAGTTGTCTGGGCTGCACTTCTTGGGGGAGAGGTGTGGGTTGGATGCAACATTTGGTGCATTGGCCGGGAAGCCCCTTCCCAGTTGCTCCACCCGCCCTCCTTCCAAGGATTGTGGGATGGGGAATTAATCCTCTCTACTGAGGAGAATTAATACCCCTAGAGGAATAGGTCAAATCTGTATTGATATACCACAAGGGACTCAAGGGCCAAGCTGGATGCAGTGTGTTGCCCCAAGTCAGGACTCCACCCGGGACGCCAGTGGACTCCATTTGGTCTGGTTCAGGTTTCAAGTAAGAGCTCACTAAACCATCCTAATATTAAGTGGCCACAAAGGCGATATAGCCTCAAGATCTCTAGCCCAATTTTTGTGTGTTCATTGTTTGTCTTGTCTCTGTACTGTCTCCTTGTCTTTTGGATCTGTTGTGTGTTTTATTGCTTGTCTTTGTCTAGTTATTATGGGTCAAAGTCAGTCCACCTCCTGTTCATCTTGTACTCCCCTTCAATGTTTTCTGTCCCATTTTCAGGAATTCCAGAAAAAGGCTGTAAATTACAGCACTTTCTGTGATGCTTTCTTTCTCTCAGAAAATTTTGTAAAATGGAATGGCCCACATTCAAGGTCAGATGGCCTCCAGAGAGGACCACTGGCCTCCCCATCACTTACTGGGTCCAAAAAAATCATTTTTGGGTGGCCTTGCCCCCCAGATCAAATACCAACAACAACAAAATGGTTAAGAAGGTTTTTAACTGTGCTCACTTAAGTTTGCATTAAAATGTAAACAGCCGCCAACAAAACTAAAGAAAGAAAATGTCAAGAGTAAAAGCTAAAGGTAAAAAAGCATTTTAGAGATTGCCTTCAGTTAGGAACTGGGTCAGGTGGCCAACACAGTAGACAATATCAGTTTCTACAAAGGGTAGATTAAAACTAGAGAGTTTTATAGGATTATCATTTCTAAGACATGTAAAAACATCATTTTGTCTAGGAAATTTGGCTTTTGTCTCTCAGTCAGCCCTAGATATTCATAGAAAACTCCAAAAACTTAAAGGGTTTACAGAGTAACTTTCAACTATTGGAGGTGACCCAAAAGTTTTTAACCATGGCAGTCCGCTAATAAATGTTTTTCAAAATGCCAGGCTAAGATTTTGGTGGCCACTGTCCAAGAGACCAGGAAAACTGGTTTAGAATGGGACCCTGAGCTGTGGGGGTCTCCCAAGGGGACCAATGGAAGCAGACTCCCTTGCTGCCTCTTTGGGAGATTCCCTCAGGGAGAACTGGGGCCCCATTTGTCTATATTCCCTTAACTCTTTTCACCTCTGATGAGTGGGACCGCATCAGGATGAAAACCAGGAAAGCTTTTAAACTTCTGTTTTTGAGTTCTTAATTTTGGTCTGGTGCTCCTATATTAATATATTTTTCTGATTAGACCTATTTTATCCAACTGTAAAGTTTTTTTTTTACATTCTGTTTCATCCAGAGGCCAATTTACAAGTGTTAGCTCTCAATCTAATAGGTTTTTAAAAAATAAGCTACAGGGCCTTTGTTTGTTTCATGTAGGTACACCAGTGTATTGTCAGTCTACATGTATTGCCATGTCTACATATATTCGGTAACAAAATTAACATATGAGCTCATAAATTAAAATTTTAAAAAAGTGGATCCAAATAGTTTTTGTTCATGTGATTCAAAAAGTTCAATTTAAATTGTGTAAACAAACAAATAAAAGTTAAAATGTCTTTAAAAGTTACTAACTCACAAGCTTCTCTAGGTGGTCAGTTGTTAATAAAATGTTGATGTCTATAGGTGTCTAAGATTTATTGTTTCTAGGATTTTTCTTCAACAGAAAAAATGATGCTGTTCAGTACACTTGTCTGATATCTTGTTTTTTTAAAATAAGTAAATTAGATCTGACATGTATGAGATTGATCATGGATGTGTTTGTTAAAGCCTCTAAATGGTTTATAAAGTTAAAATTCTAACTGTTAAATATAACATCAAGTACTCTTAACTCCTTAAATTCCTTAAGGTAATATGCTTAAACATTATTGATGTTTTCATAAACTGGTAAAATTAAAAAAGGAATTTAAAATTACTTTGTGTGATCACTAAAAACAAGGTTATATAAGGGGTCTAAAGGTTTCAACCACATTTTAATTAAAATATATAAATAATAAAATATTTCATCTTATTAAAATAGAGTAATTGTCTAAATTCAGAGATTTCATAAGGGTTATTTCAGAATGTAAACAAAAAGCAGGATCAACAAATAAAAATATTGAAAGGTTCTAAATATTAAAATATATTTAATAAAAACTTCTGAGTAAAAAAGTCTATGTGGTAAAGTTGTAATACATCTAAGTAAACAACAAGAGGATCTAAGTGATAAAAAGGTCTATGTAAGTAAAGGACAAGTTTGTTTGTGTGTAACTAATTTGGTTATATATGTAACACAAATAGTTAAAGCTATTCAAGGTTTTCCCCTAAGGTCAAATATTAATGTACTGGTATAAACCAAATTTAATCTGTTAAAATGACAAAAAATTTCTTAAAACATTAATTCACTCCTAACATTGTGTTTGTTAAGTTTTATTCTCAGAACAACTAGTCTTGGAGAAATTAAGGCTTATACCACTCAGGTTAAATAGCAACTGTTATTTTAAAGTATTGTACTACATTACAGAGTCTAGATTTTTCTTTAAATACTAAACTTGATTAATATAAAAACATCAATGTAATTGTGGTACTATTACTCTTCTTTACATATTAAATGTATTAATATCTTTCAGATATACAAGTCTTTAAAGTAAAAGATTTAAAGGAACATTTTATCAAGCTGGTGTTCTACAAACTAAAGTTGTCTGTAATGGTAAATTTAGACTTCTAGAAATGACAAATTTTATTGGAAATTTATTTATATCATTTGATGTTTTGTAACCAAACCTAAACCTTATGTTACCTTTTACCTGGAATATAAAAATGTAAAGGTATTTTTAAAAGATAATAAGAGCCTGATATGTTTGAGGATTAATATTATAGCTAACATTCCTATAGACTCAGCAACCGTATGTCAAAATGACTCCAAAGTAGGCCAAACTTCAGCTCATTTAAACTTGTATATCTTAAACAGGGGATATGATATGTAACTCAGAATTAAGCCATCTGTAGACAGATAGTAAATAAAAAGGTAAAAATAACTATAAAGTTATAAACATTAAGTTAAAGCCCAATACTCTTTAAGTCTGGTAAGACTGACTTGCTGGATGTTTAAGGCCAAGGCTTAAATATTAAGGTCAAAATAAAGGGCTAAGGAAATATTTGGCTCTTGCCCTCTGAATCAGCCTGAACCCTGGGAAAAGGGGAAGAGCTTTACAACTCTGGGTCACATAACCTCCTGATCAGGGAGATTAATGAGACCACTAGAGAACAGAACAACAATCAGTGTGCATGCTGCAAAAGAGGAGGGTCACTGGAAAGGGAAGACATTCCTGATGCATCCAAGGGAAGCATATGGTCAGTGAGACCTCGACCCATCCTAGTGCAGATGACACTAGCAGAGCTAAGAGACTGCTCACAACTTCCCCAAGAGTGTCTCCCGACAGAACTCAACTGACTCTTAATAATAGATAGGAACAAGGTCCATTTGACCATTTTGATCTTGAACACCTAGCAAAAAACAGTTAAAACCTAAACACAACAATTCCTGGGCATTTAAAAAAAATCAATAGTTATTTGTAACTTAAGATGTACACTTTGGTTAGCCCCCCAAGGATAAGTAAGACTGGAGACAACACAAGACAGATTTGTTGGTAAGAGTGCCTGATAAATATATATATATATATAAAACTGTCAGAGTCAAAAGTTGTTAGTTCAAGGCCTATAGATCTTCCTAACCTCCTAGGTAGGCTTAGTCAATGTTTACTAGTATAATTCTCTAGCCCTAAGTAAAGTAACTTAACTAAGTGTTGTGTATACATTCCTGATAACTCTGACAATACAAAAGATTTACATTCCCAAATAAAGGCCTTATTAGACTTTGTTAGGCCTTGCTATGGGGATAACTTCTTAGTTCTTGCACCTGCTGGTGAGAGATTATTGATTTCTATTATCTTCATGATATTCATTGACATGTTCCAGATGCTACAACATTTATTGTGTATTGATCTCATTTCAGTGCTTGTGTCTTTTGTTTCTGTCATAGAAGCACCACCCCCAGGTGAATTTACAACCTGTTCTTCCTGAATCAGACTTTCATCATGGACCCCTTGACCCAATTTATAAGAAGAGACTCCAAACTTCTTGCCCCACTGCACGTCTCCCCCTCTCAACTTGAACCAGCAAGAGCAGTTGTCTCCCTTTTCCTTATAGCAGTAATAGGTCCCTAAAATTAGAGGGAAAATATAATCAATGTAAATAAGTAATCAGGTCAAATCACAAAATGGATTTGGGTCCAAAAAAAGTTGTAAGATATGAGCTGCTAAAACAACATATTTCATCAGTCCAACCCCCACCTCTAATCAGACAAAACCTAATGTTATGCAGGACAGTTGGTTAATTTCTACATGGCTCCAGAGGACACTTGGCTTGCCTATTTATCAGGAATAACTCCCTGATTATCCCTACATCTTTTTGGCACATCAGGATGGAACAAATTTTTTGACTGTTCACATTATTCCCCAAGTGTACTACTATAGTAGACAGGCTAGACAACAGCATCTGGGACTCATACAATCAATTATGTAATCAATGATTTGATTAGTTTCATAAAATCAGTGGGGAATGTTGTGGACTCGGACTCCATCTTAGCTAAGGCATCCATTTCAGTTCCTTATGACCCTGTGCTGAACCTAGAGCTTTGTCAATTATAAATGATCATGAAAATTACCGAGTTTGTCAGGTACAAATGATTATGGATCCATGAACTCATTCTTTAATCAAACCCAACTTAACATTACACAGGATTGCTGGATGTGCCTCAATCCTAAGCCCCCTTATTATGTGGGCTTCAGGGTTAATGTCACCATAGGACAAAATTCTCAAACTGAAGTTCTAATCATACAAGACCACAAGGAAACTGAATGTAAGTGGGGATGACAACCTGTCCTAACACTGGGGGATTTACAAGGTCAAGGCCTATGCCTTAAAATCCCCCAGTTTTATGTTAGCTGATTCACCACTCAGTCTTGCGCTTACAGTGTCACTCCTAATGACACTCTGTCTGCTTCGGTTTCCCACAGTTATGTTTTCAAGGCCCCTCCTTCTACTTGGTTTGCTTCTGGTATTACTCCCTGCATTAATGCCTGGTATTTTAAAAATGATGAGTCAAAGGAGCTTTGTGTTCTAGTACACATTTTGCCACAAATAAATTGGTATGGAGGAAATGCAGGCCATGATAATCTTCTTATGAGTTCACCTACAACAGAGTAAAACAAGCCATCCCAGTACTTATACTCTTGTTAGTGGGACTAGGATTAGCAGGATCCACTGCCCTAGGCACAGCTTCTCTTGTTGGCGGTAACCAAAATTTCAAACGCCTCAGCCAACAAGTAGACCTAGACTTAGGGTACTTAGAATCTTCTATTTCTCACCTTGAACAACAGGTTGATTCCTTAGTGGAAGTAGGCTTCCAGAACCGCAGAGGCCTTGACTTGCTTTCCATGAAGGAGGAAGGTTTATGTGTAGCCCTAGGAGAAACATGTTGCTTCTACACAAACCAATCAGGAGTCATTAGGGACATATTAGCTCTGGTCCGAGAAAATTTAAGGGAAAGAGACAAATTGAGAACAGAAAACTCCAGCTGGTATCAGGGATCATTTTCCTGGTCACCATGGCTCACTACTCTAATATCTGCTATTTCAGGCCCCCTTATACTTCTGCTTTTGGGATTTCTAACTGTCTGGTTAATATAAAGCAAAGAATTAGTGCTGTTGAACTCTTGGTACTCTGGTCTCACTATAACCCCCTCCCTATAGATGATGACGAGTCAAAGGTTTGACTCCATTCACTAGAAAAAGGGGGAATGTAAAATCCAAACTCAAAATGGAGTCACTCTGGCTCAGGCCTACATGTATCTGTTAACCTGCTTTTTGTGCTTCTGTGATTTAATTCTATGTTTGCTTCTCACATATGGAGCCAAACCACAAGCTGCCAGACCCCCTGGCCAGTAACCTAAAGTTCCAGGGACTGAAAGGGGGGCATAGGCAGTGCCATCACAGTTGAACTGTAAATAACTATAGGTTGAATATTTGCCAAATCCTGCTTTCCCAAGTCATGTAACTTGCCTACCCTATAATAACCTCTGAAACTCTCATTTCGGGATCACTCTCTGAAGGAAAGGAGAGCTGAACCCAATTGATTGGTCAGTGTACCTATTTCCTCAATAAACTTTGCTGCTTCTGCAGGGTTGTCTGGACTGCACTGGAGGTGTGGGTTGGATGTAACAGATATTCTTACTCTACTTTGCAAAGTAAGAATGTCTAAAATGTCTAAAATCAAACGAGAGATTCAGGATTTGAACCTGGCATTGAATGTTTTCAAAGCCCTTGGAATTAGCCACTGCGCTATACCACCTACTGCCTGCCAGACCTTGTGCTTGGAACTCTCAAAGGGCTTGCAATCTGATGAGTATAGAAGAATTACACATTAATAATCGAGGTGCTGCAAAGGAAGAAGGTCCTGGGGAGGAGATTCACATCAGCCTGGAAGACTCTAGGAAAGCTTTGCTTATGAGTGAACGGTCAGGGAAACACTATTTATTCTTGCACTCTGAAGCAGGCTCCATCTCCTGATAGGGTAGCATGTACATAGAGGGAGGGTGACCATCTTGAAGATCAACAGTTTAGTGTTGATCTCAGGCACTTTTGGATTTTCTTTTTAGACCCTTTTGCTTCATGAAGATGACAACGCCTCTCTAGTAAGTTGTGGCTGAGGTGCTTTTTCTACTTTTAAGTTGCCCTACCACAGGAGCTGCAATTGCTGAGAAGGGGCTCCTAGCCTGGGTATCACTGAAGAATTCTGCATGAGCAGAGTCACTGGCTGGGCCAATGATAATACCCACTGCTCGGCAGAGAAATGCCTTTACATGCAGCTTGACATCTTTGGGAAGGTCTCTCCTAAGTCAATATGAATTTACTGTATCTGGAGAGAGAAAGGGCACATTAAGGCTTTCAGAAATGGGAAGCTAAGAGTGAACATCAGTTAGGGTTGTCACTACCTTATATATCATAACTTTGTGCTGATGTCATCCCTGACTACGTGAGTCAGAACATAATAAACTCTAAAATTGCCAGACTAAAGGCTGCTGCTCATGCCTATGATTTATGACAGGAATTATGAGCTGCTACATTAACTTCTGTACCTCCCGTTTATGTTTGCATGAAGTTCGAAGGGGGAAGGAGAAGCTTAACTCTTTGTCTGACATGGTGGAGACCATGGTCTCAGAGGGAGCCACGTTTTCTTTGTATCATTTAAGATTTGGTCCTTGGTGTCTGCTCTTGACTGACAAGGACGCTTTTGCATTAGCCACACGGCTCCCCTCTCCACTCCATCTTTGAAGCTGCTCAAGGGAACTGGCTCATCAACAGGTTTAATTGGAGTTCCTGAAAAGCCAGGAAGTTGAGAACTCTTTATTTGAATGCAATAGCAATATCAATTTGACACAATTAGTGGCCAAATATACAATTTCATACAAGTGGTTCTCACCAATGTGCAGACTGTTCTTATTAATCTTACTATTAGCGAAATTATTCAGGACTAAGATCTGAGACATTCAACATCAGGAGGGTGAAATATGTCAAAAAAATTTCATATTTATTCTCAGCTTTTTTCAGACTACTGTAACAAAATACCTTAGGCTGGTGATTTATAAACAACAACTATTTATTTCTCACACTCTGGAAGCTGGCATGCTCAGGATCAAAACCCTGACTGGTTTGATGTCTGGTGAGGACTTGTTCTTCATAGGGAGCACTTTCTTGCTGTGGTTTTATAAGCTGGAAGGGGAGAATGAGCTCCTTTGGGCCTGTACTATGAGGATATTAATCCAGGGTTGGGGATATAGCTCAGTTGGTAGAGTGCTTGCCTCACATATACAAGGCTCTGGGTTCAATCTCCAGTACCACACACACAATAGATAAAGCAAATATTTGCAAAAAAAATAAGGACACTAATCCTAAATTATAAGGGCCTAATTATCCCTATTACCTTGTGGGGATTGGGATTTCAATATAGAAATTTTGAGGGTGATCACAAACAAATAGGTTAGGGAGAATAATGCAAATACTAATGGTTTTTCACCTAATGATGAGATCTGTGATTTTAAAACTAACTCTAAACTTTTTTTTTCCTCCAGCAATAAATCATTGAGTATCAACTAAAGGTCATGTACTATGCTATGAACTAGAGATCCTGAAGTGAACAAGATAGAAAGTCCCCGCCTTCAGGAAGCTTATGGTTTAGTGGAGGGAAACGGTCATTGAATGTAGCCCTGGGAAAGTTCAAGTGCTGTATGTTATGGTTTACATATGAGGTGTCTTCCAAAAGAGACAACAGAAGAAAGTTTAGAGGTGAGATGATTGGGTAATGAGAGTTGTAATGTAATCTGTGCATTAATCCCCTGATAGGGATTAACTGGGTGGTGACTTTGGCAGATAGTGTGTGGCTCGAAGAGGTGGGTCCTTGAGGTTGTGCCTTTGAGGTATTTTTCCCTGTGAGTGGAGTAGTCTCTCTCTACTGCTTCCTAGTGCCGTGTCTTGAGCCACTTTCCTCCACCACACCTTTTTGCCATGATGTCTTGCCTTATTTTGGGCCCTGCTGAATGGGGCCAGCTGTCTGTTGGCTGAGACTTCTGAAACTATGAGCCCTCAAATAAACTTTTCCTCCTCTAATTGTTCTTGTCAGGTCTTTTTGGTCACAGTGGCAAAAAAGCTGACTAAACCACTAAAATTGTTGACAGTATTTGGAGGGACAAATGAGGAGAAAGAAATGTGTTATGAGATGGATTGAGTGTTTGTGTCCCTCCCAATCTCATATGTTGATTCCTAATCCCCAATGTGATGGTGGGATTTTGGACTTTTAGGTCATAAGGGCGAAGCTCTCATGTGTGGAATTAGTGGCCTTATAATATGACTCAAGAGCTGGATGCAGTGCTGCATACCTGTAATCCCAGTGATTTGGGAGGCTGAAGCAGGAGGATCACAAATTTGAAGCCAGCTTAGATAGCGAGATCCTATTTAAAAATAAAAATAAAAAGGGCTGGAGACATAGCTCAGTGGTAGACGTCCCCTGTCCTGGGTTCAATCCCCAGTACCACACAAAGAAAGAATGGAAGAAATAAAACCAGACACAAGGAGCTGGCTTCCTCGCTCTGTTCTATACTATGTGAGGATACAACAAAAATATGGCTATCTTCAAACCAGGAAGTGAGCCCTCCCCAAATGCTGGATCTGTCAGCCCCTTGGTCTTTTTGAAAATAAATTTCTGTTGTTTATGCTACACAGTTTCAGGTAGTGTTTTTTTTTTTTTCTTTCTTTTTTTTAATGGTAGATTGACAAAGGGTCTTTTTTTTTTTAAGGTTAAGGTGTCTTGAATATATTTAAGTGTGGGAAAGAAGAGAAAGAAAGAAAGAAAGAAGACTGATTTTAGGTCTAGAGAGTGAGAATAATCCATGGGTAGAAGGAGATGGCATCTAGTTCACAGGTGGAGAGATTTTTTGTTACTCAGGATATTGTGATTGCAATCCACCCAAGTTACCTCAAGTAGTGGAGTATATTGACAGCTTTATGCATGGAACTCCAGCAAGGCACAGGGAGGTCAGGGACCTAGCTGAATTGTACTGAAAATTTTCATTGCAGAGCACCTATTAACAAAATTCAATTGCTCTTTTGCCATTTCTTTTTAATTTTTTTTTAGTTGTAGATGGACACAATATTTTTATTTATTTATTTTTATGTGGTGCTGAGGATCAAATCCAGTACCTCACATGTGTGAGGCAAGTGCTGTACCACTGAGCCACAACCCCAGCCCTCTTTTGCCATTTCTGACCATAAAGTCTCTAGTTCATGTCACAAGGGAAGAAATCTGATCAGCCCATGTCACCTTTAGCTTTTATGCCACATCATAGACTTCTAGCTAGTCCATGAATGGTTGTGCTTAAGTGAAGAGGTTCGCTTTTGATCCAGTCAGTAGCTACCTCCTCCCCTCCTTTCCAAAGAACAGATGGTTGATTTCCTGGAGAAGGTGAGGCTATTAGTAGGGTAGGTTTAGTTAGAAATGGAAGTTGCATCCAGGAAACCTTCTCTTTCCCATTTCCCTTCACTTAAAAAATAAAAGAAATAGACTTTAACAGATAAACTTGGATTTTATCTCATACCCAATTTTATTTCCCTCCCTCTCTTTGTCCTCCCCATTATTTTCCTGTAGTGGTAATCACTGCCATAAATTTATGGATTGCTTTGGGAAAAAACAATGTAAATGTAATTGAGTTTTCCATCCATGAACATGGTCTATCTCTATTCAGGCTTTCTTTGAAGGGTTTTCAAAAATGTTCTGTAATTTCTCTATAATTTTTTTTCACACTTTACATAGAATTCTTCTACTATGAGTGACATTTTTTTTCTATTATAATTTCTTTTTAGTTTTTATATATTTATTTGGTACTGGGATCCAGGGATGCTTTACCACTTAACTACAGCTCCAGTTCTTTTTATTTTTTATTTTGAGAGTCTTGTTAGGTTGCCAAGGCTGGCCTTGAACTTGCAAGCCTCCTGCCTCAGCCTCCTGAGTTGCTAGAATTACAGGTGTGTACCACCATGCCTGGCTCTATTATAATTTCTTACTGGTAATTATTAGTATAATGGAACTTCACTGATTTCAAATTTTGATTCTTCAGGATTGAATTCTTCAATCCTGAAGAATTCTCTTATTCAAGAGCCTGAGGTTCCACAATACCTTTCAAGATCTCATACCCATTTGACCTAAGAACATTCCACTATGCCCCACCTCTTAAAGGGCCCTCTACTTCCCAACACCACCACCCTGGGGACAAAGCCTCCAACTCATGAAGCTTTTGGAGGCACAATTAAAGTATATCTGAACCACATCACATGCCAACCAAAACTCTCACCTGTGTACCCCCTGCTAGACATGGGGGACCATTAAGTTCTTCTTAGTGAAAGGTGCAAGCTGTAAGGAACCAAGTTGGTGGGTCTTTCTGCCCATTCCTGTCTGGAAATGGTTGCTGCCATCTCTTTTTTATTTTCCTATGTCTTTATATACTGTGCTATGTGTGGCATCAGTGGGACTTACTTTCTAATGTTAGTCCAGATACAAACATTAGTCCATCCATTTACAGATACACTCTAAATTCTGAGGAATCTTATCTTTTTCTTCCCTTTCCCCTGATCAGCTATAGGATCCTCAGTCACTACACCTTCCCTAACTTGTTTTATCTTCCACTAACTCTAGTCATCCATCTCTGGGCCTCTTTATCTGGCCTGTGGGAAAAGGAAAGTAAATCAATTTTTCTGGTTCACAAATTCTCTCCAGTGACTTGTTTCATCTGCCATTGCCCAGTGTACTTGTGTTTGGGAACCTGCCTCCTTTCCTTCTTTTTAAAGGCTCTTTGTAGAGATTTTCTAGAAATATTCAATTTGCTGTGTCAAATTACCAGTTGGTTACAAATGAACCTGCCATTCATCAATCTGCTTTTATTGTATTATATTCCTAATGGTGTTGAGCAAGACAGAAAATAGAAAGAAAGATGGTATAAGCTCAAGAACCCAGTAAATCTATTGGATGGCCTTGTGTTGGGGATTCTACCAGCCTGCTTTGTGAATTTCATCCCATAGGGATATATCTCCCAGGAGATTGCAGATTCAGCTTTCTTGAGCACTCTAGCTAAACCCTAAATTTTCCATCCCACCCAAAAATGTACCTAGCTCAACCTCTTTTCCAGAGTACCCTTTCTGTCTCAGATGCTAATTGCATTTAACCAATCCACAAATGAAATGTCCACACAGAATTCCATTTTAATTAGTATACCACACTCTGTGCAAATTTGCTCTCAGAGGTGTCCCATTGCAGCTGCATGGAGATTCTAATGACAGGGCCCCTTGATGTTTTCCCCAATAGCTTTCAGCTGCAAAAGCACTTAGGCAGAATGCCATGAGCATCCTGCCCAATTATATTACTGGGGAACACCCAATTGGCTAGAAGTTGATCTTCTTGTAACTTTTTGAGATTCTTTACATTATCTCGTGAAACTGAAATGTACCATTTCTTATCAGGATGCCATGAAAGGTAGTAGTGTCTAGGATGAAAAGAAGAATTAGGTTATGGATTAATTTTCTTTCCTCTGTACCATGAAATTTCAATGCTGAAAATGATTAAAAAAATTTTTTTCTGCCCAGCTGGTTCATTTCATAACTGGGAAAACTACTGTGCACATTCTTTTAACTTGAACTGGGGCTGGAATCTTCACTGAGGACCTCACTGGACACCCATTGGAATCATCTAGGAGCTTTAAAAAATACTAATGCCAGCCCTTGTCTGGACCAACTAAATCAGATTTTGTGTGTAGGGGAGCTGGAACTGATATTTTTTAAATCTTCTGTTATGGGCTGAATTGTATCTGCCCTCTCCAAATGCATATGTTGAAGTTCTAACCACTAGGACATTAAAATGTGACTGGACTTGAAGATAGGGCTTTTAAGAGGGAATTAAGGTGTAATTCCACATCATGTGCAACCACAAGAATGAGATCCTAATTAGAATAAGTTATGTTCCGTGTATGTATGTCAAAATATTCTCTATTGTAATGTATATCTAAAAAGAACAAAAAAAAAAAAAGAGGGAACTAAGGTAAAATGAAGTCACATGAGTGAGTCCTAATCTACTATGACCTGTGTCCTTATAAGAAGAGGAGTTTAGGATGTAGAAACAGGGGAAATCTAGGTGAAGACATTGGAAGAAGACAGTTCTCTAAAAGTGAAGAAAGAAGAAACAAACCACCAATTCGTTGATTTCAGACTTCTAGTATCCAGATAGTGAGAAAATAAATTTCTATTGTTCAAGCCACCAAGTCTTGGGGACTTTGTCATGCAGACAGAGCTGATTAATACACTCCCTAACTAATTTTAATGGATAGCCAAGGCTGATCACAGTGGATGAGTACAGAGCCTGAAATTCAACAGGAATTATTGAATTGATTTTTTTAAAAATATATTTTAGTTATACATGGACACAGTGTCTTTATTTTGTTTATTTATTTTTATGTGGTGCTGAGGATCGAACCCAGTGCCTCACATGTGCGAGGCAAGAGCTCTACCACTGAGCCACAACCTCAGTCCTGAATTGATTTTTTGAATGAAGTGTTGAGTTTTCTAAAATTTCTGTGTTCTTTTAACCACAGCAGATGTCAAGCATTGTAATCTTGTAGAATAATTTGCAAATAGTAATGATTGTTTCCTGGAGGAAAAGTATACCCTAGCAGAAGACTTTCAAATTTTTAAATATCCAGGTCTTCAGGTATCACTCTTCCAAAACTTGTAGGAATTGTTTTATGGAAGTTCTCTATAGGGCTCTGTAGGGAAGAAATTTGTGCTCCAAGGGAAAACTATGCATTGTTTGGAACATATCCTTTCAGATTATTTTATTCTGATTCTCTGCAAGCTCTGTACCCATTATGGATCTTGTGTTGCCCCCAATTTTCTATGTTGAAATCCTAACTCCAGTATCTGAGAATATGAGCTGATTTGGAAATAGGATCATTGCAGATATAATTAATGATGATGTTATATTGAGGAATGATGGTTCCCAATTTGATATTGTTGACATCCCCAGTAAAAACAGGAAAATTAGACATGGAAACACACAGAGAATGTTGTCATGTGAAGAGGGCATAGATAAAGGCAATGCCTTGCAGGCCGAGGAATGATGAAGACTGCCAAAGAACTACAGAAAGTGAGATGAGAAGCAGGGAATAGATTCTCTCTCACAATCTTCAGAAGGAAGCAGCCCCTCCAGCACCTCAATTTCAGCCTCCAGAACTGCAATATAATAGATTTCTCCTTTTTAAACCACTGAGTTTGTGGTACTTTGTTAAGGCAGCCCTGGCAAAAAAATATATTGCTTTGGACCTTCTTTAGACTTCGTAAACAATAGGTAACTGATAGCAATACAAATTAATTCCTGTTTAGAAACGTGAAAAATTTGTCCTGTCCACATAGAAGTTTAATTGCCTTCCTTCCCCCACTGTGAAAGGAGACAGTGTTCTTAGTTGCCCATTTATTTCAATATTCTTTATCTACAAATATGTCTGTTCCTTGATTTGTCCTTTGAACTGGTTGTAACATCTTATGATTATTTGACAATGAGTTAAATTTAAATTTTAATATGTTTAGATTATATCTGTGTGAAAGTCATGACAATATTTTTTGGGAAAATGATCCTTTAACAATTTTTTATTATTAATTAATTCTTGTATGTGTTTATTTTATACATCATTTATTTTTTTCTCTTTTCTTCTTTGAAAAAATATTTACACTTTAATAATAGTTACTAGAGACTGGGAAGGATAGTGGGGAGGGAGATTGTATGAGATTAGTAAACAGGTAACAAAAAATAGAGGGACAGGAGGAATTAGTTTTAGTGTTCTATAGCACAGTAGGGTAACTACAGTCTACAACAATTTATGACATATTTCAAAATAACTAGGAAAGTAGAGTCCAAAGTTCCCTACATAGCAATGATAAAAGTTGGAGGAGATGGAAATGATATACCTCAATTTGATCATTACACATTGAACACATGCAATGAAGTATTGCACTGTACCCCATAAGTATGTATAAACATTGTTTGATACTGATACCCCTGTGGGTCAGAGACAGATCTACGTATGCCAAATTGAGGAAGGGTAATTCATGGAGATGATAGTTTTCATCAAACACTCGTGGGCAGTCACTAGAAGGAGTGGGCAGGGTCATTCCCTGTTTCCTCCAGCATCTGTCAGTTATAGGGAGACAGATTTGGGCTCAACAGGAAGATGAGCTTGCTGATCATCAGCGCTGTCCAAGACAGAAAGGGCTGACTTGCGAGTAATGAGTTTTTGTGGTTAGGGTTGTGACAGAGACGCTAAGGGTGTTAGGATGCCTTTTTGGTGGATGTTATATCAGTGCTTAAGGATCAAAGCCTTGACTGAACGTTTTAGGTCACTTCTGTCATGAAAATGAGTAATTCAAAGACATGAAGAGAGACCTGAATATCCTTTCCTCTGCCTTTTTTTTTTTTGCTCTCATTTCTAGCCCTTTCTTGCCTTAGCTAAAACTCCAAGTCCTTCCTCCCTCCTGTGGTCCTGTTTCCAGGCTCTCAGGTATCCTGCCACTTTCCCATCAGTCTTGGGATGCCCTTTTTGGGGGAGGGTCATTAGCTTAGGGTCACCTGGCTGCCCACCAGAGTGAGGCAGGATGGAACATTTAGACTCTTTGTCCTCCAAGCCGGGCACCAGGGGCTTCTGGTGAAATGGGTTGTCTTTGACAAAGATGTCACAAGCAAGTGGCTGTGAGACACTGTGGATGGGGTGTTATTGCTTGACACCCTGTCTGGGGCTGCACTCTAGTAAAGCTCTGAGGGTATAATTAATGCCATATGCATATTGTCTAATGTCATAATAAATCTGCCTGCGATGGCTTCTCATGGGCATTTTCTGACTCTTGGTGCTAAGCTTCATGAGTCCCCGTCACTGCTTTCCAGGCATGTCATCATTTTACAGGTTATAATTTGCAAACGAGAGACACCTATTAGCATGGAGGTAGTTAAGGTTACCCCAGTGACTTCATTATACACCACGCCTCTTGCAGGTTTGTAATTACTCAGCTAAAGAAAACTGCCAAAGGCAGTCACTTGACATAGATATATAGGTCCAGTCTACAAGAATTATTGGTATAATTTTTTTGCCTTTTTTTTTAAATTAAAAAAGTAAGATTAAAAAATCAGTGACCTTCATCTGTGTGCATGGTGATCCCAATGCAGCTTCAATGCCCAAGTCCATAGTTGTAACACAGGTTTACTTTGGATCTTAAAGAGAGTTAGTTTGATAGGCAGCTCGTCACTCTCACTGCAATGGAAGGGGAAACCCCATCTGCATCCTAGGATGCTGCCGCCACAGAGCATGTCGTAGATTCATGGTGAGATATAGACTTGATGAAGGGCAGGCAGCTGGTTCTGAGTCCTCACCAGGGCAAGGGTGGGATCCTGTTACCTGTACCCTGGCCTGTAAGGTTGCGTCATGCGGCACAGAGATGCAGGGTCCCAGATCATCAGCGTGCCATTAATCAACCAGAAAGACAGTGACCCAGGAAGTCCACGGGTGGCCTTTCCTCAATTCCTTTCACTTTATTCCACTTGAGAAATCTTCCCTCATGGACCAGGAGTCCTGTGCTTACCGCCAGCCTGGCTGAACTAGTGACCAACTGCCAGTCTACTTTATTGAGTCACCAGGCCAGTAGTTCCTTCTTTCCCTCTTTCCTCTAACTCCTTCTAGGGAACCTCATGCCTATGAAGCCCCAATCATTGGATGTCTCCCTCAAATTAATATTTATTTCACCAGGGCTCACTATTCCCCATGCACAATCAGAAGAGTCACTTGAAGGATATTTTTCCTCCTAGGAGATAGATGGTAAGTCTTTTTGTGGGCCTACTGATTAGTCTACAAACTCAAGCAAAATTTCTGGCTCTAAGGACTTTCAACTTTACAATTCTTCTTCTATGAATGTTTAGCTTCATATATCATGTATATCAAAGAAGGCCATGTTCACACATTATGAAGACCACCTAAAATATTGTCTCCTTTTCCTTGCAATTTGAATGTATATTTGTTTCCTATGGAGTCACAATTCTAAAAAGCTCAGGGTAAATGGGATTCTTATAAACTATGTCTTTTTTTTTTTTTTGGTACTGGGGATTGAACTCAGGGGCCTTGACCACTGAGCCACATCCCCAGCCCTATTTTGTGTTTTATGTAGAGACAGGGTCTCACTGAGTTGCTTAGCACCTCGCCATTGCTGAGGCTGGCTTTGAACTCGTGATTCTCCTGTCTCAGCCTCCCGAAGTGCTGGGATTACAGAAGTGCTGGAATTACCAGGTGTGCGCCCCGTGCCCGGCTTAACCTATGTCTTATTTCATAACCAGTTTGCATGATTATCTCTGAGAGTAGATCTTAGCTTACTGTCTCTCTTGTGGTCATTTAACAAGCACTCATAGTGATCTGCTCCCAGGTTTCATTGTCATCTAGTTAATGATCTGCAAGCCAGCCCTTTAATTTACTAAAGACTTTATATTTCCCATGTAAAAATACTTCAAGACAAAGGAGATTTTTGTAATGAGATGGAACTTGCTTGATTTCTATTTGGTAAACTCAGATGTACATCTTGTGAATGTTCTTTAATGGCATGTGGGAACACCTGGGTCCTGACTTTACTGCTAACTCAGAATAGAATCAGTTTCTGCAGACAGCTGACACATATCCTGATGCTCACTTTTCTTGGGCCATTGAAGAGAATGCTCATTGATCAAGGCAAGGTTTCTCACCAGGCTCAGACCCAGCCACAGAATTCTCAAACTTGCTTTCTGGACAGCCCTTCCTAACTGATTACAGTTATTAGAGATGAAAACTACTTGCCATGCTAGAGTAAAACAATTCTTTTCTGTCAAAAATTCTATTCTTACAGCTGGGCATGGTGGCTTACACTTGTAATCCCAGTGGCTTGGGAGGCTGAGACAGGAGAATTGCAAGTTCAAGGTCAGCCTCACAACTTAGTGAGGCCTTAAGCAACTTAGTGAGACTCTGTCTCAAAATAAAAAAAATAAAAAGGGCTGGGGATGTAGCTCAGTGGTAAATTACCCCATGGTTAAATAAGTCCCCAGTAAATCCCCCCGCGCCCCCCCCCCCAGCTGAAATCCTCTTGTTTCTATGTATATAACCAATGTTCACTTTTTGGAAAAAAAGATGAAATAATAGAATAACACTGATTTCTTTCTATGTGAAGAACTCTGGATTTCCTTGTGTCAGAACTTTGATAGACTCTTTGTGGGACAAGCTAGAACTGTAGAAGCTTGGATTCTGGGGAGGTGCAGGCTCAGTAACCAAGAGCCTGAGGACCCTCACACAGCCACAGTGGATAGATTCAGTAAGGGTGGATTAGAAATCTAATACCCAGGGCTGGGGCTGTAGCTCAGTGGTAGAGTGCTTGTCTAGCATGCGTGAGGCACTGGGTTTGATCCTCAGCACCACATATGAATAATAAATGAACAAAATAAAGATCCATCAACAACTAAAAAAAATGTTTTTTAAAAAAAAAAGAAAAGAAATCTAATACCCAAAGTTGAGATGGCTATGAAATACTTGAGCTTGTTTTGCAGATGTTGAAGTTCAGGGAGCCCAGTTTGGGGCAGGAAAGTGGGCATGCAAGCAGAAGATGATAGATATTCAAGAGGATAAGTCCATTCGCAGTAAATTCTCAGATAGTGAACAGAGGGACAGAGAATAGGATTTGACTTCAGGGTGGAGAAAAGGGACTTGCAAATGTAAGGTGGATGTCTGATCCCCTGCCAAGAGACTGGCTTGAGAAAGGGCTGGAGTTGAGATGAGGAGCTAGCAGGGAAAAACTGTCATCAGAGGTAAGTGACAAACTCCATTGCACTCAATATCAGGTCCAGGGCACAGATGCTAAGCCTGTTGTTAGACTTCAAAGGGAGGGAACAAGGAAAGCTGCGATTTTGATTTTTATAACACTCATGTCTTGGAATTGTGTGCACATATAACCAAGAATCTGCCTGACTTTCAAATACATTCTGGATGGTAGCCAACTCTCTTGGAGTCAGACTTAATAAAAAGTGTCCAGAGTTTTGGGCTCAGGTGTCTTCCACAGGCTATTTAAGAGCTGCCAGAGACTGAGGGCACGTAACTCTTACAAAGCTTTTGGGAAAGATTCTTTGATTGAATTGGGTCTGAAGATTGAGTCCAATAGGAAGTCTTGATTATGGGTTTCTTCTCCCGGCTATCTCTTGATGGGCTCTGGAGACTGAGCTCAATTAAAGTCCAAGTGCTGGAGATGGAGCTGTCCAGAAAACCCAAGTAGCCAGACCTGCTCTTTCATAATCATTGCCACTTAATGAGGGGAAACCCACGCCCCTCCCTGGCCCGCAGCCTAGCTAGGCAATAAGATTTTCTTTTTCTTTTTTTTGGCAACTGATTTCGAGCTGCTTACTTTGAGTCTGCATGCAGTCAGATATGGATCAGGTTTGGGTCTGCTCAATCCTGATGTACGTGAGAATCACTGGAGGAGCTTTGAAAAGAAATTCTTTGCCTGGATTAAAATCAAAGATTCCAATGATTGTCATGGGGCCTGGATGTTGGTATTTTAGTCTAATGCATGCCAAGGTTTAGAGTTTCACTGAGAATCTCCAGGTTTGTTACTAGGCTCTGAAACCAGTGGTTAGTTCTGACAATGGCTAGAATTAATTATATGACAAACAGAGGCTTTGAAAGGGCATTGGCCCCTACCCTCTGATCACCTAGGAACCTACTGAAACACAGCACATGAAGCAAAGGCGGGCTAGATCAGGCTGCAAAGATAAATTAGCAATGATAAGGCTATTTTATTCTCAGTTTCTCCTTGTTCCAAACCATCATTTAATTATCTGTACTTTTACAGTATGTTATTGAGAAAAAAATAGACATACCGATAACGGCCATCCCAATGTGTACAGCGAGGTGAGCTTTTATCATGTGACCACCACTTAAAGCAAGATATGGTTATAGAAACTATCCCTGTGCTCTTTGCTGGGTGATAACCATCTGGAGGTAACCTCAAAATTTTTTTAAAATTTATTTTTTAAATCATGGTTGCATGAAGATATTTGTTTAGATGATTCTAACATCCCTGCTTTCTTGTCATTAGAATTCATTGTCTTTTTTTTTCTCTCCACTGTCATCTCAATTAAATTTTGTAGGCAAGGTGTTGTTCTCACTGGCTGCTGCTTCCAGATCATTTTCTTTTCTTTTTAGCTTTTGGACATTTAATTAGGATGTGTCTTGGAGCAGAATTCTCTGGGGTTACTCTGCTTGGAATTTGCTGTTTTGAACCTGTAGGTTTATCTTTTGCAAAATCTGGAGAGTTTTTAGCTGCTATTTTTCCAAGTATTCTTTGAGACCTGCCTCCTTTCTCCTCTCCTCTCAGGACTCCAGTAACATGACAGTGAGCTCATTTGTTATAGTCCTTCAGGATCTGGAGGAGAGTCTCCCCTAGTCCTTTTAATTTTTCATCTAGAGACAGGGTCTCATTAAGTTATTTAGAATCTCAGTAAGTTGCTGGGGTTGACCTTGAGCTTGAGATCCTCCTGCCTCAGCCTCCTGAGTTGCAGAGATTACAGGGCATGCGCCATAGTGCCTGGTATCAATCAAGCCAGTTCTTAAGTTTCTTGCATTCTTCAGTTCTTAAGTTTCTATTTCAGTTTTCTTTCTGTCTTGTTTCTTTGTTGAGACTATTTCTTTGCTTAGCTTTTCAACCTCAAGATGTTTTTTAAATGTATTTTTTAAATCATCGTTGCAATGAAGATATTTGTGTAGATGATTTTAACATCTGTGTTTTCTTGTCATTAGAATGCATTGTCTTTTTTTTTTTTTTTTTCTCATTCAGTTTGAGAAATTCCTGATTCTTGGTAGGGTGAGTGACTTTCTATTGCAACCTGGATGTTTTCATATTATATTTGTCAATGCTGGATTTTATTTAAGCCTTTTGTTTTAGTGGGCTTTCTCTGATATTATAATGATGGGAGAAGAGGAAGCACCACCTCATATTCACAGGGGAAGGTAAAGATCCAGGTTGCCCAGGTAACTTCCACTGACATCCAGTGGGAGGGGGAGAAGTCTCCTGTTACTTCTGAGTAGAGGGGAAGTCCAGGCTCTTTGCGTAGTCTCCCCTGACTCTGGATGCTAGGTTCTTTCTAGTTGTCAGGGATGGTCCTGCCTTGGCAGGGACATCAGCATCTTTTGTTGTGATCTGGGAGATGGGCGTGGCAGGTTAGGCCCTCACTTGGCCTTTACTGCTATGGATGGGGCGAGGCCTCATTGTTTTCTGCGGAGTTTGTTGAGGTAGGTGGCTGTAGGAGCTTTCTCCATACCTTCAGTGCCTCCCCTCCCTCTCTCCCCTCCCTATGCTGATGGACTGCGCACCTGACACAGAGCAATACCCCATTGGCTGTAACCTCAGGGCCATGATTGGTCCGAGGACCATTCATAAGCTGTTACACTTCCTGGAATAAACGGGTTCTGCGTCTCCCTCTGGCAGAGCAGTTTTATCAACCCTGGAGTCTGGGGTGAGTGACTCTGTGACCGTCCACCCCATGCCTCGTCCTGTGGGACCCCATACCCTCCTTCCTGAGGACCCCATACTTTTGTCCCCTGGGACCCCAGCTCATTGGCAGACCCACGCAAGGCACGACATAAACAACAGGTGGCTACTGTCAGTAAGATTTCTGTGTTCCAGGATGCCCCTTCCCTGCTCCTTTGGCTGGAGAAGTCAGGTTTTTGCTAGGGTTTTTGTTGTTTGTACCCGTTAGCATTTCTGGCTTTTTTGGCTCCAAGTGTATTATCAATGAGGCAAAAAAGGAAACCAAATTTACCACCATGTCATGCTGAGGGGTCTTCAGCCAGTCTGTTTTTTTCCCCTGTTCAGAACCTTCTTAATATTTCCTTTATATCCAATGTACTATATTTTTAGTTGCATATGCAAGTGGAAATTTTAATTTTTGAGGAGTGTTTTTGCTGTGTACAGAATGCAAGGTATTTTTTTCTTTCAAGCATTTGAAATACGCAATTCAATTTTTTCCAGGTTTTTTTTTTTTTTTTACTATTTGTAGTGAGAAATTATTCATTGTTATTATTCCCCTGAATGCAATGTATCTTTTTCTCTCATGGCTGCTTTTAAGATCCTCTCATTTGCTTTTTAGCACTTGAGTCTGATCTACTAGATGTAAACTTCTTTGCATTTATCCTTTTTAGGGTGTGCAGAACTTATTGAATCTACAGGTTGATAATATTAATTAATTTTTGAAAATTTGTGGCTATTTTTCTCTTCAAACATTTCACCCATTAAAATGTTCTTTCTGCTGGGCGCGGTGGCGCATGCGGGTAATGCCAGCACTTTGGGAGGCTGAGACAGGAGAATCATGAGTTCAAAGCCAGCCTCAGCAACAGCGAGGCTCTGAGCAACTCAGTGAGATCCTGTCTCTACATAGAACACAAAATAGGCCTGGGGATGTGGCTCAGTGGTCAAGTACCCCTGAGTTCAATCTCTGGTACCAAAAAAAAGTTCTTTTTTTGGGGGGAGAACCCCAGTTATACCCCTGATATTGTCTCAGATGTATTGGGTGTTTTCTCTGTTATTCCCTATATATTATCTTTTTTCCTTTTTTTAAAATTTTTTTAGTTGTAGGTGAATACAATACCTTTATTTTATTTATTTATTTTTATCTGGTACTGAGGATTGAACCCAGTCCCTCATATGTGCTAGGTGGGTACTCTACCACTGAGCCCCAGCCCAGCCCCATATATTATTCTTATTTTTTAAAAATTTATTTATTTTTACTTTTTAAAACAAAAGTGCATTTCAAGTCATAGTACACATATAGAGCACAATTTTCCATTTCTCTGTTTGTAAACAAGATAAGAGTCACACCATTCGTGTCTTCATACATGTACCTAGGGTAATGATGTCCATCTCATTCCACCATCTTTGCTACCCCCCACACCCCTTCCCTTCCTGTACCTCCTCTTTGCCCTGTCTAAAGTTTCTCTGTTTCTTCCATGCTCCACACCCTACCCCCATTATATATCAGCATCCACTAATCTGACAGAACATTTGGCCTTTGGTTCTTTGGGATTGGCTTAATTCACTTGGCATGATGGTCTCCAACTCCATCCATTTACCTGCAAATGCCATAATTGATTCTCTTTTATTGCTGAGTAATATTCCATTGTGTATATATATCACAGTTTCTTTATCCATTCATCTGTTGAAGAGCATCTAGGTTGCTTCCACAGTGTAGCACTTGTGAATTGTATTGCTATAAACATTGAAGTGGCTGCATCACTGTAGTATGCTGTTTTTAAGTCCTTTGGGTATAGACTGAGGAGTGGAATAGCTGGGTCAAATGGTGGTTCCATTCCAAGTGTTCTAAGGAATCTCCATACTGCTTTCCAGATTGGTCACACCAATTTGCAGTCCTACCAGCAATGTATGAGTGTGCCTTTCCTCCACATCCTCGCCAACACTTATTGTTGCTTGTATTCTTGATAACTGCCATGCTGACTGGGGTGAGATGAAATATTAGAGTAGTTTTGGTTTGCATTTTTCTAATGGCTAGAGATGTTGACCATTTCTTCATATATTTGTTGATTGATTGTATATCTTCTTCTGAGAAGTTTCTGTTCAACTCCTTAGCCCATTTATTATTGGGTTGTTTGTTTTTTTTTGGCATTAAGTTTTTTGAGTTCTTTATATATCCTGGAGATCAGTGCTCTATCTGTTGTGCATGTGGCAAAAATTTGCTCCCAGAATGTAGGCTCTCTCTTCACCTCATTGACTGTTTCTTTTGCTAAGAAGAAGCTTTTTAGTTTGAAACCATCTCATTTATTGATTCTTGATTTTATTTCTTGCACTTTAGGAGTTCAGCCCCATATATTATTATTTTCTTTCTGTGCTTCTGTTTGGATGATTTCCTCTGAGTTTTAATCATTTCTTCTGTTGTGTCCAGTCTGTTGTTAAACCCATTAGTGAGTTCTTAAATTCACATATTTTATTTTTCAGTTTGATTGATTTTCAGTTTTTATTTACCTATGGAAATTCTATCTTTTCATCCAGTTTGTTGATATTTTTCTCTAATTTACTTATCACATGTGTATTAGTTGAAGATATTGTTTGTTATCCAACATCTCAGACTTCTGTAGGTCTCTTTGCGTTGACTGTCTCTCCTCCTGGGTCTGAGCCATGTTATATAAAATAGAATAGCAAAACTTGAAATACTCTTTCCTCTCCAGAAAGGGACTGTTCTTTCCTCCTCAGGTAGTTGGGGCAATAACTGATCTCTTTCATCTCAAGAGTTGAGAGGGGTTGGGCTAATTTATTACTTCAAGTTGTGTCTGATTTTTAGAGTCTTGATAGTAGAATCAAGTGTCAAGTTCCTGCCTTTCAATGGTGCTTTGGGATCTAGATGCTGTGAGTTCATGAAAGATCATTTTCTGCTTTCCAGCCCAGCTCCCATTCTTACACCACAATTTCCTAAGAAAAATTTTCATAAGAGAGAACTGGCTGCATAGAGATGTAACCCAGCCTGTGCAGTTCCTCAAGACTCCAGTATGCTCTTCTTGCTCACGTGAGGTCATTTTTTGATTGCTTCCTTACCCAGGAAAGTCCTTGTCCATCTGATAAGCTGAGCCTCTCCTGCTGTCTCAGCTTGGTAGGTGCCTCCACACACAACAACAATTGCCAGTTTATGTTTACCTAGTAAAGATTTATATTTCTCTGGAACTTCATCAATTTAGACTTCTTTACATTCCCATCTTTTTGATGTCTCCAAAGAGTATTTTTCTCATTGTTATGGTAAAAGAAATGATCTCTTGCACCCTCTACATCCTCCTCATTGGTGTTGGGGAAACTTTGACCAATGATCAGTGGGCACTCTCTTTTTCCTTTACAGGCCCCAAATTAATTAATAGATTCTTGAAGTAAGGGATTGAAGAAATTGTTCAGAGCTCTAAAGAGGTAGATATTCATCCTAAGTGCTTTGAAGCACTTTCTTTAGTTTCTCTTTAAGGAAACAAAAAGTGGAATCAGAATTCAACAACAGTGTTTTCTCAGTGCTCTGTGGGTGCCATCTTTCTCCCTGATCTTTTCCAAGATCCATACAGAGCTAGAGAGCACCCTAGCCCCAGGCCACTTTACGAGGGGCACGCGGGAGGACGGTATAGTACTAAGCTCTGCAGGTATGTCCCAGACATACTGTCTCTTTCGCATATAACCTGCCTGTTTGATACCTAGGGTGATGTTAAGTGATAGCATCCAGGTACAGCTTTTCCTTCCTCCTTTCAGGTATTGAGAGTTCGTATTTCTAAATCCTCCAACAGAGATTTTACAAATTAACAAGTTCACGATAGAAACACGACAGAACTTATGGGCATTCTCTTTCATGTTGTAAGTTACATAAATTTGTTAGTGTTTTGGCCTTCTAGAGAGTCTTTGCCAAGTCCACAGAGGAAAGAAGTACTGTCATATGGCAAAGAGCCATGGTGTCACCAAGGGGTCCTTATTGTGATTAACCACATGCTGTCTGAATCCTCACTAGACTTTAAGTTCTTTGAAGGTAGACCTGTGTGTGGTTCACTAGTGTATTTCCTATGCTTGGCACAGAGTAGATATTTACTAAGTCAATTGTTAAGAGATGAATTTACTGTTCAGGAATAGCAATACATATGAAATAAAGGTATTAACAATTGTGTAAAACACGTGACATGAAAGTCTTAGACTGTAGGAGTAGCTAAAGGAATGGACTACAAGACTTATGTGTCCTGCAGGGATTAGTGTGTGTGGATTTTCTGACTTGAGGACTGGGTTCTCTGCAGAGGTGTATTTCTTTTTCTTTTTTTTTTTTTTGATGCTGGGGTGGAATCCAGGGGCACTTTGCCACTGAGCCACATCCCAAGCCATTTTTATTTTTTAAATTTTGAGACAGAGTCTTGCTAAGTTGTCCAGGCTGCCCTTGAACTTGTGATCCTTTTGCCTCAGCTTCCAGAGGTGCTAGAATTAAAGTGGCCCCTACTTACACAGGCATGTTTAAAAAAAGATAAAACAACCGAGATAATGACACAACCACTATGGGAACATTGTGTAGGCCATTGTATATTTCTAGGAAATTATAGTAATTAGACAACTGAATGTGAATCTGATCTAATGTGGTGAAAAATCAGGCAAGATCCATAAGGACATTGTTATCCTGGGAGAAATCCTAGGCACATGTTTACTAAAATGATTTTGAACATATTAGATGCTCTGGATTAAACCATCAAAGCTTTTTGCGATAAACATGTGAAGCCCTAAATTCCTTCCTGTAACTTAATCAACATGATGCAGCCAGAGTTATCAAAAGGCAGCTGTTTGCCTCAGTGCCCCTGTGAGGGTACTGTCAGCTCTGGGGACAGCACAGATTTGAGAGAGGAACAGAGGTGATGAAAAACCTTTATTATTTCTTTTCATTTTTGTACTATTATGTTTATTATTATTTTAATTTTACGGACATGATTTTATACATGTGAAATTCAGTAGACAAAACCTTACCATCTGCATTTCACTGGCCATTATTATTATTTATTTTATCTTATGATCATTACTGAAAATAATTTTACTGCACAGAGGAAGGCAGGGTATCATAAAATAACCTGTCCCAGGTGTCGAATGTGCTAAGCATGCCTGTTATCAGACTCCATGCAGCTTCTCCTGGCTTGTGAGGAAATGGTGAAAAGGAAGAAAATGTTTCCTGTGGAGGGAGACCCTCAGTTTGCTGGGTCTTAGGGAGTTGAAGAGAAGCCCATCAAGTTCAAAGATTCCACCCTCTTTGGGTAATAACACACGTGAGTGGGCAAATGGTTGATGTCGATATTACAAAAGAGTTGTGTGTTCCAAGGTGATGAAGAGTTATGCTGCTTATTTTTTAAGGACTTCACACAAAGAGAAAAAAAAAAAACCCCAAAAAACAGTCAGTGAATAAATGAAATGATTGAATAGTCACTGTTAATTCTTAGGGACTTTTCAATGTTGTCACCCAGAGAATGTCACCATATGAATCTTTCTGCTTCTAGAGGGACCTGTTTTCAGAGTGAAGTCCAGGCAGGTAGAAACTGTTCACTCAGGGACCATCCTATGTGTCACTCAAGTACATGGAGGGTGACTATGGGCAAGAGTGAGCCTTCTGGTTGGGGAGACAATTATATCACAGGCAGGGCAGGCTGGGGAAAGCAAACCTTTTGGAGATATCAGTTAATAAAGACCTAACAGAATAAATGGTTGAGATATGTTTTTGCTAGTAAAGGTATGTCTCAAGAGCAGCAAGAATCTCCACCATTATGGCATATACTTTTCTCTGTAAGTGTAACTGAAAAATTTAAGTAACTTACAAAAATGACTTATTGCTCACTCACTGAGCAATTTTTATTTCACATTGGCTATAAAATGTCCTGAAGCAGTTTTACAAATTGCCTTTATTGTTTTTATATAGAATGCATGGTGGAGTCCTTCAGAATATAGATGCTGTCCAACTTGACATTCCACCCTGAATGTATTCAGTGATCCTATTTATCCAGTAAGAATCGTTACTTTTTCAGATATCTTCTTTTTTTCTTCATTGTTTTCATTAGCACCGGCAGCTGACTTTCTTCTGGGAGCCACTTTGTACACAGAAACAACTTTAGCTATGTCATACAACTTAGGACGTGAAGGAGGGATGGAATTGTGTTGAAATGCAAATTTGAGGATTTGGGTAGGTTTATTCACTTGCAAAGATGGTGACTTGGCT
>CM053402.1:24797539-24830805 GCA_028644305.1 Xerus rutilus
TTTTCCGAGGAATCTCCATACTGCTTTCCAGAGTGGTTGTATCAATTGGCAGTCCCACCAGCAATGTATGAGTGCACCTTTTCCCCCACATCCTCACCAACATTTATAGTTACTTGTGTTCTTGATAATTGCCATTCTGACTGGAGTGAGATGAAATCTCAGTGTAGTTTTAATTTGCATATCTTAAATTGCTAGAGATGTTGAACTTGCATATATTTGTTGACCATTCAATTTCTTCTTTTGAGAATTGTCTGTTTATTCCCTTGCCTATTGATTGATTGGGTTTTTTTTTGGCATTAAGTTTTTTGAGTTCTTTATATATCCTGGATATTGGTGCCCTATCTGACAAACAGGTGGCAAAGATTTTCCCCCATTCTGTAGGCTTTCTCTTCACCCTCTTGTTTTCTTGGGCTTTATGAGTCTTGTCAAGGAAGTCA
Organism: Xerus rutilus; assembly: GCA_028644305.1. Taxonomy (NCBI): domain Eukaryota; kingdom Metazoa; phylum Chordata; class Mammalia; order Rodentia; family Sciuridae; genus Xerus; species Xerus rutilus. The sequence goes on from CM053402.1 coordinate 24,797,977, forward strand.
GTTCCTGAATCTGCATGTTAAGAGTGTTGGGCCTACATCGTCTTTTAGCAGAATTTCTACAGAATTTCTGGTCTAATCCTCAGGTCTTTGATCCACTGTAAGCTGAATTTTGTGCAGGATGAGAGATAAGGGTTAAATGTCATTCTACTACATATGGATTTTGAGTTTTCCCAGCACCGTTTGTTAAAGAGGTTATCTTTTCTCCAATGTGTGTTTTTGATGCCTTTGTCAAGTATAATATAACTGTTTTTATGTGGGTATGTCTTTGTGTCTTCTATTCCATTGGTCTTCAAGCTTGTTTTGGTGCCCAAACCATGTTGTTTTTGTTACTATATCTCTGTAGTATAATTTGAGGTCTGGTATCCTGATGCTTCCTGCTTTGCTTTTCTTGCTAAGGATTGTGAAGTAGGAGGTGAATTCTTAGGGAGGTGAGAAGTTCATGAGGATAGGACCCTTCTGAATAGGATTAGTATTCTAAACTGGGTGTGGTGGCACACACCTGTAATCCCAGTGACTTGGGAAGCTGAGGCAAGAGGATCACAAGTTTAAGGACAGCCTTGGCGACTTAGCTAGACCCAATTTCAAAATAAAAAATAAAAAAGACTAGGGATGTATCTCAGAGGTAGAACATGCTTGGGTTCAATCCCTGTTTTAGTCAGCATTTTTGCTGCTGTGACCAAAAGACCTGACAAGAACATTTTAGAGGAGGAAAAATTTATTTTGGAGCTCAGGATTTTAGGGATCTCAGTCCATAGACAGCTGGCTCCATTCCTTGGGGCCTGAGATGAGGCAGAATATCATGGCAGAAGAGCATGGTGGAGGAAAATGGCTCAGGCCTCAAAGCAACACGTCCAGAGACCTATCTCCCCTAGCCACACTCTACCTGCCCACAGTCACCACTCAGTTAATCCCTATCAGTGAATTAACACACTGATTAGGTTAAGATGTTCATAACCCAATCATTGCATCTCTAAGTTTTCTTGCAGTGTCTCACACCTGAGCTTTTGGGGGACACCTCACATGTAAGCCATAATAATCCCCAGTATTGGGGTGGGGGATGGAGCTATAAGAACTCCCTTTCCCCATTGCCTCGTTAAGACACAGTGAGGGTGCTGGGATTGTGGCTCAGTGATAGAGCTCTTGCTTCACATGTGTGAGGCACTGGGTTCGATTCTCAGCACCACATAAAAATAAATAAAATAAAGATATTGTGTCCATCTACAACTAAAAAACATATTAAAAAAAAGACACAGTGAGAAGATGACAGTCATGAACCAGTGGGCAGGCCCTCACCAGACACTGAATTTGTCCTTCATCTTGGACTTGCCAGCCTCCAGAGCTGGCAACAGTGGATTTCTGTTGTTTCTAAGCCACTCAGTCAGTGGTATTTTGTTACAGAAGCTCAAATGAATGCGTACAGGACAGTTTCCCATTTCTCTCTGTTTTGTATTTCGCAGGCTCTTGAAACCCAGACTGGTAGAAGCCCCACTTGTCTGGGAGGGCCTGAGAGAGCCTAAGTGGCCCCAGGTGCTTGTGGTTTCCAATGACATTGGCACTCTCCCAGCATGAGGGGGCGTGGGCAGGACCACATGGGAGCATTCAGTGAGGGAGGGGTGCAGCTGTTCATCTGGATTCTCCCAGGAGCATTGATCAGGCCCCCGATGGCCCCCATTTCATTCTCATTTCCAAATGTGGGCAATGCTGGAAAGATGAACGTGGGTGGAATTCTGTACCAGGAGTGTCTGTTGCCATTTCATTCATGTATTTGGATCTTAGTTGTAATTGAGGTTTGGTGTGAAGTCACCATGTCAGATTTGGGAGAGGGGGGATTACTACACATGGAAAGGAGTGTGTGTGTGCGTGCGTGCGTGCGTGCGTGTGTGTGTGTGTGTGTGTGTGTGTGTATTTTTCTTTCCTAATACAAGATTTCAGATCTGAAGGACATGATGGAATCTGACCTTCTTGGCTGTCAGGGAGCAGAGATCTGTGTTTTGTAAGTTGTTTGCTAACTGCCTTGGGAGACCATCAGTTAGAGTCCCCAGTCTGCCTGTCACACTATCCTCCGACTTCAGTTCGGGTACAAAGTGAGCCACGTTGTCCCCAGGCCAGGAGGATAGCGCTTTTCTTTTGAAAATCCAACATTGCTTGTGAATATGGAACTGCTAAAGAGATTTTGCTTCCTTGGAAGATTTGTTGACACAGAAACTAAGAAAAGAACAAATCTCTTCATTTGAGACCCAACGCCCTCAGTGTAGTCGAGGGACACGGTTAATAAACTGAAGAAATAACTAAATTGGGCAGTGAATTACATGGCTCTGAGTGCTTGAGAGGAGTGGAATTTGAAACAGGCTGCTCAGGGCAGGCCTCATCTCTCTTGAAAAAAGGGAATGAATGATGAGTCATGTGGATTTCTGAGAAAAAATGTTCTAGGGAGAGGGTCCTGTCAGGGCAAAGGCCCTGAGGTAGGGGCACGGCTGGCATGTTTGAAGAATGGTAAGGACAGTAGCTGGGGCTCAAGAAGTGAAGAGAGTGGGACATAGGGACCCAGAGTTAATGGGAGAGGAACTCACTGAGGGAGACAGGTAGTCACTAGAGGGCTTGAGCAGAGGAAAGCAATGTCCAGGACAATCTGAATGTGACATCTGGGTTTCTTTTCAGGTTTGTGACTACTGTAGCCTGTGCTTCCTGAATGCCTCAGCTTGCGGATAAATCTAGGCTCACCACAACAGTAGTACAACTACATAGTTTTGTGGCTCTGGCCTTATCTGCTGTTAGAAATTCACCCTGTTCTAAAATTTATGGCTATGAATTTAGGAAGACTCTATAGACGGCATCTTTGAATATTTGCTAATCCAGTCCTCCAAGCTGACATGTAACATGTAACATGTCTATTGTTTCTCTTTCTTCCTGCTGTTAAAGGAAGTTTGCTTTGGGGCCCAACATTCCAGAACTCTCTGATGTTCTCTTGTCCTCTCCCAAATCCCTATTCCAGGATATGCCGCATTAACTCACCGTATCAAAGTTCCTGATTGTCAACAACAAAAACCTATATATTTATAGGAATTTATGAAAGGGTATCAGGCCTCTTAAAGAATCACAGAAGGAGGGGGAAAATACTGGGGAATGATATTGGCCAAACGACATTGTTATGTCATGTGCATATACAAATACGTAACACCAAATCCCACTATTATGCACTAATTAAAAAAAAATATATATATATGGAAAAGAAGGAGAATCACAGAAGGGGTCAGTGAATCCAACTTGAAGCAACCCAGCCAGAAGGAGAGGCTGGCTCCATGGACGGGCTCATGGGCAGTGTGGCTCAAGCTGCTGCTGCTGGTCTGGCCTGCTGACTGCTAAGACCTCAGCTGCTCTTGGGAGCTGGTGGTCCGCCTGCCACAATGGCTCCCACGTGGAGCCTCCTTCTTTACATCACTTTCTTCCCTGTGGAATCCCCATAATTGCTGGCTGCCAAGACGCCTGGGAAAGTGGGGGTCTGATTTCTACGCTGGGAAGGCGGCAGTACTCTGGCAGTAACTTTCTGAACTCAAGGAGGCTACTCAAACAGTTCTAGATGCCAGAAATTATGAAAAATACCCTGGTACTCACCGTTCAGGCTGTTGGGTCTGTTCTGTCTTCAACAAGGACTTTGAAATGGAGATCGTGTCTTTCATCCCTCATTAGTGCCAGAGGCTCCTATCATCGTACTCAGATTTATTATTATAATTAAAAAAAATTACTAGATGGAAGAAAAAGAGCCCGCAAAGAAGTCTTAACATTTCAAAAGAGTAGTTTTATTTTTGCTAAAGAAGTACACGCCTATTATTTTAAAAAGTCAAGGAGTGCTAGACATATTTAAAAAAGACACATATGCCCCCATTTAACAGCCCTTCTTTTTTTCTTCAGAAGCTCTTTTGACTTTTCATCTTTTTTTCTTCTAATATTTACCTCCAGGTTTGTAAATAATATAGATACACTTCTGTCTTGATGAATCACTTTAAGACAGGATTTATTATGGGGAGATAAGAAGTTTACATCTTCTGCCACCCTCCAGCTATAATGGAAGGATTAAGGAACTGTAGTAAAATCCACATTCACTATTTTTAGTGTATTGTTTAATTATGTTCATTCCTGACTTAAGAGTGCATTATCTGGGATGCTGATCCATAATGGGAGGAGGGGGCATGGGAAGAATGGAGGAACTTTGGAAAGGGTGGGAAGGAGTGGGGAGAGGGCCTGGGGTAGGTAAATGGTGGAATGAGGATGTCATTACCCTAGGTACATGTATGATTGCACAAATGATGTGACACTACATCATGTACAACCAGACAAATGAAAAGTTGTGCTCCATTTGTGTACAATCAAACGAAATGCATTCTGTTGTCATGTCTAACTAATTAGAAGAAATAAAAAATGCATCGGTATTGAAAAATTATTTTTTTATTTTAATATAAAAATAAAAAAATTTTTATTTTAATATAAAAAGTTATTATTTTATTTCTTTCCCAAACAACTTGTTTTTCCTAAAATTAACAATGATCTTCTTTTACTTTCTGTAATTTCTGGCTGTGTCTCCTGACATCTTGCCATGATTCTATAAAATTGTACTCAATGCAATTTTCCACATAAACCTGTCGCATAACATATGTCTTCCTCTTTCTCAGTCATAACTAGTGGTCCTCTTGTGCCTTCCCAGGTCATCCTGGGTATTTCTCTTTTTCTTTCTCTAGTCTTGAACTTCCTGTTGTCCAGATTCTGTGTCCTCTTTTCCATGGTTAACTCTATAATTTTTGTGGTGCCCATTTTCTTGACAAAAGGTTTTCTCAGAAAAAGGTGCATGATAGAGATATTTTGTGAGATACTTTCAAAATTCATTGATAGATGAAGCGAGTATATAAATTTGTGTTAGAAACAATTTCTTTCAGAGTTCATGAGGCATTCCTTTACTTTCTTATAACTTCTAGTATTGCCTTTTAAATCTGATGCCTTTCTTATTCCATATATATATATATATATATATATATATATATATATATATGTATGTGTGTATGTGTGTGTGTGTGTGTGTGTGTGTGTGTATATATATATATATATATATATATATATATATTTATTTATTTATTTTTTTAAATTTTGTACTGAGGATTGAACCCAGGGGCACTCTCCTATTGACCTATACCCTCAACCCTTTCTATTTTTATTTGGACACAAGGTCTTGCTAAATTTTCTATCTGACCTTGAAATTGCAACCTTCCTTAAGAACATGAGGAGATTGTGTGTTAGAAAAGGAATATGTGAGCTGGGCACGCTGGCGCACACCTGTAATCCCAGCACTTTGGAAGGCTGACAGGAGAATCCTGAGTTCAAAGCCAGCCTCAGCAATAGCAAGGTGCTAGGCAACTCAGTGAGACCCTGTCTCTACATAAAACACAAAATAGGGCTGGGGATGTGGCTCAGTGGTCGAGTGCCCCTGAGTTCAATCCCTGGTACAAAAAAAAAAAAAAAAAAAAAAAGTAAAGAAAAGGAAGAAAAGGAAATATGTGAATTACCTACATTTGTTCCAATGATGTCCCCCAGAACTTGGGTGACCATATAATTTATTTTCTGAACTAGGACACAAAAATAAACTGAAAGAGGATTACCAGTTAAGATAACAGGCATAAACTAGGACTTTTCTGGGAAACTTGGGATGTATGACCAATCTATGTGGAACTCAGACTTTCCTTCAATATCTACAGTAGCAACTACATAATGTATGTTATCTTTTTAAAAGAAAAATCTCTCTTTTAAAATTATCCTTTAATGCTTGGCACAGTATCCTTCATCTTGAATTCTGGCACACATCCCCAGGGAGCAGCCTGGACAGGGAGCTGACAGACAGCAGGTATGCTGTGCTCAGCTCCACCCCTTTCTTTCCAATTCATTATGCTAGTTAGTCCAAACTTGGACACTTAGTTCTTTCTTCCCTTGTATGGATTATTTTCCAAGGGTCTCACTAGTGCCTCATGCACACCGACCCTTAGAAACTTGCCCTACCAACTTCCCATTCCTGCCCAGATTTTTTTTTTTAAATGAAAGTCATTTACTGAAAGGAAGAAAGCAGAGAAAAGGACAGAGTTCCTTCCTTCTGTCCTGATCTTTCCCCTCCAGCAGAGCACACTGTGGACATGACCCTTCCCCACCTGTGTACTCATCCACTCTGCCCTCCAGGGTGAGCTGCTCTCTCTTCCAGCTCAAGCAGGGATTTACTGAGCAGCTGTGGATTTCTGGGGTAACTGATCCAGCCTGGATCTTGCTGGGGGCTTTGGTTCATTCTCCAGTCTCTGTAGGCTGTAGTTTATTCTTGTTTTCACTTTCATATAATGTTTTGGAGTCCTACTTTTGTCTACACCCTCTCCCAACATGTTAGTTACTAAAATCTCATTGCCATGAAGAAAACTTCTAATGCCAGTGTGGTGACTATTCTCCAGACTTTTTTTCTGATTTCAGAGGTTTCAGTCCAAGGTCAGCTGGCTTGATTATTTTGAGTGTGAGGTGAGGTATGACATCATGGTGGAAGGGTGGCAGAGGAAAGCTTCTCAGCTCATGGCAGCTGGGAAGAAGGAGGGAGAAGAGAAGGAGGAGGAGGAGGAGGAAGAGGAAAAATAGGAGGAGGAGGAGGAGGGGGAAACCAGATCTATTTGAATTATGATGAGCATGCTTGTGCCTCTGTGAGTGAATATGGTCGTGACTATGACTGTACTGCTGTCTGAGATTTGCAGGAAAATTAAAAAAAGGGATAAGTGAAATTCAGAAGTTCTCTTGGCAAGTTTATACCAGGCAGGAGAGAAGTGGCAATGCTGTGGCCCTGCTCACTGCCTCCTCCCCATTTACTGCCTCATGTCCTTATCTTGAGACTTGGGGGTTTCCACTTTTTATTCCTAATCCCTTCTCTCCATTCCTTAATTTAGTATAGTTTAGTTTATTTCACCAAACATACATGGGTGCTTACTGCATGCCAGATACTGGGTAGGTACTAGAAGCATGAAGATTAAATCTTACTATCAGGGATCTTATAGTACAGATGAGCCTAAATATAAGAGGGTCTGTCTGTCTATCTACTCTCTATCTGTCTGTCTGTCAGTCTATCTATCTATCTACCTTTCTACCTACCTATCTACCTACCTATCATCTATTTGCAGTGTTGGGTGTTGAATCCAGGGCCAGGCCAGTGCTCTATTTCTGAGTTTTATCCCTAGCCCTGAGTGTCAATATTTTTGAGAGACTTTCCTTACAAGTGGTTCCTTTCAGATGAGAATAGGAAGAAGGAATCCCATCTGGTATGGAGAGAAAGAGTTGAGGGTGGAGAGGAGAATGAAGGGGTGGTAGCAGCATTCAGGGAGATCTGGGGGAAAGCTAGTGCAGGGAACTTCTTCTTTACTCCATATGTCCTAAGCCATAGCTTAAGACAATTGCAAAGACCATCAGAGATGCTCCAGTTTCGCCATGGTGCCTAGTAACATGGTGCTGGTTGAAGGAAGTATCCATGAAGCCAGGCCTGAGACATGTTCCTGGTCCTCAGAGCTATGCATAATGTCCAGAGACTCAGTGACCCCAGTGACTCAGTAGGGGTAGCCCTGGAGGGGTGATGGGCTGAGGAGGCCTGTTGAAGAGTGACCAGTTTCTGCCAAGCATCTTTACTGCTTTGTGCTCCTGCTTTAGTATTGTAACATTCCAGATCCTTTTGGAAACACACATGTCAAAATTAATTTAAAAAGCACACATCATTTGCCTTTCTTCTTTCTACAAAATCTAAGGCAGAGAACAATTACTTAATGGTATGTTCTCAGTTTGGGAAGCTCAGGAATAAGTAAGGATGCTCTTAGTCTTTCTCTGCCCATTAGTTTGTGTCCAGGACAATGATAACGGTCAGACCACCAAAGTCACTTGAGCACCTTCTGATTTTCTCCAGGGCCAACTTCCTTCTTACTTTTAATTTTTCTGCATCTCTTTCACCACTGACCAACCTCTCATCTAGCTTGACTTGAATTCAGGGATAAGGCTTTTGCTTGTGTCCTTTTACTTTGATTCAGTACAGGATTGTGCAATTCCTCCTCAGACTCGCCAACTTATACCAGTTAGCACCAACCCTCTGCCCTGACTTGTCTGAGATAGGAGATTTTTAAAGGCCCCAGAGTTTCCAGATGGCACTGCTTGGGCACTGCCCTTGGCAGGCTGTGAACTCTGAGAGGTCCATGGACAGCAAGGTCTTTGCTCTCAGCTCCTGTGTGCCTCCCCTGTCCCTGTCTTATCCCTTGGTCTGGCTGCCCTTGCAGCATGCAGAGGCTACCCAATTGCTTTCCCGTGGGCCATCTGTAGGCACATTTGCTTTCTGGCAAACTTCTTTGCATAAGCAGATTTTAAGCATGGTATGTGTGACATCCAGGTTTTGAATTTTCAAATTATATCCTGAATATATACCGTCCCTCTTGGCTCACTAATTTCTGCAAAATTGTAACCTTCTCCTCTCTCCCCCTTGCCTATCAATATACTCTTTTGAGCCTTTTACATAATAAAAAGCCTAGGTTTCAGCATTAATCATTGTGATTAATGTGGTTCCACTAATAACCTTTTTCTACTTGGGAAGGCTCCAATTATGGCTATATTTTGTGTTTGGCCTTGGGCCAGTTTCTAACCCCGTGCTATTGGTTTCATGATTCCTCAGCATGGACATTAACCTCTCCTGTGTCCATTTTCTCCTACAGATTCCAGGCAGAGCCAATCCTCTAGACCTCCTGCTGATTCCCCCACCTTGGATAGAATGAGGCCAGCTGCCTAGAGAGGGATGGTGTGCTTCTCTTTCTCTGCATGGCTCAGACAAGCCTATTCGAAGATTTTTGACAGTTTACCCAAAGGTGAGGTCTAGTCGCATCCAGCCTTCATAATTCTTTGGTTCACCATTCATCCTTATAATTAATAATGGAACCTTGCCAGAAACATATATATATATATGTATATATATATATATGTATATATATATATTTAAAGAATGTTCTTCAAGGAGAACACTTAAAGAACTCTTCAGTATGAACTCTTTGTAAGTTCTGGACTCCTTTTAGATATCGTAGAAGAAGTAGGTTGTCTCTTCAGAGAAGTGATATGAGGTAAGGGGAAGGAAATGGTCTTTGAGGTCCGACAGCGTTAGTTGTGTGACCTTGGGAAAATCATTTAACTTCCATGATTCTTGATTTTCTCATTTGTGACATGGGAATATGATTATCTATCTTGCAGAGTTGGGATGAGGATTAAAAGGAATAACATCTTATTATTAAAAGGAATAACAACGTGTCTGGTGGCTCCTTTTCTAGTGTTGTGGTAGTCTACAAACTAGGAAATAACTAGAAATGTTGAATAGCATATAGCAGCATTTTAAAAAAATTTTTTTTCATCAATAGATTTTATTTTTGGTATTTACATCTATTCTCACAATGGTATGGAAAAAGACTGATAGAGGTGAATGCAAATTCACATTTATAATGGATTCAGCAACAACAACACATGATATGTAGTTATTTTATAGCAGTGTAGATTCACTAGCAATTTCCAAAAAAATATTAGTTTCTAAATTTTCTTTTTCAGTATTGGGAATTGAAGCCAGAGGTGCTCTACCATTGAGATGTATCTCCATTATTTTGAGATGGTTCTTGATAAATTGCTGAAGGTCTCTCTAAGTTGCTGAGGCTGGCCTTGAGCTTGTGATCCTCCTGCATCATTCTCCCAGAGTTGCTGCGATTATAGGCATGTGCCACTTTGCCCAGCAAGCCCCTGCTTTTTATTTGTAACCATTATACCTTATCATAAGAAATAGTGAAATTAAAGGGGGAAATCCCCAAATCAGAAGGAACTGAAGAGTAGGGGTGATGGCACAGCAAGCTTGGGGGTGCTATAGTTTATTGTTTCTGTTAAATAAGGGCTTTTTTTTTGAGGAGGAAAAGTTTATTTGGGGCTCATGGACTATCCAATAGTCCAAGTCAAAAGTCTCCTCTCAAACTCAAGGCAAACTCTGTGTGCACCTTATAAAAATCAAAAGCAAGTTACATAATCCAATATATAAAATCACAGAGTAAACATTTCCATCAGGGAAGAAATAGAGGCATAGAAAGATGTATGGGACCAAAGCGAGCCTGAAACTGTACTGAGCAAACAAGTCCTATAGCTCCACATCCAGCATCTGGGGCATGTGGCATTGTGATGTTCTCTCCCAAGGCTTGTGTAGCCACACTCTCATGACCTTGTTAGTTGTACCCCACATGGCCTCTTTCTTGGCTTATTTCTGCTTCATTCCTGCAGTTTTCCTCAGTAGTTGTTCCACAGTACTCGCGTTTCTTAATTTGGGGAGTCTCCACTGGAGCTTTGGCTTCCTTCTACATTTTCACACATTTCTCTCAGGGGCTGCCCACAGGCATTCTGACTCTGCTACACTTTGCCTGACCTTACAAACCTTCTTTTGAAATCTTTGTGGAAACCTCCACAATCCCCTAACTCCAACATCCTGCAGTCCTGCAGAACCAGCACCACATGGGTGATGCCAAGGTCTGCCACCATCTGGAGCAGTAGCCAAGTCTCCTGGCACTGTGGCTGCAGCAGCCTCTGAGTGCCCGGGCAGCTGAGCACGGTGGAACAACCTCCGATACTCTCCTGGGCAAGCAGGGTCCCCCAGTGGTCTCTTCTCAAAGGAATTTTTAATTTTATACCCTTGAGCTTGAGATGGGAGTGGTCTTACCAATTCCTGAGATGCCCTCAAGCCATCATTCCTATTGTTTCTGGGTGAAGTACGTAGCATTTCTTCAGTGGCTGTAATGTCTTTAACAACCACACCTCCTGACCAAATTGCAAGCATTTCAAATCTTTCTACTTTGATTTCTGCTCCTGATTATCACAGTAAACTTGACCAAAAGCTTCCAGCAATATTCATGCCATCACCTGAATACTGTGCTGCCTTGAAATTTCCTCCATCAGATTAATTAGTCCTTCACCTTTAAATTCAGCCTCACAGAGTCTCAGGACATGGGCAAGATGCAGACAACTTCTTTGCCAGAATGTCACATGAATGGCCTCTAGTCCAGTTTTCAATGGAGTCCTTCTTTTCCTCTGAGTCCAGTTTTTACTGTCCACAGTCCTACTGACATTCTGGAGTTTTGAGCTCTCACCAGAGTCACCCATTAAGTTCCACTTACAACATTCTAAACTCTTCCAGCTTGTATCTCTGAGCTTTTCAACATTTCTCCTTCAAATGGCAAAAAGCTTCCAAAGCTTCTGAACCACATGGTCAGGTTAGTCACAATAATGACCCCACTTCTCAATACCAATTTCTGTTTTGGTCAGAATTTTTGACTAGAACAATGTAGAGGAGGAAAAATTTATTTGAGGCTCATGGTTTCAGAGATCTCAGTTCATAGATGGCCAACTCCATTGCTTTGGACCTAGGGTGAGAGACAACATCAAAGCAGAAGAATGTGGCAGAGGAAAGCAGCTCAGGAAATGGCAACAAGAAAGCAGAGAGTTAAATAAGGTATTTGAATTTTAAAGCTCAAGTAGAGATAGGAGATAAAGTTGTGGGTCTTTGTGTGGCAGGGAGTTGGAACTGAGACCACTGAAAAAATCTGAGTCATTCAAAAGATTATAGCTTTTGATAGCCGGGCGTGGTGGCTCAAGCCTGTAATCCCAGCACTTAGGGAGGCTGAGACAGGAGAATCACAAGTTCAAAGCCAGCCTCAGCAATGGCGAGGCGCTAAGCAACTCAGTGAGACCCTGTCTCTACATAAAACACAAAATAGGGCTGGGGATGTGGCTCAGTGGTTGAGTGCCGCTGAGTTCAATCCCCAGTACCAAAAACAAAAAAAAAAAAGAAAGAAAAGAAAAAAGATTACAGCTTTTGACGAAAAGACAGAAAAACAATCCCACCTACTTGCAGAGACACAATGTAGAAAAATTCACGTGTCTCTTTCTGAGTTCTGAGCGGGAGTTTCAGAAATAAAGAGAATACAGAACTATATTCACTAATGACAAATTCTTTGCACAAATTTGGGGTTTTAATTTATACCTGCACGCTCTTAGATGCTCCTAAGATAAAAAGTGAACACACCACTTGTTTCAGGCAAGTCCAGAAGAAAATACTGAGTAAACCCTTATCTCAGGCCATTTGGTATTTGCACAGATAGAGCCCCACTAGAGCTGAACTCAATAACCAAAATTACAAAACGGACAGTAAAAAAATACGTCATATTGGGGTGTCATCAGGCAAAAGAGTCAGCATGTTTGGAGCCTCAGGAGCTTCTGAAAGCAGAGCTATTAAATGGAGACCATGAAATGAGTACACTAGTCTTTGTTTTTCTGCCAGGGAGAAGTTCCAAGACCTCCAGGACATTTCTGAAAGCACACATAGTACTGAACCCTATATATATATGATGCTCTTGCCTATACATACATCAGACCTATGATAAAGTTTAATTTATAAACTAGGTGTAGTAAGAGAATCAACAGCTAAAATAGAATAAAATAAATATTATTATTCTAAAATAAAATATTATTATTGTTAAATAGAATACTAATAATAACTTATGGTAATAAAATTTTTATGAATATAGTCTCTCAAAATATCTCATTGCATTTTCATGTTTTTACTTTAGAGAAGCCCTTTACAGCTTCTCTTTGGCATAGCAAATTGTCGGCAGCATTACCCATGCATTGTGGGGCCATTATTAAGGAAATAAGAGCTGCTTGAATAAAAGCACTGTGTTACTGTGACAGTCAATCTGATATCTAAGACAGCCACTAAGTAACTAATGGGTGGGTAGAGTATACAGCATGAATACTCTGGACAAAGAAATGGAGTAAGAGCACAAGATTTCGTCACACTACTCAGGATGGCATGCAACTTGGAGCTTATGGACTGTTTATTTCTGAAAATTTCCATTTAATATTTGAGGGCCATGGTCAACTATAGGTAACTGAAACTGCAGAAAGCAAAACTGGATGAGGGACCACTGTATACTAAAAAAAAATCATCAAAGTTCTAATAAAAGGAAGTGAGAATATGAGAAAAGAATGAAGCAGGAGAGCCACAGAGATTGTGTAGAAATAAAAATGAAGTTACTGAAATTTAAACTCAGAGGGTAGGGTAAAGAGTAATTTGGTCACAATGGTGAGAATATGAGTAATGCTTACAATCATAGATGCTCAGCAATTTCCTGTGATCTCTGTTTGGAAAACATTAGGGTGTTTAGTTTCTTTCATTTTATTTTTTGTACCAAGGATTGAACTCAGGGGCACTGGACCACTGAGCCACATCCCCAGCCCTATTTTGTGTTTTATGTAGAGACAGGGTCTCACTGAGTTTCTTGTTGCTGAGGCTGGCTTTGACCTTGGGATTCTCCTGTGTTAGCCTCCCAAAGTGCTGGGATTACAGGTGTGCGCCACTGTGCCCAGCTAGGTGTTTAATTTCTTGAGAGGCAAGAAGGAGTTGGAAATATCTATGGACATTACAGATCAGCAAATTGTTTTTTAACTAATAGACTTAATTTTTAGGGCAGTTTTAGGTTCATAGCAAAATTGAAGGAAAAGTATAAAGTTCACATATTCCCACATATCCCTATCTTGCCCTCTCATATGATCTTGCCTCCCCCATTATCAGTGTCTAGTACCAGGATGGTTCATTTGTTATAACTGATGAGCCTACACTGATACATCATTATCACACAGATTCCATAGTTTACATCGGGGTTTGTTCTTGGTGGTGTACATTCTGTGGGTTTTGACTGACATATAAAGAAACATATCCACCATTATATGATCAGATAGAAGAGTTTCACTGCCATAAAAATATTGTGTGCTCTGCTAATTCATCCCTCCCTCCTCCACAACCTCTGGCAACTACCATAAAAATAACTTTAATTATCTTGGCAGTTTTACTCCTCCCTCTGAATAGTTGGAATAGTACAGTATGCACCCTTTTCAGATTGGCTTCTTTCACTTAGTCATATGTATTTGAGGTCTCTCCAGGTCTGCAATAGCTTGATGGCTCATTTCCTTTTAGCCCTGAGCAATGTGCCTTTGTCTGAATGCATCACGATTTATTCATCCATTCACCCACTGAAGGACATCTTGGTTTGCTCTCAAGTTCTAGACATTATAAATAAAGCTGCTGTAAATGTCCATGTGAAGGATTTTGTGAGGACATAAGTTTTCAACTCATTTGGATAAATAACAAGGAATACAATGGGTAGATATTATGGTAGGAGTATGTATACACTTTTTTAAAAAGTGTGTGCCAAATGGTCTTCCGAAGTGGCTGTACTGTTTGTGTTCCCACCAGCAGTGAATGAGAGGCCCTGCCATTCTTTTGTTTTGGGTGCTAGGGATGGAACTCAGGGGTACTCGACCACTGAGCCACATCCCCAGCCCTATTTTGTGTTTTATGTAGAGACAGGGTCTCACTGAGTTGCTTAGTGCCTTGCTGTTGCTGAGGCTGGCTTTGAACTTGCGATTCTCCTGTCTCAACCTCCCAAAGTGCTGGGATTACAGGTGTGCAGCACTGCACCTGGCCCTGCCATTCTTTATCCTCACCAGCATTTGAGATTGTCAGTGTTTTAGATTTTGGCCATTCTGATAAGTGCATAGAATCACTTCATTGTTGAATATCCTTGTGTAAAGTTTTCTGTGTCTTTGGTGCACCTTACCACTCCTTGAGTACTTTATTATTCTCTCTCTCTCTCCTTACTTGACTCAGAAACACAAGGAGTTCATGACCTCATTCTCTCCCCCTATTCCCCCTGCCAGAATGCTGTCTCAAGAAAAGACTTTACACACCCTCCTACATACAGCCTGGGATTCAGGAACATGTTCAGAATTTGCAGTCAGAAAACCTGAATCTGTTTCATTGCTGAAGAGGTATCTATAAAGTCTGAATCATATTTTTTTTTGTTATTCTAAGAATTATTGACAAGATTTAATAGATCTTGTTGTGACAGTATGTTGTAAAGCGTAAAACTTAGTACAAGGTTATGAAATTGCTATTATTACTTAGACCAAATTATAATTAGAAGGTCCTGGGGAAATTTATCCCTTGTCTATTTGTTTTTGGTAGGGAAATATGTAAGCTAAATGAACAGATCTCTAGTGGTGGGAGTTTAGGCATGAGAAGGCAGCATGGGAACCACTTCTTTGACTTTATTAATAAACCTGAAATTGTACCAAACAGGAAGTTACTGTCTGTCTTCAATTTTTAGCTGACATTGGGGCAAGGTTGTATGGGATGGGAAATATTTATAAAATAATTGCATATTGAAATTGATTTTCTAAAGCTAAAGTTGGGCCTGTGTGAGGGAAGTGTCTGTCTCTATTTCTTTCCACCATAGCCGAGATGTTCACATTTAGCATCTTTGTCTGTTTTCTCCTCATCTGTATAACTGACTGAATGAACAGTCATTCAGTCAATAGTTACTGGCTTTCTCTTTTGTTGGATTGTTGGTCTTTTCTTGATTTTGCAGATGCTTTTTATATATTAAAGTATTACACCTTTATCTTTGACATAATTTACAAATATTTCCTAGTTTGTAGTTCATCTTTTGCCTCAGCTAATATTTCAAACATGAAGAGGCTTTTTAAAAAATGCAGTTAATCGGGGCTGGGATTGTAGCTCAGTGGTAGAGCGCTTGCCTCGCATGCATGAGGCCCTGGGTTCGATCCTCAGCACCACATACAAAGCAATAAAATAAAGACATTGTGTCCATCTACAACTAAAAAAAAAAATTAAAAAAAATGCAGTTAATCATAGATGTTAAAACTCTTAGGCTTTGTGTAAGTCTTATTTTCTCACACATTTTCTTCTGAAATTTTTGTGGTTTTATTTTGGTGAGAAGTGTGGAAATATGGATCTAGAAAGACTAAAGCATTTTGGATTCAGATGAAGTTTCCTTTATTCCTCCTCTGATACTTGTCTCCCAATAAGTCTGTGAAATCTTGCTCTTTAAAAAAAAACTTCAGAAATCTCTCAGATTCTTTGATATATCTGGTTCTAGTATGTGGAATACACATGGGAAAGGGTAACTTTTTATTCTATCTGCAAATTATTTCTAACAGAAACCAAGTTCTTCAATGATATATCTGAAGAATTAAGTGGGTAGTATAAAATCATAGATGCATTTCAAAGTCCAGTTTATCAGCTAACCAGAGGCAGTTACTGAAAGTCTCTATTCACCAGTAAATTTGATTCCTTGAGAGAGTGGGCAGGTGGTGCTGACAGAGAGAGGGTGAAATTTCTCTGGATTGAACAGGGTTCATTCACAATGATGTTAACTAGTAAAACAGATTCCAGATGCAAAGCATAATTGTTCCTTCTTGTGCATGTAACAAATAGAGCACTCCTTCCTTTCCTTAGTGGTCTTAGCTAAGTAAGAATGAAGTTTCTGGATGGAAGGAATAGGAGGAATTTTTCTCTTTGGTGGTCTAAATTTGTAAAAAAAAAAAAAAAAAAAAAGTACTGTGGATCACACAGTGTTGTAGATTTGGGCAAGATCTCCCTGTTACCCTAAACTTTGCCAACGCCTTCCTTCTCACCATTGTTCCTTCTTCCTGGGAGTTTGTGGGTAGTCATGGTTGAAGAAGTTCCTATTATCTGGAAACATCTGTTGAATGTTTCAGCTTGGACAGATCATCTCACCTTTGACTTCTGGGGTGACTTCTCACAGTGCTGATGGAGAACAGCTCAGGTGCCTTGCTAAATGGATCATATCCATCATTTTAGAATTTTAGAACCATTGCTCTGCAACCTTCCCTTTTTTGGAGCCAGAAGGAGCTACTTTAAAAAATTTGTTCTTTTTAGGTCTACATGACAGTAGAGTATATTTTGACATATGATACAAACATGGAGTATAACTTATTCTAATTAGGATCCTATTCTTGTGATGTGGAGTTACATTGGTCATGTATTCATATATGAACATAGGGAAGTTATGTACAATTTATTCTACTGTCTTTCCTAATCTCATTATTCTCTCCCTTCCCTTCATTCCACTTTGTCTAATCCAATGAACTTTTATTCTGTCCTCCCCTCTCCCTTGTTGTGTGTCAGCATTCACATATCAGAGACAACAATTGGCCTTTGGTGTTTTGGGATTGGCTTATTTCACTTAGCATGATAGTCTCCAGTTCCATCCATTTACTGAAAAATGTTATGATTTCATTTTTCTTTGTGGCTGAGTAATATTCCATTTTGTGTATATATACCACATTTTCTTTATCCATTCATTTGTTGAAAGACACCTAGGTTGGTTCCATAGTTTGGCTATTGTGAATTGAACTGCTATAAACATTGATGTTAAGTCCTTTGGGTGATTTTAAGTCCTTTGCATGTATACCGAGGAGTGGGATAACTGGGTCAAATGGTAGTTCCATTCCAAGTTTGCTGAGGAATCTAGAAGGTGCTACTTTTATTTCTCCAAAATAATGTGATTCCTGAAGTGGTGTTGCTCTTAGGTTCTGGGCAGATCACAACAGCAATACTCTCTTGTGTATCTGGGAACACAGGGTGGGACCCAGGGTCCAGGACAGCAGCAGAATACAACTTGGATATCTGCCAAGTAAGCCTCCAGAATGGGTGCATAGAATTTCAGGATCTTTACAATGGTTGCTTTAAGTTTTCTCATTTTGATGATTAGAAACAGAAGTAAATGATTTAGTCTAAGGTTACAGACCTAGTGGCAGATTGCTATAGAAGAGACCAGATCTCAGGTCTTTTGACATGAGTTTCTTTATTCTAATGATAGATCAAGCATGACTTGCCTCTTGAAGCCCTAGATTGAGGGCTGCCCAATGGCTGATACAAAACCCTAGACCTCCTAAGTGGGTACAGTGGAGGGCGGAGATGATAGCGGCTTAACCAGTATTCATTCTCCCATCTTCATTAGTAGTAGAACTGCAGCTAAAAGATGACCCATTAAAAGGTCCCTTTTCTGGGGTTTCTTTGAAGGTGAGATGACCATATGACATAGTTCTGGCTAACAAGGCAAAAGTAGAAGTCACTAGATGGAACCTAAGAAGGATCCCTTATAGCAGGGACAAACCAGATAATGTGCCATTTTCTCATTCACTCCCTCTGTGCCTAGAATTTGGACACCATGTTAGAAGTAGAATAATCTTGTCATTATTAAGTGACTATTAGGTCAAAAGAATTGCATGAACCTCAGCTTTGGCATGCTCAAACTGCTGAACTAATAATAACATCAGTAATTACCCTCTTTCTGACTTGATTAAGCCACTATGAATTGAGTTTTCTGTTATTTGCACTGGAACATATTCCTCTGATATAGTCAAAAAAGAAATCTGTATATATATCTATCTCTTTATATATACATACATATTACATATATAATATTATATTAGGACATATATATCCTTATCCGTATGTATCTTTGCAAGTGTGTGTACCTTATTCTCCAGGAAACAGCCTTTTAGTTTTATTAAATAGTACTGACTATATTAGCAAACTGGTTATTAGAGGACAAAATGATTTGCATTACCCAAGGATTTTTTACATTTTGAATGGATTACAGGATCCCCTCTGTTGCATCTTTTTAAGTATTTGTTTATAGACCATTTCATATTCACAGAAGAGAAACTAAAAGGTGAAATCTTCCATGCTATTGTTGGTTAAGAATTATTTTGACAAAAAAGAATAATTTTGACATATTATACATACATGGAGAATAAGTTATAGTCCATGTGTGTATGTCAAAATATACTCTATTGTCATATATATCTAAAAAGAACAAATTAAAAAAGAATCAATCAGAGACAAAGATAAAATAAATCTGAAAGCATAATGATAAAAAGACATCATTTTACTGGCTAATCCTTTTTTCCTTTAACCAGGCAGGAAACTTAAATATTGCATGCCCTGTTCAGTGCCAGACCCTGGCTATCATAGCAGAATAGACTTGAATGCATTTATTCTTACCATGTTATCATTTTTCCATTAAACTTACTCCAAATATTTTCTCCCCATTTCTGTTAAGAACCCCTCCAACCTCTTGGATGCCCAACCTTAAATTTCCATCATCTTTCCCTACACCCACAACATTCAGTCAGTTGTCAATCCTTGGGTGGGATGGGCATGGAGAAAAGAATCCAAAAGTGGATTTATCCAGTTGTTCCCTGTAACCTCAATCACGCATGCTGTTTGCTCTGATGACTCATTAGCTGCTTGCATGGGAAATGTCAATTTGTATGATGGTGACATTTGAGGCTTATGTGATTGCTTTGATGTATTAGTTCTGGAAACCAAACACCCCAATTACAGCCAACAAACACTTCTAATTGGGACACAGAGGTAAAAGGACTTTCTGTTGCCATAGTTTCAGAGGCACATATGTGGTCAGTTGCCTAATGTTGGATTTATTTTCAGACAAAAGATACTACTGACAGTGACTCAGGGATACCTGCTGTTCTGGTGGGAGTAGATTTTGGTTCTGCAGCTCAGCTGAAGTCAGGTTCTTAGGCAAAGCACATTTGTAATGGTGTTGGTTTCCATGTGTTTAGCTTCATACCTTTAGGTTATGTGTGCATGTCTGAAGAGGAAATACCTATCTTTTAATGAGTACTTTGCCAATAGGTTGTTGATCTGAGTGGCAAGTAAAAAAAGGAAAAAAGAAAAAAAGGCAAAGGGGACTTCTAGGTATTTTAGTGACTTTAGCACCTGGATCTACCACTGGGGAATCTAATGGAAATGGCCAAGGGTACAAAGGGAGGAGAAACCTGGTTTGGACACTAGGAATGCTTATAGCCATACATAGTCCAGAAACCATGGACTTTCTGCTACATATAGATCAAAAGGACTGATTGCATTCATGGCTCCTTTTATGCTTGATACCAGCTTGCCTTGGAGGGCAGACTACCTAAATTCAGTGACATGTTTTTATTCTGAGGCAAGTAACGATGGGCTGCAGGCAGTCAGGCAGAGCTGAATCTTGGGAGAAGCAGCTCATTAAATGTCCTGGGCCAGTGTGGGACTTACAGATTGCACTTGATCTGTGCATTTGTGCATTTGGCACAGATGTCTGCCAGGCAGAGCATGGGGACACTCCATAGCCAACTCTTGGTGGCCACTCCAGCATGGCAAAGAAATGTGTGAACACGGAGATTGAATCTCTATTGCGGTGTCATACAGCTTTGGCTCTTTCCTCGGGCTGCTGGATCTCTGAGATTCTGCAGTAAATCTCAACTATTCTTTTTTCCTTTGATCAAAATTACACAGGTCACATTCAACTATTAATAAATAAAAGTTGAAAAAGGACCTCAATTCTTGAAATTAAAGACAAAACAAATTAAACATTCACCTAAATAATTCTTAAGTAAAGGAGGAAATAGGAAATATTATTAGAGACTAATTAGAAAATAATAGCATTGAGGACACTTCATAGCAAAACTTACAAATTATAACCAGAATTGTATTCAGAGAGAATGCATAACCTTAAATACCTTTATTGTAAAACAAGGAATAAACTGTACACAAGTATTTAATTCAATAATTAGGAAAACAAAATATGTATAACATAAAGACTATAGCAGGGCTTAAAATTTTTTAAAAAGTAACATAAGAAGCAAGTTGCTAGCAACCCAAATCAATAATTAATATATAAGCACACTAAATGAGGAATTACAAAGCAGATGTAGCAATAGATATTAAAGGGAGGCGAGAATTCCACTAAATGGTAACAGGTTTGAAAATACTTAAGAAGTAGTTTTCTGAGAGTTTAGACATGATCATAATTGACTCAAGAAGAAGTAGAAAGAATAAGTAGCCCATTACCCAGGAGATGAAAATTGACACCTTTGGCACTTATACCTTTAAAAAATGTCTGATTGCTTATTTTTTTATTGTTAGAAAATACACATAACAAAATTTACCATTTCAGCCCTTTTTAGGGGTACAATTTAGTGGCATTAAATACATTTACAATATTGTGAAACCCTCAGCACTATCCATTCCAGAAATGATTCACCATTCAAGATAAACTCTGGGACCCATTAAATGACGATACCCCATTTTCTCCTCCACTGCCCCCACCCCTGCTCCTGGTAATCACATTCTCCTTTCTGAGTTAATTTACCTATTCTAGATACCTCATTTAAGAATAATCATATAACATCTGTCCTTTTGTGTTTCTTTTTCATAGAGTAATGTTTTGAAGATTCATCCATGGGGTAGCATGTATCAGAATTCCATTCTTTGTTAAAGCTGAATAATACATCATTGTACATATATACCATGTTTTGTTTATACATTTATCTGTTAATAGGCATTTAGTTGTTTCTATCTTTTGGTTATTGTGAATATTGCTTCTGTGAACATTGGTGTACACATTATCTGCTTGAATCCTTGCTTTTGGTTCCCTTGGGCATATACACCTAGAAGTGGAATTGCTGCATATGATATTCTTTTTATTTTTTTGAGACAAGTTCTTGCTAAACTGCTGAGGCTGGCTTTGAACTTGAAATCCTCCTGGCTCAGCCTCTAAAGCAGCTGGTATTATAGGTGTACACCACCGCACTTGGCTATGTTAGACTTTTCAAGGCACCACTATCCTTCAACAGCATGTTGAAGCCCTCCTGGAGTTGTGGAGTTATGGCCAGGGTAGGCTGGAGTGTGAGCTGAGACTGGAGGATCTTGCCAGATTGGCATGGGCCTGAGGTGCTTTGAGCCAGGGCATGCAGACCAGGGCAGATCCCTGAGCAAACACAATCCATGACCTCAACCTCTCACTTCCCTACCAGCTAGGAGAAAAGTGGGACAGACCTGAAAGGAATTTCACACGGAAGAGCCAGCCAATAGCATTAGTGCTTTTCTAAACCCTGATTAACATAAGTTTGGACCAATAACATTGACCCAAGTGCTATATAACTCTCTAGACTAGAGACAGGCAACTCCTATTGGTCTTTTCTTGCCCCTGGAAGAGTTCTATTTCTATTCTTCACAGTTGAATAAATCCTTGACAATCTTTCGGTTGTTTGGTGGCTCTAGCGGGTATGATCTGCATTAAGAGCTGCGACACACCACACCTCCTCAATGGTAGAGGAGAAGAACTAGGCTTTGCCAAGCTGAGCATGGTGGTGCATGCCTGTAATCCTAGCACTTTGGGAGGCTGAGGCAGGAGAATTGCAAGTTCAAAGCCAGCCTTAGCAACGGCGAGATGCTAAGCAACTCAGTGAGACCCTGTCTCTAAATAAAACACAAAATAGGGCTGAGGATGTGGCTCAGTAGTTGAGTGCCCCTGAGTTCAATCCCCAGTACCAAAAACAAAAACAACAACAACAACGAAAACTAGGCTTTGCCAGCTAGGACCCTCTGAGTTGACCCAGGTATGCATCCCTGCTAACACTAAACGGGGCATGCAGTTTGCACAGGTCCCACTCACCAACAGAAACAGAATCAATCCTCTCAAACTCTGGTTTCAATGGCACCATTTTACATTTTACATTCCTATCAGCAATGTATAAGGATTCCATTTCTCCATATCCTCACCAACAATTATTTTCTCTCTTTTTTAATGTTTTAGTTATATATTTATATATGTAGGTACACATTTATTTATTTAATGGTAGTCCTCCTAATAGGTGTGAGGTGATGTTTCATTGTGGTTTTGATTTGTACTTTCCTAATGACTTGTGAAGTTGAGCGTCTTTTCCCATGATTGCTGGTAATCCGTATATCTTCTAAGGGAGAAATGCCCCTTTAAGACATTTACCCATTTTTGATTTATTTTTTGTTATTGTTGAGTTATAGGAATTATTTATATATTCTGGGCATTAATCCATAGTCAGATATTTATTTGAAAATATTTTCTCCCATTGTATGGATTGTCTTTTCACTCTCACCTCATAAGATTGTCCTTTGATACATAAAAATTTTATTTTTGGTGGTGGTGGTGTTGTTGCTGGTGCTCTTGGTACCACATCCAACAAATCCTTGATAAATCCCATCTCATGAAGATTTGCTCTGTTTTCTTCTAAGAGCTTTGTGGTTTTAGCTTTTGTGTTTAGATCTTCATCCATTTTTAGTTAATCATTTTTCCAGGCAGATATTATTTTCCCAGCTTCATTTAAAAAAAGATTCTCCTTTAGCCACTAAATGATCCTGGTACCTTTGTCAAAACTGACCATATTTGAGAAGGTTTATTTCTGGTCTCTCCTTCCTGTCCCACTGGCCTGTGTGCTTGTCTTCATTCTAGTCCCACATTGATTGGATTATGGTAGCTCTGTAGTGAGTTTTGAAATCAGACAGTATAACTCCTCTAACTGGTTCTTCTTTTTCAGAATTATTTTGACTATTTGGGGTCCCTTGATATTCTAGGTGGATTTTAGAATGGATTTTTCAGTTTATGAATAAAATGATATTTTAATAGGGATTGCATTAGATCTATAGGCCATGGCGGGTCCTATTGTTATCTTCATGATATTAAGTCTCTCAATCCACAAACATGCAATGTTTGACTTTCCATTTATTTATGTCTTCTTTAATTTTGTTCAGCAGTGTTTTATAGATGTTATTGTAAAAGCTTTATGGCTCCTTGGGTTAAATTTATTCCTAAGTATTTCATTATTTTTCATGCTGTTATAGATTGAATCAGATTTTTTGTTATTAGTGTGACCAATTTTTGTGTATATATGTGTGTGTGTGTGTGTGTGTGTGTGATACTTTGTATACTGCAAATGCTGAATTTTTTAGCTCTAACAGTTTTTTTGGGGGGGAAATTAGGTTTTTCTGCATATGATTTTTTTTTTTTTTTGCATTGGGGATTGAACTCAGGGGCACTCAACCACTGAGCCACATTCCCAGCCCTATTTTGTGTCTTATGTAGAGACAGGGTCTCACTGAGTTGCTTAGTGCCTCACCATTGCTGAGGCTGGCTTTGAACTCGTGATTCTCCTGTCTCAGCCTCCCAGCATGCTAGGATTACAGGCTTATACCACCGTGCCTGGCTCTAAACTATTTTTTAAATGCCCAGGAATGGCTGTGTTTTGGTTTAACTGTTTTGCTGTTTAAGATGAAGCAGGTCAAACTGACCATTGACTGAAGCCCCAAAAACTGTGATCCAAAATAAACCTTTCCCCTTATGAAGTTGATTATCTCAGGTATTTTGTTACAGTGATGGAAAGCTAATAGATTAATATGATCCTGTAATGATAAAGATAACAAAACTATGAACTATGCTAATTTTTTAATATAGATGGAAAAGCATTAACAAATAAAATTTAACAATTTATTGAATCATTAGATGCCAAAAACAAGAATGATCCAAAAGGTAATAAGATTAGCATACCTAACAAAATATCAATCATTTAAAGAACAAAAACCATATAATAATCTCTATAGATATATAATCTTTTATATCTATAGATATAAAAGAAGATACCTGATAAAAAATGAAAAATGCATGCAGATCTAAAACTTGAACTTAAATGTGAGAGATTAACCATAATATGATATGTACTATCATAAGAAGAGAAACCACCATTTGTACTAGTGAAATTCTAGAGAAATTTCCTTTAAAATAAGAAGCAAGATACTTTTGGCAGTAACCCCCCTATGACTCATAAGTATTCTGAAAAAGTTAGCCAATGCATTAGGACAAGAAATCAAATTAAAAGTGATAGTTTTTAGGAAAAAGAAAACATAATTATTCTTCTAAAATAGATGTTTTCTTAGAAAACCTTAGTTTACAAATTATAATTTATTTTGATAAAATGGGTATTGGTTAGGAGGCTAAAATAAAAATTAGTTAGCAATGATAACTACAAAATGTAATGGAAGCTAGGCATGCTGGCGTGCACCTTGGTCCCAGCTAATTGCAAGTCTGAAGTGGGAGGATCATTTGAGCCTAGAAGTATGAGACCAGCCTGGGCAACGCAGCGAGTTCTGATCTCAGAAAACAGAAAACAAAAAACCAACACCAAAACAAAACAACGACAAACTCCACCAACACACACACACACACACACACACACACAGCAAAAGGTAATGGAAAAGAATTCCATGCTGTCTTGTTTGTTGCAAAGCATCTGTGGCCTAATTCTATCCTAATAATGAGAGCAGCACAGAACTCCTTCATCTCAAGGGCCCCAAGAGAAACTGGACTATTACATTACATACATAACCTAGGCAGACATTGCTAGTGGACAGGAGAGATTGTGTTGAGCCATCTTTACTTATTCTCTGAACTTTGGCAAATATTTATAAATTCAGGTATTCACATGTTCACAAACTGAGTTATCTCACCTTTCACATGGAATAGTTGAACTTTCCTCAAAGTGCTATTGTGAGAAGTCAATAAGGATATATATGCATCTAGCCATTTCTTTGTCCAGTACATAATGGGCATTGAGAAAGGACATTCATGGTTCTTGGATGCAACCAGTCAGATACACTAAATATTGGCATTATTTGTATACAGGAGCTTGATTTTATGAAACAAGAGGATATTACCTCATAGCTCTTTGCATTATCTTTTAGGGGAGTGGGAATAAAACAGTTCCATGGGTTATGCAAAGTAGTGGTTCTTCATAGAAGGTCTTATGGGCAAAGTAATGGATATCTATGTGCCATTGAGTTTTTGTTTTTGTTATTTTAAAGCAGCAATGGTTTAACTAGTAAAACGGACCCTAATTCACAGCTTAATGGGGATTTCGTCTCATCAAACATTCTTTCCTTTTTCCCTAACAGGAGGGAAAGTAGCTGAGTTTTGATTGCCATTGCTTCTAGCCTGTTTCTGACCCATAGCAGGTGCTTAATCAAGAGTATTTGTAGAATGGGTGGTTATCATGTGGAGGGAGGGGAGAAGTTGTCCTGGAGGGCTCTTTCAGAGCAGTACCATATTGTCCTGCTCACATGCAGGATAGGGAAGGAAGACTTCTCTTACCCTTTTCCCCCATCAGAAGCTCAGGGTTGTTGATAGGCAAGGGGAAGATGAAATGGACTGCTGAGAAATCTTTTTCTTTCTTCAGAGAGGAGCCAGCTATAACCAGTGACATCAAAGGGTTCAAAAGGTGTGGGGACTTCCTCACATTAGACACTGTTGCAGTTTCTCACAAGCCATGGGCTTCAATCTGTGTATATTTGGGCTTCAGGTCACCACGCGATTTGTGTAATTTCAGTCTCATGAGAGTAGCGTTAGGATTCACAAAGATTGCATGAGCTACCCCTCAAAAACATGAGTGTTTTTGTGTTTTATGTCTTTCCATCCCTGCTTTTAGTTAAGCAAGCATTTTAATCTGTTTCCAAAAACTACTGCAAAGAGACTTTAGCTCTGTTGTTTGAGATACATTTGGGTTTCAAGGAAATCTTTTAAAAATGAGTTACTGGAAATTGATGGGCAAACTACTGTGTGCTTTAATTTCCTGGATGTGTGCAGCCAAGTGGAATGGATGGTTCTTTGTAGTAATTGTCCATTTATTCCCTTGCTTTCCATTTATTCCAGATTGTTGGGGGTTAGAGTGGAACAAGCCATCCAACGGCCATAAACCATCAACAATCTCTGAAACGAGGGGAAGATAAATTGATATTTACTAAGGATTTATAAATTCAGGTATTATACATGTAACTTGAACTCTGATGTCCCTTTTAAGATCTAGATCCGATTGATCCCCTGTCACCTGCCACCACCACAAATAAAACACATATACACAAAAACTTATGCAAATTTTCTTGGAGCTTAAGTTCACATGGTCTTCAATGTCTCTGAGCACTTTTTTTTTTTTTTTTTTGGCTGAAAAAATTAAGTGTTTGGATAATCTTGTTCTCTCTTAGGCACTGTCAACCTGGATGTGAGATAGTTCCCTCCATGTTCTTTTTCCCCAGTCCCTTCCCAAGTTATGAAGGGCCTTGTGTATGGGCAGCAGACTTTACTGAAGGTTAATGAATTAGTTGGGTTTCTCCAGGGAAACAGAAACAGGACATAGACACATAGATGTACAGAAAGAGATTTGTTATAAAGAATTGGCTCATGTGATCATGGAGGCTAAGAAGTCCCATGATCTGCCATCTGTAAGCTGGAAGCCCAGGACAGTCATCAGTGTAGCTTCAGTCCAAACCCAAAGTCCTGAGAACCAGGAGTAAACCTGAACTGAAGGTTTCTCAGAACTGAAGCCCTGAGAACCTGACTCTGATGATCTAAGCTTTGGTCCAACTCCAAAGACCCAAGAACTAGGAACACTGATGTTCAAAGGCAGGCGAAGATGGAAATCTCAGTTCAAACAGAGAAAAGTTTCTCCCTTCTTCCACCTTTGGTTCTATTGAAGTTCTCAAGGGATTGGATGATATTCATCTTCACGGGTGAGGGTGATCTTTACTCAGTTCACTGATTCAAATGCTAATATTTACCAGAAATGCCCTCATAGACACATCCTCTGATACTTTTTCACTAACCATCTGGGCATTCCTTAGTCGTTTATTTAAATGGTTTTAAGTATATTATCTCCCTACTTTAATCGTATACATCGCTGTCATATTTAGCACAAAAGAATTGCATGAAGCATATGCTACGAGTCCCATCTTATACATGATCTTTTGGCGTTCAGAGAGGGTAAATAATTTAACAGAGCTCACACAGTTGGTTTTGAGAAATTGGAATTCAGGCTGAGGTTTATCTAGTTCCAAAGTTCATTCTCCTTTTGACTTTTGCTTTGTAGTTATAGGTGTGATCATCTTTGAAAAAGGCTGTAAAAATTTCCAGATTCTAGCTTATTCCATCACCAGGAAGCTCAATCTTTGAAGTTGTTGCTCATGTAGCACTACATTGCTGTGTTGGTTCACTCATCAGTCGATGCACACACTCAATGCAGTTACTGAGTATTAAGTATGAGTATTAATATTAAGTATGAGTATTAGTATTAAGTACTAAGTTGGTGCTGGATGCTAGATACTCTAACACTCCAAACATGGGAGTGTGGAGAAGGATCACAGGGATAGAAGAAGGTAATGTTTCTTTGAAAAGTGCCTTTTTCTTCACTAACAAAGGATCAACTCATCAATCCTCCTGTCTCTACTGTGCATAATCAGAACAGGACATGTGGGAGGGGCTCGTGGCCCTTCAGGGTTTTTAGTCATGCATCATCAGGAGAAGGTACGGGGGCAGTGGAGGAGGTGACGGGGCACAATGTGGAACTGTCATTGGAGCTGGGCCCAATTTCTTGGGTCAGCCTGTGGAGGGGGTCCCTTTATACCAAGTCCTACCCTCTCTTCCACCACGCACCATGGTGCACCATGACTCTGCCTCTGCTGGCCACACATGGCGGATTGAATTTTCTGGGTCACGTGATGTTTCATACACCGATGCATAACCCCTGCCACACAGTGGAAATAAAACTGGATGAACTTCTGGATATTTGGTCTTGGAAGACTTAAGGAAAGTTGAAAATAGAGTTCTCTAGATAATTACAGGTGTAGGAAAGAGGGAAACTTGCAAGAAGTGAGCAAGAAGATGGCCTGTGTGTAATGATGTAAAATGGCAGGGACTGCATCCTAGTCCCTCCCTCATCTGCTTCTTTGAGATCTTGGGCCAGATTCTTGATCTCTCTAAGCCTTAGTTTTATTTGCAAACTAAGAATCTCTTGCATCCTTCCAGATCTGACATTTTCTACTTTTTTCCACATATGCTGGAGACAAACAAGGATCCTTGCCCACTCTTGACGGGGAAGACTTGATGCTGTGTTGCTATGTGGGGACATCTATTTTCCCCTCTGGTTGGTTCTTAGTTGTGGTCTCTTTTTCCCAGCTGATGGATTTCTTTTATGTCTGCTGGAATCGTCTTCCATTTATTCCTTCCTCAGTCCCTCCTTCTTGGCCCTCCTGTTGACAAATGATGGAGAAACAGCCCTGTGGCGAGAATCAGAGCTGCCCGTGGCTGAACGAGGCTCTGTTTGCATCACCACAAAGTTCTGAGACTGTGTGCCTGGGCAGGTATTGATTCTGATTTTATTTTCTCCTTTTGGTTAGGAATCTTAATTGAACTGCAGGTAGCCACGATTACCACAGGCTCACCCCTATTAAGCCCCAAACACACTTTCCTGAAATTTCTACTCAATCAATACTACCTAGTTTCAATGAGAAGAGAAAGGTTACAAATTTTATATATAAAAGAGGGTATTGAAAAATTCCTCTGGTCAACTCCAGGTCAGCGTCCAATTCACAGCACTTTATGAGAGTAATTCTTTCAGAGAGAGATTTTTCAGCCCATGAAATGACTTTCACGAGCGATGGGGGCCAGCTGGGATGTCAGTGTGAAAACTCTTCTTTGTATAAAAAGCTGATGGGGGTGGGAAGAGGCAGCCAGGCCTGTCTGACTCTGGCTGGGTTTGGAGGGCGGAAGAGGCTGATAGCGATGGGGTCCTGTGAACTCTCAGATGGGGACTGCCAGATGCCTGGAGGGAATCTGCCTCCTGCTTCCTCCTCTGTTCTCTTTAACTGCCAGAAGGGAACATGCTTTCATTAAGTCACTGCTAGCTAATGGTCATACAGACTTTCCATTTCTCTCATCCAGTAACTATTGAATATCTCCTCTAGCTGGGGCACCCAGGGGTGGTTCATCTGTGTGGCAGGCAGCTTAATTCTTACAACATCTCTAAGATGTATATTAGGTATTGTCATCTCTAAGACTTAGATTTCTCTCGTAGCAAAGCTCATGAGGACTTAGTCTGGGTTTGCTTTCAGGAAGCAGACAATGAATGGAGTTAGACATGCCAGAATTCACTGGGGCAAACACTGATGGACAGAAATGGGAAGGGAGCCAGAGAAGGCTGGGAGAACCATCAGATTGTGGTGAAGGAAGGAGAAGTGGAAGGAAGGCAAGAGGGAAGGAAGGAAGGAAGAGGGAAAGAAGGAAGAATGGGAGGTGATTGCATATAGCTCTCAGGAGCCATGCTAACAGGGAATCTAGAGTCGAAGCATCTGATGAGGGTGCCTGCCTCTCCTAAGAGCAGGCCTGCCTTGGACCCCTCCATGTGCAGTCATCGACTCAGAGCAGCCCACGGGATCTGTGGCTTTGTGTGAAAGTGGTGGTGGACTTCAGAATGCGGCCTCAGGTCTAAGGATCGATTACCCTCTCAGCAGTAAAGGATCTGAGAGGTGCCGCCATAGTCCAGATATCTGTTTTGCCACCCACTATCTAGTTGACTGTGAGCAGGTGAAGTAATTTGCTTCAGCCTCATTTTCTTCATCTTTAAAATAAGATATTTCATACCCGCAGGATTATTTGGAGAAATAAACGAGATGATGCAGTATTAAGGAAAGGATTTTATACAGTGCTTAGCACATGGTAAGCTCTCAGTGAATGCTGATTATTACTAGGCTTTATTTTATCAGTGGTTTGAACTTTATATTTTCAAATGAAATGTTTCTTAAATCTAAATATACAAAATAGATTAGAGTGGAATGTTCTAGATGAAGGGGATTTGGAACCCCTGTCTGATTCTCACACCTCTACCCTAATCCTTGGGTCATTTTTGAGGAAACATAGGAATTGGAGAGACATAAGATGTAATCACACCATATATACATTTCATGAATATCTACTTTTGAATTTTTCATGTTGATGGATTAAAATTACTTTGTAAATTACTATATAGTAAGGTTGAACTTTTGAGGGTATATGGTTCTATGAATTTTAATAATTGAATAGGTTTGTCTGTTTGAGATGGGGTCTATGTCACTCAGGCTGTCCTCAAGCTCCTGGGCTCAAGTGATCCTTCTGCCTCAGCCTTCTGAGCAGCCAGGACTATAGGTGCACATCTCCCCACCTAGCTGTAGGTTTGTGTAACCACCACTGTGATAGGAATAAGAACAGTTGGATCAGTAACTCCTTTATCATCACACCTTTCCCACACCTACCTGCTGGCAACCAGTGATCTGCTATTACCGTAGCTTTGTTTTCAAATGTCAAGTAAATGGAATCATTCAGTGTTTTGGGATTGGCTATTTGCATTCACCATAATGCCTTTGAAGTTCCAAGTTGTGGATATCAATAGTTGGTTCCTTTTATTGCTGAGTAATATTCCAGTATGTGGATGGCTCAATTTGTTTAAGGAGCTTGAGGTTGTTTTCAGTTTAGAATTACATCTGGCACATAGTTGGGGTTGATTAATACATGTGAGCTGCTATTACAGAGGCTAAGAATGGGCACGTTTCCGTCCCCATGTATGTGTCTTCTTTTTTTTTTTTTTAAACCTACACTTTGCTTTTTGTTATAATTATTTCCCTGCTTATAAGTCACTGGATGCAAGGAATCAAAAGTCATTTCCTTTAGGCCTCAGTGGCTGGTTAGAGGTGGTGGCCACCTGGTAATTCCATTTCTTTGTCAGTTTCTCACTCTCTGGCTAAGTGTCTCTCCCCAGGGTCAGATTTTTCTCTTAATCAGAAGCAAAGACCTCAGGACTAACCTCTATCATTGATGTCCCTAGGACTGTAGCTGGCCTCCTTTGACTTTCTCTCCCAGATGTTTGTGCTTTATATTCCTAAGCCACTCATCAACAGTGTGCCCATTTACTCATCCCAGCTGACACTTGTCAAGCATTTTAGCAACTCTGACCTCATTCTTTATTTAGCAACTTCATCATTTCAGTCTCAAGCTGTTAAACATTTATCTTCACTAATATCAACATCATTAGGATTTGTTTGAATAATGAAGACACAAATGCGATTAAAACTGCAACTGGAGTCTAAGGAAAGTGGAGCTGGCTAGATGGAAAGCCATCCATCTGTTGAGCCCTCTAGGCAGGTGGTCTGGCTCTTCAAAGACAGTCTGGAGCAGAGCTTGTCATTAGGAGCTGGGAAAGCTGAAAAACTCTACCTAACAGACTGAGGAGAATTCGAGGCTCCCAGGGAGTGATTCTAGAAGGTGAGACTTAAGAGGAAAAAAGGAAGGATAAGCAAGAGGGAAGAACTTATGATATTGCATTAGGCTTGGAACCACATGGGATGAAGCAGCCGGTGAAAAATTTCCAGAGGTGGATTTCCAGTACTTTCTGTGTGTGCTAGGATCTTTAAAATTGAGAGCATGCCAATGATGAGGAGAAACACAAGATGGAAATAAAGATTTTGTTACTTTCAGGTCCTGGAGGTACATAGCATACTGGAGGCCACACATAGGAAGGTCGGGGAGTGCAGGAAGGGAGAAAGAGAGAAGCAAGGATCTGTGGGCCGTGGCTTTTTTGGGGTCCACAGCCTCATCCAAACAGGTTTTCTACGGGGTTGTAGTTGGTGGTTTTAAAGCAAGCAGGCATGAATTCCAGGAGTTACTCTGTTTCCGCCAGGCAGTCACTGCAGCACATTTGCACAGTCCGTGGGGTGTGAGGGTCATCAGGGCAATTCTGATAGGTTGTGTCTTGCTATCCCATGGGGAGATATGGTCACCAGGAGGTGGTTGTACTCATAGTTTATTTTGGTATTGAAAAATATAAATTATTAATTTATCACCTTACCTGTCCCCTGGTCTCTAACCAGTTGGGAATAGGTGCTTGGAGTCCCATGTGGTTAAGACCGTTCTCTTGAGAACCAGGCTGTCTGGTGTTCAACTTGAAATTTCTCATCTAGATTCCTTTTCTATGCCATTTTCCCTTGAACTTCTTAGTAACATCTAACACGCATCCAAGTGACTCCTGGGAATGACTTCACCCTGGACAATGCAAGAGCTGGTTCTCATTTATAGGTCAACAGAATATAAGGCAGAGATGGTAGGTATTGGATGGGGACAAGATGAATAGCTGATGTGATTTGGTGACAGCAGGAGTTTGGTGCCAGGG
>CM053402.1:24831305-24856871 GCA_028644305.1 Xerus rutilus
CCCCACATCCCCTCTTAGCTTCCAGAAGCTCCTCAAACCCAGTCCTTGCGGGTTTTTAATGGAGGCTTCTTCACTTAGGCAAACCGATGAACTCATTGACCACTGTGGTAAATTCAGCCTTAAGCCCTTCTCTGCTCCCTGGAGATCATGGGTGGGGTCCTGAAGCTATCCTAGAGCCCACCAAAGAATTCCCTTATGGAACAAAAAAAATCCGAACAAAAAAAAATCTGATTACCTAGGAAATCCTAAGGGTTTTAGGAGCTCTATCAGGAATCAGGGTCAAAGACCAAATATTAGAGCAAAAGATTATACTAGCACCCCAGCTATAAAGGTTTTAGAGCTCTGTGCCAGGAAGCAACAATGAAAACCCTATCTATCTATCTATCTATCTATCTATCTATCTATCTATCTATCTATCATCTATCTATCAATCATCTATCTATCTATCTATCAATAATCTATCTATATATCATCTGTCTCTCTCTATCACCTATTATCTAAAGTCACAATACCACAGAGTTAAAGCACAGAGATGTAAACTCCCTACAGTGTGTTAGGTTCACTAGGCAGTCTTGGGACTGCAAGACAGAGTGATCATTTGGGGAATGTCACCTGAAATCAGAAATGTATATTGAGGTCTTGAGTGCCATGCTAATAGCTCTGAATTTTCTCCTGAAGAAAACCTTATGGCCTTATAAAAACACATAGAAGGATCATATCTTTAGTTCAGTGGCCATGGAAGACATGGGTGCCTGTCTTCTATGTGGTTTCCAACCTATTTGCTGTGTGACCCCAGGCAGGATTGGAACTGGGATTTTTTTTTTCATGCAGTGTCTACTTTTCCCTACTTGAAAGTTCTCTCATCTCTCAGCCCCTTTCTTTCCCATTCTTTCTACAGCGATTCAAGAAGAAGTTAGCTGTCACAAGCAGAATTCCTGGCAAGGCTGACTCTGGGTACACTGTCAAGTGGACATTTCTGGGAACACCTTCAGCTTCCTGCAGCTTGTCACTCCCTGGTGGACTTCTTTCCCCCTTTATATAGAAACTCCCTCCAGCAACTCTTTCTTTTTAGGAAGGAGCTGGATGTCATCTTCACTGGGACAAAAGCTGGGTCATAGCTCATAGCTTTGTTTCCTGATGATTTTTTTCCCCAGAAAAACAAAGGCTGAAAGCCTTGAACTAGGTGAGTGACTGTCAGCTGGAGGCCAGACATTAGACAGCAGGTAAAGGAGGAAAATATTCAAGCAGGAAAATATTCCTAGTTGTCTCTGAAATCAGAGACAGATGTGCATGTCCCTGTGCGTGTGCACCTGTCTGTAAGCAATGCCTGTAGTCAGAGAATTCCTGTGGAATACAAGCCTTGCCCACCCCATAAGTTTGCAGGTTTATGGTGGTGTTTCAGCCCTCCTAAGCATCAGGAGTGCAAGGCCCACGGGAATTCTATTCCTTGTTTTTCTTTGCGTGAGCAAATTTCACCTAAACAATCACACAAGAAGCAAACACAAAGATGCCTTTTGAAATCTTGTTTTGGAAATAACCTAATCAATATTGGGCAAAGGAACTGAATAAACACTTCACAAAAGAAGAAATATGATTGGTCAACAAATATATGAAAAAATGTTCAACATCTCTAGCAATTAGAGAAATGCAAATTGAAACTACACTGAGATTTCATCTCATACCAGTCAGAATGACAATTATCAAGAATACAAATAAATATTGGTAAGGATGTGGGGGAAAAGGTACACTCATACATGGCTAGTAGGACTGCAAACTGGTACAGTTACTCTGGAAAGCAGTATGGAGATTCCTCAGAAAACTTGGAATGGAACCACCATTTGACCCAGTTATCCCATTCCTCGGCATATACCCGAAGGACTTAAAATCAGCATACTACAGTGATGTGGCCACATCAATGTTTGTAGCAGCTCAATTCACAATAGTTAAGCTATGGAAGCAACCTAGGTGCCCTTTAACATATGAATAGATAAAGAAAATATGATATATATAATGGAATATTATTTAGCCATAAAGAAGAATGAAATTATGGCATTTACTCACAAATGGATAAAACTGGAGGCTTTCATGGTAAGTGAAATAAACCAATCCCAGAACACCAAAGGCTGAATGTTCTCTCTGATATGTGGATGCTGACTCACAATAGACGGGGGTAGGGGTGCCAGGGAGTGGAAGTGCATTGAATTGGACAAGGAGGAGTGGAGGAAGGGGGGAGGGATGGGAATGGTAAATACAGTAGAATGCATTGGACATAACTTTTTCGTGTTTATCTATGAATACACAACCAGTGTAACTCCACATCATGTACAGCCACAAGATGGGAAGTTACACTCCATGTATGTCTGATATGTCAAAATACATTCTACTGCCATGTATAACTAAAAAGAACAGATAAAAAAAAGTCTTGCTTTGGGAGCACAATCTTATAGTGGTTCTTCACCTATGGCCCATTTGGCTGTCTATCGTAGAACTTCAACAAAAAGGAAGAACATACTGAGCACCTACTAAAGTTCTGAGAAATGTGCTAGATGCTGAAGATACAAAGATGAATAATCTTGACATAATTCCTGTCCTTAAGGTGATCTCAGTGGGAAAGATAGATACATAAAGAGATATAGTACCTAGAACTAGGGGCGGGATCCAGGCACCCAGAGAAAGGACATCATGCAAAAGTCCGTAGGTTTTTGCAGTTTGGAGGTCATTGATGACCAGGAGGAGCAATTTCAGAAGAGCACTGATAGAAGGTAGAAGCCAAATTTTAGGGGATCAAAAAAAGATGGAAGGAAAGTATAGAGCAATAGTAAATTACTCTTTTGAGATGTTCAGATGAATACGTGAGGAGGGATTGGGTATTAGCTGGAGGATTAGCACAGAATAAAGGAAGGAATTTTGGATTTCATCTTTATTATTAAATGCGTGTCGAGTCCCTATTATGTGAGTTCCTACTACCTGTGCAAGAAGGAGCCAGGCAGACATGCTTCCTGCTTCAGGGAGCTTATGACCCAGTGGCTGAAATAAACAATTCCTGGTCAGAGACAAAGAGACAAGTTTGAGTGAGAGGGTAATGGCAAGTATGTCGGGGGGAAAATAAAAAAGCATGCTGTAGTTAGTTCAAAAATGAACTGAGGTCCATGATTTATTCAGATTTGTTTAGTTTTTACCTGTTTTCCTTTTTTCTGTTCTAGCCTCCTATGCAGGATACCACATTACATTGGTTGTATTTCCTGGGGCCGCTCCTAGCTATGACAGTGTCTCAGATGTCCCTGGTTTTGGATGACCTTGACTGTTGGCAGAGTCCTGGTCCAATGTTTTGTACATTGTCACCCAATTGGGAGTTGTCTAACTTTTTTTTTTTTTTCATGATTAGCTGGGGTTATAAGAGCTGGAGTGCTATTCTCATGACATCATATCAAAGGCTCACGGCCCGCTGCTGTTGCTGTTGACCTTGATCCCATGGCTCCTGTAGTGCTTACTAGCTTCTTCCTCTGTAAAGTTACTCTCCCTCTCTCTCCTTCTGTCTCCAGACAGTGCTTTCTGAAAGTAAGTCACTCTGCAGCCCACCCATAGGGAGTGGAGAGTTACACTTCATCTCCTTTAAGAGAGAACATTTGGTACATAAATTATTTGGAATTCTTCTGTATGGGAGATTTGTTTATTCTCCTCAATTAATTCATTTATTCCATCTTTTATTTATATCCATATGGACTCAGGGAAGATTATTTTGTACTTTGGGTTATAATCCAAAAAACTGCCTGGTTTTGCTGTTAAAACTGTTCCAGCTTTGGCCATTGGGAGCTCTTTCACTTGGCTCCCGCATCTCTTTGGCATATCCATATCCACATCGTTGTAGTTTTTTAGAAAGTTATTTTTAGCTTTAAAATAATTTCTGGCTCCAGGTTCATCTTGCATATTCTCCACCTCAGTCTTAGAATCACCATTTCTCCAAGGAGTCTTGGTTCCTTTAATTAGAGAATAGTATTAGAAACCAAGATTTGGATGCTAGGTGTACTCATTGCTATTAGAATCTTGATGCTTTTAGACTCTCTTGTCTGTTAAAGAAACAATGTATGTACTAGTTTGTGTGTATATAAACATCTATAAATAATTTTGCATGTATCTATCTGTATGTGTATTCCACAAATATGAGTTCATACTGATTTTCAGACTGAAAGTTCAGACTTTCACATATAGTCAATGCCATGGATTATTCTAACCTTCTCCCTTGCTAATTTCTAATCTCTCATTGTAACAGAAACCTGGCCTCCACCATCTGCCCTGTGGCCTCCTCACTCCCAGTATTCACATGCTGTGGGATGCTTATGTACAACTCTTGATTTTAATCTTACAGACAGAAGTCATTTCCAAGGCTATGTAGATCAGCACATTTCTCCTCCACCCCCTTCAGCAAGATTATTTCATACATTTGTAATGTAGTAAGGTTCTTTTTAAAATTTTTAAATTAATTTTTAAATTTGTTTTAATTAGTTATACACGACAGTAGAATGCATATCCAGGGTTCTTTTGTTATAGTCTGCATTCCATCCTGGGATCTTCCAACCACCAAAATGTCCATTTTAAATTTTGCATATGTTAAGGTTTACTCTGTGTTGTTAAGCTCCACAAGTGTTGACAAATACATAATCACTGAGAAATGTTTCATCACCTTAAAAATCCCCTCCCACTCTGAACCCCTGATCTGTTCACTAACTTCATAGATATGCTTTTTCCAGAATTTCAGATAAAATGGAATCTTTTCAGATTGGTCTTCTTTCACTTAACAATATGCATTAAAAATTAATTCATGCTGTGGCACACACCTGTAACCCCAGCCGCTTGGGAGGCTGAGGCGGGAGGATTGTGAGTTCAAAGCCAGTCTCAGCAAAAGCAAGGTGCTAAGCAACTCAGTGAATAAAAAAAATACAAAATAGAGCTGGGGATGTGGCTCAGTGGTCGAGTGCCTTTGAGTTCCATCCCGGGCACCCCCCCAAAAAAATTAATTCATGACTTAATGACTTGATAGTGCATTCGTTTTACCACTGAATAGCATTCCCTTAGATGGATGCACCACACTTTATTTATCATCAGTTGAAGGACATATTGGTTGCTTTCATTTGTGTGTGTGTGTGTGTGAGTGTGTGTGTGTGTGTGTGTGTGTGAGATTACGAATAAAGCTGCTATAAACATTTGTGTGTATGCTTTGCAAAAGAATAATTGCACCAGGCAAGTTAAATAGGCACAGAGGACTTTATTTAAGATTGTTGCAACAGGAGTAAGACATTGAAGTCAACTCTGCTGAAACAAAGCAGGGGAATTTTCAAACACTAGGTTGAGCTAGTGGAAAAGTGCTGGAGGGTGTCACGGAGATGGCTCATCCTGGATCAGGCTGTGTGTGTTTGCTAGTTGGTGCCTCTTCAAGTTAAATTCCTACCCTTTTCTGGAGACTGGAAGACTGGAACACTGTTTTTACGTTCAAAAAGAAGGGCTCTTATATACTTGACAAAGTTCCTGGGTTGTAAATCTGGCAAGACTGGGAGAAGATTTACGGCTGGAAGGAGCAGAGGAAGAATCTACAATTGCCAGTTTTAGTGCTGTAAGAGGAGAGGTTAGGAGCCTGTGGTTAAGAAGAAAACTGTTTACACACTAAGGGGAAGGTTAAGGCTGTTCCTGGTCAGTTTGTGTGTGGACTTAAGCTCTCAAATCAGTTGAGTGAATACCGAGGAGTGTGATGCTAGTTTGTGTAGTGTGTTTAGCTTTGTAAGAAGCTGCCAGATTCTCTTCCAAAGCAACAGCCAGCATTCCTTTGCAGTCCCACCAGCAGCGAGTGTGTTTCTGTTGCTCTACACGCAACAGTTGGCACAGTTTTCCTTCCCTCCTTCCTCTCTTATTTTAACTGTTTAAACAGGGATGCAGTAAGCATCGTTTTCAAACAGACCCATTCTTCCAGTTCACCAACCTCCCATGTCCTGTGCGCTTCCCTCTCTCGGTCTTCCTTTGCCACACAGGCTCCTTTCTTCCAGAGGGATGGCCTTTCCAGGCTCCAATTCACAGATTCTTTCTTCAACATTCTGTTGCTCCTGACATGAGTCTTGGGACTCACTCCACTCCAACTCCACCCCAGCCTCAAAGCCAGGTCATTGAACACGTCATGTACACGGAGGCCGAAATCTCCTGCTGAGGGGGAGCAGAAAAGCTTGAGAGGTGCCAAGGGCTTCGGGAATGAGGGGAAGTGACTTAGAGGTTGCTGGGTGCTCAGATGAGAAGAGGTGGAGGGTGGCAGGTGGCAGGGCCAAACGGTAAGGGCTTCAGAGAAAACGGAGATGAGCAAGGTTAGAAAGTGACCATGAGGATCGAGTGAAAGCCCAACTCTAATTTGAAATTAAAGTAGCTGTAAACACTACAAACAGGACCCAGGCTGCTCCATGACCTTCCAGAGGCAATACTAGGATTCACGTCCCCACCTGTGGAAGGGCTCTTTCTGAGAAAAGTTTGAGATGCATCATTTAGAAGAATCCCTCTCCTCCTTCGTTTTCCTCTGACTCATTGGTATCCACTTATTCTTTGGATTGATGCACTGTCTTTGGTTTGAATGTTTTTGAGCCCCTCTGAATGTCTTCCTGATATTATTTTGTTTTTAATCGTTTAACACTCACTTTATTGAGACATATTTTGCATATTCTATAATGCACCCTTTTGAAACGTACGACTCAAGGATTTTTATTAAATTGACCATGTTGTCAACTATCACCATAAATTAGTTTTTAGAGTACCTTGTCACCTCCATAAGATCCCTCACACGTATTCACATGAATGCTCCTTTCTTCCGTCCCTGTCCCTAACCCAAGAGGTTAGTAATCTGCTTTCTGTCCTCATAGCTTTGCTATTTCTGGATCTTTCATTTACACGGATTCATACAATATGTGGTCTCTTGTCTCTGTCTTCTTTTAATGAGCACAGCATTTTTGAGGTTCATCTGTGTCCTGCCAAGTATTGGTAACCCCGTCCTTTTTACTACTGTGTAGTTGACCATTGTATGTACCCACATTTTGTCTATTACTTACCAGTTGATGGACATTTATATTGTTTTCATTTTTTAATTTTTGGCATATTGAGGATTGAACCCAGGGATGTTTTACTACTAAGCTATACCCCACAGACCCCGCCTTCTTAATTTTGAGACAGAGTCTCACTAAATAGCCAAGGCTGGCCTCCAACTTGAGATCCTCCAGAGTTGCTGGGATTATAGGTGTGTGCCACCATGCCTGGCTTGTTTTCCAATTTTTTGAAGTTATAAATAGCACTGATAAGAATATTCATGTGCAAGTCTATATGCACATGAGTTTTCATTCTTCTAGGGCAGTTTCCTAACATTAGAATTGCTGGATTATATGGCAAATTCATGTTTCTCTTTTAAAGAAATTGCCAAACTGTCTTCTAAAGTAGTTGTGCCATTTTATATTCTCACCAGCAATGAACAAGGGTTCTGGGTTTTCACATCCTCACCAACATTTATTAGTGCCTGTCTTTTTAATTATAGCCATTAGTGGGTATGAAATGGTATCTCCTTGTAGTTTTAATTTGCATTTCCCTAATGGCTAATGATGTTGAGCATTTTTATGTGCTTTAAATTTTTTAAAAATTAAAGGCATCTTTTGCAGAAAATTTTAAATATACAAAAAAAAAACAAGAGAAAAAATTCCTTGTATTTCTACAACTTAAATATAAACACGATTACCATTTGATGTATTTTTTTTCAGTCATAGGTGTTGCTTTTTAAAAAAAATCAGAGTCCTACTATATGTGTCACTTTGAAAATTGTTTTTCCCTTTTATATTTCCTCATGCCATTGGATATTCTGCTGTAATTCTGGTTTTAACCTTTCTTTCCGCAGTGAGATCATTCCAGTCATACTTATAGATGAAATCCTTTGTGGAATCCCAACATGCAAAATCAAAAGCAGAGCTTCTCTGGTAGAGGTGTTGGAGTGCATCACACACCTGGCCAGTTTCCTAACTGCTCTTGCATGTTCTTTTCAGTGCCTACAACAAGCTCTCTACTGTTGAAGTGACCAGGAGTGCAGAAGTGAGCCTGCTGTTGGCACTGGACCTCAGCTGTGCCCCTTTACTAACCATGTGTCCCCTGGGGCCCTGCCTTGGCCTTGTTTTCTTTATGTGTAAAATGGGAATAATAGCAGCACCCACTGCCATAGGAGGACTATATGGGCATCTTTGCATGATGACAATAATTTTGCCCACTTCAGGTTGGAGTTACTTAACTTCATGTTTGTATAACATAAAATTTAAAATTGACAATTTAAAAAGGTGCCTTTTAAAAATTTTCTTTTTTTCTTTTTAGATATACATGATAGTAGGATATATTTTGGCATATTATACATACATGGAGTATAACTTATTCTAGTCAGGATCCTATTTTTGTGGTTGTGCATGATGCAGAGTTACACTGGTCATGTATTCAAATATGAGGATAGGAAAGTTATGTTTGATTAATTCTACTGTCTTTCCTATTTCTCTCCCCTCCTTTCCCTTCATTCCCCTTTGTCTAATTCAATGGACTTCTGGTCTTCCCCTCACCACCCTTCCTTGTTGTGGGTTAGCAACCACATATCAGAGAGAACATCTGACCTTTGGTTTATGGGGACTGGCTTATTTCACTTAGCATAATAGTTTCCAGTTCCATCCATATACTGGCAAATGCTATGATTTTATTCTTCTTTATGGCTTGGTAATATTTCATTGCATATATTCACACATTTTAAAAATACATATATATATTTCCCATATTTATTTATTTGTTCTATTTAGGTTTACATGACATCAGAGTGCAATTTGATTCATTGTACACAGATGGAAGATAACATTTCATTGCTCTGGTTGTAAGTGATACAGAATCACAACATACATGCAGTCATACATAAAGCTAGGGCTATGATGGCCATCATATTCCACCACCTTTATCGTCCCCATGCCCTCTCCCTCCTTATACCCCCGTGAACAGAGTTCCTCCATTGTTCCTGTGTCCTTCCCCACATTATGGATCAGCATCCACATATCAACGAATACATTTGACATTTGGTTTTCTGAGATTGGCTTACTTCACTTAGCATGATATTCTCCAACTCCATCCATTTACCTGCAAATGCCATAATTTTATTCTCTCTTATCGCTGAGTAATCTTCCATTGTGTATATATACCACAGTTTCTTTATCCATTCATCTATCGAAGGGCATCTAGGTTGGTTCCACAGTTTAGCTATTGTGGATTGAGCTGCTTTAAACACTGAAGTGGCTGCGTCACTGTAGTATGCTGTTTTAAAGTCCTCTGGGTATAGACCGAGGAGTGGGATAGCAGGATTAAATGGTGGTTCCATTCCAAGTTTTCTAAGGAATCTCCATACTGCTTTCCAGATTGGTTGTATGAATTTGCAGTTCCACAAGCAATGTATGAGCGTGCCTTTTTCCCCACAACCTCGCCAACACATATTGTTGTTCGTATAATTGCCATTCTGACTGGCGTGAGATGAAATCTTAGGGTAGTTTTGATTTGCATTTCTCTGATTGCTAGAGATGTTGAATATTTTTTCATATGTCTGTTGATTGATTATACACACATTTTGTTTCTCCATCTGTTGAAGGGCACCTAGATTGTTTCCATAGCTTGGCTATTGTGAATGTAGCTGCTATAAACATTGATGTGGCTGTGTCACTATAGTATGCTGATTTTAAGTCCTTTGGGTATAGACCGAGGAGTGGGATAACTGGATCAAATGGTGGTTCCATTCTAAATTTTCTGAGAAATGTCCATATTGCTTTCCAGAGTGGTTGATCATTTTGCAGCCCCACCAGCAATGTATGAGAGTACCTTTCTCTCCACATCCTCGAAAAAGTGGCCTTTCAGTGAACACGCCACCAGTCATTGCCATGTGAATGGATCAAGGTGGCAGTTCAGAGAAAGGAGATCAGCTGCTGCTCTAATTCTCAGTACATGGATATGATACAAGGTCTTGGAAAATTTACCATCAGTATTATAACAATTTCTGCAAAGGTGGGTTTTTTTGATGATTTTATGAAACAAGAGAGATTGTAAGAAAAGGTGATGAAAATGTTTAAATTCAGAAAGGACATTTAAAATGTTAACTACGGTGCCCTCAATACAACATTTTGGGGATAATCTGCTCTAGAACACCCTGATGCTACAGCACTATTTATTCAAAATCTTTTTTTCAAGAGAAGTGTTTCCTTCCAAGAAGTTTTTTTTTTTTTTTGAGAAGTCAGTCTTTATTTCCTTGTTTTGTATATAAAGCTGACTGAGTTGGTTGGGTTTTTTTGTCATTAGTTGAAGCAATCAAACCCCACATCCGCATCCAACTCCTGTGATACATCCTTAGCTTCAACCTCGGCTAGGCTGGGGATGCCTAGTACGTAGATGGGAGAATACAAAACGTTTTAAGGCCAACCGATAGGGCTTGCTGTGGAAGGAAAAAGCGTCTATAATGTCTGGCCATTCCATTCATCTTTTAAACCACATCTACCCTTTATGTTGCTTTCCCCTAATTTTCTGTGAGATGCTATTTTTTTAACCGAGAGTTTATTGACTAAATGAATCAGTGGCTTTCCTTTATTTCTGTTTGTATG
This sequence comes from Xerus rutilus, assembly GCA_028644305.1. NCBI lineage: Eukaryota > Metazoa > Chordata > Mammalia > Rodentia > Sciuridae > Xerus > Xerus rutilus. The sequence goes on from CM053402.1 coordinate 24,841,973, forward strand.
TCTCACAGTAATAATTTATTGCTTATGTCATATAACTCCTGTATGTTTGCTATGTTGTAGACATTGTGAAACTTAATTATTAATATTGTTATAATTGTCAATATTATAAATGGAATATTTTCCTCCATTATTCCATTATCTCTCAACTAGTTATTATGGACATGGTTGATATGTAAATAAAGCTGAATTGCCACGGGGCAGATTTCAACAGTGTTACATTTAGCTGAACACAGGACTTGATATTTCAAAGCATTAAAATCCAAAACCTTGGAGCAAATTAAATTTCATACATGTATGATTATGTAAAAAAAGAAGCCAAATATCATGTGTCACTATAATGCACAAATAAAAGCATTAGAAAACCCCAAATCTTTCTAGAAGGTTTGCAGGAAGGTACAGGAGCATGACACTGAGCGGCACTGAGCAGGCCAGGTGCTGTCTCTCATGCTTGTGCCAGCTGTGCCTTGTAGTTTCTCCATTCTCCTTTTCCAGATCTATCCTGCTTTTGCCACTCAAACCAGTATTTCCAGCTGTGTTCAAGCTCTGCCTGTCTATTACTCTGCTCAGCACCACCCAAGCTGAGAACTTGAGTGGCAAAGCATCCTGCATTAGTTATCTATTGCCGAGCGACAAGTTACCCTAACCTTAGTGCCTTGGAACATCTATTGTCTCGTGGTTTTCCATGGGTCCGAATCTAGGAGCAGCTTAGCTGGGTGGTTCTTGTGCAGGCTGTCTCATGAGGCTGCAGTCAGGCTGCTGACCAGGGCTGTGGTCATCTCAAGCCTTGAGGAGGAAGAGTTGCTTCCAAGCCTCTCCTGGGGCTGCTGGCAGGCCTTAATTCCTTGCTGCTTTGGTTTGAATGGTTTTGGGCCTGCCAAACTTGTGTGTTCGGAGCTTAGTTCCCAGCACAACAGAATTTGGAGGTGGGGCCTCAGGGGAGGGTTTTATGTCGTGAGTGTTTTGCCCTCACAAACAGAAGCAGAGAAACTGTGTCGCAAGCTCCTGGCATCTTGGTCTTAAACTTCCCAGCCTCCAGATGTGTGAGAAATAAATTTGTTGTTTATAAGTTACATAATCGGTGATATTCTTTTTAAAATAACACATATTACTAATTGTACATCCTAATTGTGTTCAGTGTGATATTTCCTTACATGCACATGGCATGCACTGATTCAATCCAGCTACTTTTTCCCTAGCCAGCCTTACATACCCTCCTAATCCCTGGAAGTCACTATTATATTTTCAGGTCATTTTTTTTTTAAAAGCCTCCACATATAGGAGTGAACATCCAGTACTTGTTTTTTCCTGTATTATTTCACTTAATGTCTTCCAGTTGGATTTCATTCTTCTTTATGGCTAAATAATACTCCATTGTGGATAACAGGATTCCACATTTTCTTGTAGTATTCTATTATTATAGCAGAAGGAAGTAGACTAATACTTGCCATGTGTGCCCTACATGGGCTGAATGCTTTTGTGATAAGGTAGATAGCTTTTCCCAGAGCAAATGAGAACAAGAGTGTGTGCCTGAGAAAACCCAATTCAGAGGACAAAGGAAGTGAATTAAGCCTCAATTCTTGAAAAAAGAAGGATTCAAGAATTGTGGACATAGCTTTAAAACCACCATGAAGTCTTCCTTACAGTGGTTCAGGAAAGAATATAAGTTAATAGGCCATTTTTTCATACTTAGCGTACATAGGAAAGCTATTGATTTCTGTGTTTGCATTTTGTACTTATCCAGCTAACTAAACTTTTATTAGATCAAAAAGTTCTCAGTGGATTCTCTTGGGGTTTCCAGGTAGATAATAATGTTTTTCCTTTCCACCAACATTTATACTATTTTTTTCTTCTCATTTTCCCAATCACTGGCTAGAATTACCCAAATAATAACAATAAATAATACAGATAAATAATAAAGATGATAGTGGACATCCCTGTTTCATACCTCCCTTTAATGGGAATGTCTTTAGGATTTCACCGATAAGAATGATGTTAGCTGTTCTTGGTTTATTACATTAAAGAAGCACTTTTCTTGTGGTGGTTTCCTAAGAATTTGTAGCTCTTCCTGGTTTTTGGAACTTGGTTTTATTATCAGGTTTTAGGCATTACATTACACACTCTTGGATTTCCTGAGGCTTCAAGTGAAGAATTTCCAGACTTGCAGAATCCCAGCCCTTGGCAAGGACAGACCCCATGTCCAAAGGGTCAGGCGGAAAAACATTTTGCTTACTGCTTACAAGTTCTTTTCTATTCCTCTTCTGCCACTGTCCCCTCAAGAACGCTTTGTCATATTCCATGTGTTGTCACAGGAAAGATTAGTGATAAGGAAAAAAAAAATTATATAGACAGAGGATTGCTCTCTTCTCAACTGGTCCAGATCAGATTTGACCACCCACGACTGGGCTCTATCCATTCCCTCTTTTTGCTCTTTCCAGGAGATAGTTGGCTGCTCTTGCTACTGTTTTTTGGATATAGTTTATCCTCTAAGAGTTCATGTGTTGGATGCTTTGTTCTCAGTATGGTGATGTTAGGAGGCGATGGGGCCTTTAAGAGGTGGGGTCTAGTGGGAGGTCATTGGGTCATAGGGGGCATTGCTCTTGGAAGAGGTCAAGGTGGTTTTTGTGGGACTCTGAGTTGCTTATCCTGAGAGGGTTGTTATAATAAGCATTAATCTGACTCCTCCCCTCACTCTGGCTTCCTTTCTCATCATGTGATCTCTCCCTCTTTTTAAAAAATATCTTTATTTATTTATTTTTATTTATATGTGGTGCTGAGGATCGAACCCAATGCCTCACGCATGGGAGGCAAGCGCTTTACCACTGAGCCACAATCCCAGCCCCTGATCTCTCCCTCTTGCATGTGCGCCTGCCAGTGTGATGCCATCCATCATGAGCTCCTCACTTGAGCCCAACCTCCAGAAATGGGAGCTAAATAAACCTTGTTTCTTTAAAAACCCAGCCTCAGTTATTCTATTATTGTAACAGAAAATGGACAGAGGTACTTGCCCAGACTGGAGATTCCTTCCATCACTGGCTAATTTGTGGACTGCAGTGCAGTATTTAGAGGAGCCTGTGTAGGTGGTTTTTCCCACAAATCATTTCTCCAGGAGAATGACTGATGGAAAACTGATCTCCGATAACCCAAGGCTTCCTTCACGGAGACTGTCAACATCCTACCCAGTTTGTCAACCATGCCCAACCCTTACATTACCGTGATTTTTTCTTTGCTGACTCAGGAAAACTGATTCCTAAACGGTTGGATAAAATGACCTTGTGTCTGGCCCACTTAAAGGACAGTCTTTAGCTTTGCCTCTCAAAGTGCTTACCTGTAGTATTGTGTCCCCTGGGGGCTTGTTGGGGCCAAACTCTCAGACCTCATCCAGATCTACAGAATCAGAATCTGCATTTTAACAAGACCTACAGGTGATCTCTATGCACATTAAGGTTTGAAAAGTGCTAGTCTAAAGCACCTCAGCTGCACTCCAAATCCTCTGGAGAGCTTTAAAAATAACCCTGATGCTCAGATCACAGCTTAGACTAGTGCATTGCAACCACATTGATTTCTCTCCTACCTCTCCACATTTGCCAATGTCTGGAGAAAGCTTGGTTGTCACAAGTGGGGTGCAGGTGTTATTGTCATCCAGGGACATTGGCAAACTTCCTTCCATACAAAGCACAGCTCTCAGAACAAAAAAATAATATCTGGCTCTAAAATGTCAATAATACGCAAGATGAGAAATTCAGAATTTTTGAGGGCAGGGTCCAGGCATCATTGGCTTCCCAGTTTTCCTGATGTTAAGAATCTCCTGGGTTACTTATTGATTATAGAGCTACCTGGGCCCTGCCATGAATGATGCTGAATTAGTGGGACTGGAATGGGGCTGGAATTTATTTTTAACATGTCCTCAGGTGACATTTGTAAACTCCATGCAGGGGCAGGGAGGGAATGTATGACAGGTTATAAGTTAATTTAGGAAATCTGTCTTTAAAGATGCACTGAAGTTGAGTTTGGGAGGGAGATATGATTTGGGACCTAGCCAGGGTTAGGGTGGAGGTGGGACTCCTGTGCACATTACTTCCTACTGAAAAGCTGGACCTTGTTCTCTATACCAGCTCCATCCCAGTATTCAGTCTGGTCTGCATCTGTGCATAGATCTCTCCAGGAAGGGAGATGCCCACTCAGAAGGTACTTACCACAAATTCATCTCAAAATGGGTTCATAGGCATCAGAAGCAAAAATAAGATAATGTCTAAGTGTTCACAGTCTTCACCTCCCCAGGATTTTCTGGAAGGATTCCAAAATCACCTGTCTTGCTCCTAAACTTTTGTGCTGATTAGGGTAAAGGGTGGGGAATATGGAGAGGCTAAAGGGTAGTCATACTGATTTATGGAGAGGGTAGTAGTGAGAGACAGATGATCAAAAGCAAAGACATCAGTGACTTTTCAGTGGGTTTTTTTTTTTTTTGGTGTGTAGTTTGGAAGTTTTTTTTAGAATGTAACATTATAAAATAGCCACAAACTGGGCCTGTCATACTTAACAATTTAGAAGGTTCCGCAAACACATCTCGGTCTAAACATCCTCTCTGCTCAAACTCGCTCCTGTGCAGGTCAACAGTGGACCGGATTTCTAGATCTGGAAAACCCTATGACTCACCATATAGCCTTTTGATGGGGTTCTGATGGGTTGCTTGGGGAAGGGGAGTGGGAGACAGGGGAAGGGCATCCGAGTGAGGGGCTGAGATACCGCTACAGACTTCACACAAGGATCTTCCCTGGTCTTGAGCAGTTCTGCTTTGAGACCCATGGCCTTTCCATTTATGAGGAGGTCTTCCAACATCTGAAGGTTAGTGGATTCCAGTGATGATTAACATATCCCACCACATCATCCTCCAGTGCCTTTACACACCAGAAACAGGGGTAGTAGGGGGGGTATTGGTTCTTGATAGAAGGGAAGACCAGAGATGATCATCTGTATTAGGACTCTCGATGCTTTGTTGCTGCTATTGTTTTAGAGAGCCTTCACTCTAACGATTTCCTGATGTTTAGATTGAAATGGGACTGCTAGTGCTTTGATGACTCAGTCTGGACTGGAGAGGGAGACTTAGGAAAGACAGTCCTGAAGATGATCTGACTCCCTAATGCCTATTGATGACATTTGGAACATGTCATTGGCTTTTCAGTAGCTGATGAGCAGGAACCAACCTGTCTTTTGGGGGTTCTGGGCCCTCACTGTTATTTTGAGGACATCCTCAGCCTATTTTGGACCTGTGCTTGACTGGGCTACTGGTCATGGAAATCCTGAGCTGAGCTTGACAGCAGCAGTCCTGAGAACCTAGTTTTCTGAGGTCCAGATGATGAGTTTCCAGCCAGATCTACACAAGACATTTGTTCAATTCTGCTCAAGGAATTGGCTTTCTCAAATTGAAGTCTTCTCCTCCACCCTGCTCACCTGTACTCTCAGAAGTTCATTTCCCATTTTTCCATAGTCTGATTCTGTAATGGGGTTCATAAAAGGAATGGATAGTCCAGGAGTTTAAAACCCTATTAAATTCCATCTGACCTTGAACCATACTAAATCCAACTCATTCACTGTTAAAATGGATTTTTATTGATTCCACTATGTGGTAGAGGTGGAGATGTACCACCCAGATCCCCCTTGAAGGAATGACCTGCCTCTAGCTATATGCTCCTTAAGGATCTGTCACTATAGAAGAGTCATCTTACCTGAAGCAATCTGCATCAGGTGGCTGAGTGAGGCGGGAATATATGGAGTATTAAGGCCTAGACATTTGATCTGACATGGACACTCCAACAGGAAGTATGTGATCCCACCTGCAATGCAGTTTGACCATTTCTTCTGCCCAGTCACGATTCTTCCTCTTTCCTTTTGCAGGTATTGATCTCTAATAAATTTCACCTCAAATTTCCTCTGTGCGTCTGCTTCAAGAAAGCCCTACCTGTGACACGCTGAGTGGACCCTATTGCCCAGGAATGTGCATGCTCCTTTGTTGGCTTTCTGAGAAGATGATCTGATTGGTGTCTACTTCCCAGGGTATGGTGGTAGTTCCCGATGACTGAGGTTACTTTGTAAGGCAATGTATTTTCTTATCATGCTGATGTTCAATGGGGTTGTTGTCTAATTATTGCTTTGACCAATCCAGGCAATGACCCCAAGACCCCTTTGGTTATCAGTGGGCAAAATGGGCTTTCTGGAACAGTGTTCTAGTGTGAGACTTGAGCAGGGTAAACTCTCTTTGACCCTCTTTTAAGGCCCTATTTCTGCCCTTTGCAATTTTCCTGGCCTACATCCTGGTTCTCTTTTGTAAGAAGTGTGTCATTTCAATTTGCAATTTCAACATGGGATGAGGAATTTTCGAGTAAATCTGGGTTTAGTGAGACAAATTAAAATCCAATTAAAGAAATAAAATAGTGAACGGTGAGTGTCTGTGAGAGGTTGTTGGGGGCTGGGGTGGGGATTGGTTTGAGCTCATACAAGAGCTGAAAATTACCCACGGGGGATGAACTCCTCTCTGAAGGCTTAGAAGGCAAAGCCAAAAATAGGGGGTAATTACAGGAGAGAGTCTGCGACCTGCTCAATGAGACGATGTGAGGCACAGGTTGCAGGGGAAACACATTTGATTAAAATGCAGCTTAACCTCTCCAAGAAAACTGCATTGGGAAAAGGGGGAAAAAAAAGAAGAAGAAAACTATAAATTGCCATGCAGCTTCACAAAGGCAAATGAGAGTCAGAACCTGAAAGTGACTGTACTTGTTTGTATATGCTCACAGGGACTCTGAGGAGTTAAAGTGAGTTTGACAACATTGATGGAGAACTTGCTGGGTTCCAGGTGTGTGCCAGGCTAGGGATACAGATGCAATGAAGAAAGCACAGACTCTGCCTCTAGAGCTTGCCAGCTATTGTAGAGATGGCTGGGAGTGTGCAGACATGAGCTGCCTTCTCCATTCAGGTGTGGTGACAAACTGCCATAGACTGGGTGGCTTGTAAATAACAGGTATTTAGTTCTCACAGCTCTGGAGGCTCCAAGTTCAAGATAAGGTCACCAACATGGTCAGGATCTGGTGCAGACCATCTTCTGTGTTGGAGACAGTTGACTTCTTCTTGCATTCTCACATGGTAGGGGCAAGCTCATTTCTTTCTTTCTTTTTTGGTACTAGGTTTGAACACAGGAGTGCGTAAACCACATCCCCAGCCCTTTAAAAATTAATTTTGAGACAGGGTCTGCTTAAGGGCCTCGCTAAATTGCTGAGGCTGGCCTTGAAATTGTGATTCTCCTGCCTCAGCCTCCCAGGTCTCTGGGATTACAGGCAATGCCACCACACCTGGCACAAGCTCTTCTTATAAGAATGCTCATCTTGTTCATAAGGGCTTCACCCTCATAACATGATCACCTTCCAAAGGCCACACCTCCTAATCCTCTTACATTGGGGGTTAGGATTCCAATGTATGAATTTTGTGAGGATGCAAATATTTGGTCCATAATAGATAGTCCACTCCCCTACTCCCAGAGGGATGGGCCTGGAATGATTCAGACGGAATTCTCTATGATGATCATGTGGGCCCCTAATTATCTGTTGGGGGGAGATGCTGCAGGTCTGAGAGAAGGAGGTTTGGGGTGCTGGCTGCTGGGAAGGGACAGGGAAGCATGGAGAAGCTTCCCTGTCTGGAAGGGACTAAGGTGAGATAAGCGAAGCCCGTAACTAGGACACAAAAATTAAAGGGGCACCAAAATTTTTTTTGATGTTGTCTTCATTTTTGTATTTTTGACTTTTAAAAAAATGCTGCATGAAAATATCACTTGCTTTCATTACTGGGTTTTGGAGTACCCCCTTGCAATTGTGCCCAAGGCAAGTCCTTGCCCTGTGGAGAAGAGAGATGGTATTTGTCCTCAGGGTGGCCCCGTGGACCCATTGCAAACCCTCTGGGATGAGAGAAGCTGTCAGTTGGAGGCAAAGGGCTGGTTTACACTAGAATCTCATGTGCAGTTTACATTTGAAGTTCTGGTTCTTAACACATAGTAGGCACTTAGAGTCTATCGAGTGGAGATGGATGTGATTCCTGTACGTCTGGTGGTGTGGTTAGTCTTCCTGGAACCCTAGGGTGAGAGTTGAAGAGATCTGGCTGACTACAAAAGCCAAAGCATGATCTTTCTCAGTCCCTCAAATACCAACGACACTCTCCTGCTTTGTTTTAAATTGTTAAAGGCGCAGAACCTAAAATTGCCCATTTTAACCATTGTTTTGTTACAGCTCAGTGGCGTTAAGTACATTCACATTATTGTGCGAATATCAACACAGTCCATCTCCAGAAAAATTTCAGTTTTCCAACAGACACTTATTTAACAATAATGCCCTGATTCTGGATCCCCTACCCCTGGCATTCACCAGTCAACTCTTTGTCCCTATGAATCTGACTACCCTAGATAGCTTTTATAAGCAGAATCTCAGTCCTTTTGTGAGCAGCTCACTGTATTTAATATAACGTCCTCAAGGTTCAGGTTGCAGCATGTGTCAGAATTTCCTTCCCTTTTAAGGCTTTTTAATGGTACCATTGTACATATACACCACATTTTGTTTATCTGTTCACCAGGTGCTCCTATCTTTTGATATTGAGAACAAAGCTGCTCTGAGCACATTCTTCCACTTACTCTTGGAGAAATATAAAAGGAAAGAAGTCCTGCAGGGCAGTCCTCATGTGGGTTCTATTTTACTCTCCACTGTGACCATGGCCTTCTGGATGGAGTCAGCAACTTCATTTCAGCTTCTTTGAAGACCCATTGTGTTCTAGGCACTGGGTTTAGTGTTACAGATACAAAATTGACTAAGGCATATGCCCTTCTCTTCAAATAACTCAGTTTAGTGTGGGGGAAGAGGATTAGGGAGCCTGCAGGGGCAGATGCATCAGCAAATGATTTTATTTGGATCTAAGTCAGTCAGAGAAGCGATTGCTTCATGTGTATTATTTTGGTCCTTGAGTGAGTGGAGAACTCCCTTAAGAGGAGGAGATTTTGCTAAAGTGGGTATTATAAGAACTGGGACTTAAAGGAGATTTTGGAGTCTTGATCAATATCCCCTTTTGAATTTACAGGCCACTCAAGTGAAGGTACCTCTAATACTGTGATTAGATAGTTCTAATGTTGGGACTACTGAGTTTGGTGCTTCCTGTCTGGGGGGCATCTTATACTGGGGAGACAAAGGGGCCACCCAGGAGGGGACTCAATCCATGATGCCTCCACTCTGGCTCTTAAACCTCACACCTGTATCCTAAAGGGAGATGGGCTTCAGAAAGTCCTTGAAACCAAGAGTCTATTGGCTGATTTCACAGGAATGCTTCATGGCTGAGAGGAAGCCATCCAGCCTATTAAAAGTCGTATACTCTCTTTAATGTGGATGATAAAACTTTAATTAAAGTGGTGATTAGAAACAGAATAATAATGACCGCTAATAAAGTAGTTTATAGGGATCGATAGCTTTACAAAGAGCAGCCCATTTGGTTCTGGTGGGTTGCTGCAGGCAGCCCCAGAGCATGGGCCCTGGGCAGGGTGAAAGGATTAGGGGAAGGGTTTACTGGAATAGAGAGATAACATAAAAGGCAATTTATAATGTGTGACTCCGAGCAATGAGCTAGGGAAAATGGAAAGCTGCGATGTGGATGGAATTCCTTGTACCTTTGCATTATGAATGAGCCTTACCCGACTGCAGCTACAGCCAGGTTTGGTTACTTACGTACAACTGAGCACCACCTGCATTGTTTTCTTTTTTGTTGTGGTTCATGTGTCTTGGAATGAAGAGAGGCAGGACAATTAAAACCACATGGAGACAACCTTTAGCAACTGATGCCCTTCTAATAATGATAATAATAATAAAGGCCAGGGCAATAGTGACAATAGTGGTAAAATAGCCATAGCAAGCACCTACTAAGTGCCAACTGTTTTCACATGTCCTCTCTCATCCCAGTGACTCTCCTGCTAGCTAAATAGGACCACCCTCCCTTTGGCAGGCGATGTGAAAGACATAGATTGAGAAATAAGATTGGGAAGGGAATGGTTCCCAGGAGGGTAAAATATTTAATTTAGGATTAGAAAGGCAGTGAGAAACTTGATTCAGTACGATGAAATTCCCTCATGGAGAGGGATTTTTTTTTTTTTTTTTAGTTCAAGGAATTTCAGGAAGGTTCTATTTACCTTCTCCCATGCCTCCCCACCCTGTTCCTTCTATTACAAACGCAAATGGGACATTGGAAAGGGTGAGGAATCTGGAATGAGGAAGATACAGATGCCAGCTCTGACAGTCCCTGGGGTTCCACTTAGGCTCCTTGAGCTTCAGTATTGTCATCAGTAAAATGGGGCTAATATTTACCTCCTGGGGATTTTGCAAGAATGAAATTAGAATTTAATAAGAGATTAGTTACAAGATATCCAGCAGATCAGAGGTGTTTAAGGAATATTGGCTTCTCAAAATATTTTTCACCTGGGCTGGAGCAGAGAGTTTCTATCAGAGGTTGGGAATAGGGCAGGGGCCACATGGCTGTGGTTACCAAGACCTTAAAGACTTAAGGAGATGGAACAGGATGAAGAGGAGAAACAGGGTGGTGCTTGAGGAGAAGCCTGGAGTTGAGTGATTAGTTCTGTTGAGAGGTTTGGAAAGTTATCTCTGAGAATTGACCTGTGGAGAGTGGTGACAGAGAATGGGAGAGCAGTGTCTGAGATTGGGGTCTCTGATGACTTCATGGCTGTGGCATACTTGGTGTCTGGGAAAGTTTCTGTGCAAAGGCGCAGGATGCCTAGCTTCTGTGGTAATGCCCTCCATAAGGAGGCTCTGTGCTAGAGTCTTATCAGCCTCGACCTTGATCTCAGGAACACAGCTCCTGGGAATGGAGGAACTCTCCTGCTAGACAACCACAATGTTTCCCCAAGCTCCGCTGCTCCTGAACCTGCCGCATAACAGTAACTTTAAACAATGGACTTCCTTGAGAGCTACACAAAGCTCCTAACATTGCACATTACAACTGTAGAATGTAACTGCGGAATAAGCTGCATAATGTTGCTAACTCTGTAACTTTCATGAATACAAATAATAATGCTTGCATAGTCTTTAATCTGATAATGAGACATATATAAATAAAGACTGCTGGGGTAATTCTTTAGACCTGCTTCTCCATCAGAGAGCAGCGCTCCACCTGACCCCAGCTGTATCATCAAAAACATCTGTACGTGTGTGAATCTTTAATTTTCTTCGCCCCTCCTCGGAACCTGCTAGATTGGCTGCACTGGTCCCGGCATTGACCATTGGTTTCAGCAGGATGTAGTGACCTTGTTAAAGGGCGCTTCCATGGAGAAGTGGGGGTGGCCAACTAAGGAACAATGGGAGGAAACTAGGAGAAGAACTTGAGACAGTGAGTGCAGATCTCTCTGTATTCTCATGAAGAGACGAAGAGAAATGGGGTAAGAACTGGAGGGATGTGGGGTCAAGGGGGATGTGGATTTTCCATTTGCTGTGAAGATGAGTGACACAATGACATGTATGTTTGCTGATGGATATGACCCCATGGATGGCAAGGAAGCCAGTGCCTGAAGGGACGAGAGAAGATCCCATGCAGGGATCCAGTAGAGGTGGCAGCCTTAAATCAAGTGAGGACACTTCCCCAGAGTCTCTGACAAGGTTGTTCCCGAAGCTGAATTTGCCCAGACAATAAAAATGATAGAAGTACTTAAACAGGAAAATTTCTAAGAGCGATATGTGTTAAGAAGGAATAAAACAGTAATGTGATGGAGTGAGGACGCACCTTAGGGAAGAGAGCCCCGTCTAGCCCAATGCTCAGGCTCAAACCCTGAGCTTTGTAATTTTCTATTTAAATGTTCGCAAGTGCAATCCATTAGTACATCCCGTGGTCTCTGTTTCCAAGTTTTTCCATCTCTCTGTTCCTACCCACATAAGTCATCCTTTCTTTCTTTTTTTAAAAAATTTTTATTAGTTGTTGACGAACCTTTATTTATTTATTTATTTATTTACATGTGGTGCTGAGAATTGAACCCAGTGCCTCACACGTGCTAGGCAAGCGCTTTACCACTGAGCCACAATCCCAGCCCTCATCTTTATTTCTTATTGGATCCTTGTAGCACTTTCCTAACTGATCTCTCAGCTCTAGCTCTGCCTCCCCTCCCCCATCCCTCTTCCATAAAGCATCCAGAACGGTCATTCCAGAGCAGAAATGTGACCAGTACACTTTCCTGCTTAAGGGAATGGTTTCCATTTAGGATCCTCTCCCTCCATGCCACACATTCTGTTTGATGACCTACAAGGACCTACAAATCTGGTCCCTGCTTGCCTAGCCAGCCTTACCTGTCTCTCTTTTCTCCTTATTCACTCATACTGGCTTTCTTTCTGACTTTCCAACATACCAGGTTCCTTGCTGCCTTGGTTTATTTTTTCTGGTGGTGACCAGGAATTCTCTTTCCTCAGATCTGTTTATGGATCTTTTCTCATCATTCGACTCTTAAATGTCACTTCCTGAGAGAGGCCTTTTCCATCAGCCCTGGCTAACTTTCTTTCTCCGATCTGCTCTTTATCTTATTACACTTTGTTTTCTTGATTGCACTTAGCACCTGGAAGTATTTTATTTATTCATTTTCATGTGTTTGGCTTCCTTCCAGTAAAATATATAGTTGTGGGAAGCTATATCCTTGGGATCTGAAATAATCAATCCCTTGCACATAGTAGGGGTTCAGTAAATATGTGTGGAATGCATGAACAAAAAGTATCTAAAGGACTTGTTTACCCTTGGATGCAATATGAAATTCCTATTCACCTCTCCCTACTCCCTTCTATTCTTGCCCCCTCTTTATTCATTGAATGCAAATTTCATAAGGATTTGGACCACAACACAGAAAGGCTTGAGAGGAAATACTGCATAATCCAGTGATTCTAAGACTCCCCAAGTTCTAATTAGCCTGGTGTATGGCATTGATGCTAAATGAACTGTAATAGTCTTATCAGGTCAAAATCCAGCTTTGTAGGGCAGCCCAAAATAGAGTCTGTGCACATTTATTCTTTAGCAGGGTGGTCTGTGGAGTCTCTAAAGGTGTATCAGGGTTTAATAGACAAATAATATACTTGGTAGAATCGTGCACTGAGAGAGTTGCTTGCAAGCTCTCTGGAGTGTGGCTTCCGGATATTGAAGTTTCCTTCAGGTGCACTTGGGGCCTGGGATGGATGGTTTCAATTAGAATTCAATTAGCATCAATCAAGGTGAACTCTAGGGGCAGACAATTCATCCCCTATGCCCCTGCCCCAACTTCCCCCTAGCCCTCCCCTCTCTCAGGGCAGCTCCGACACAAAGCTCTCATTGGAACGGAGTGAAAAGGAAGTGCTTTCAAATCAGTTCCATGTGAAGTAGGGAACACTTGACCCTCATATTTAAGGCCATTCTGGAACCAGCAAGCTCTGGCCCTCCCATGTGACACTTTACTGAGGGCCTGTCCTAGGTTCCTCAGTCATCGGCATAAAACGTCCATTCACAGCCTTAGCCCTGCATCACCATGGCCGCGCATCCTAGCACAGCTTGCTGGCCAGAGTTCTCCTGGCTTCTGGCTTGAGCAGTACTGCAGTCCTAGATTTGACACCGAAATTGCCTTTCGCTGCTTTTGAAATCTAATGCTTCTAGGTTTTCTTTACATAATCATAAATATATTATGATTTCGGTGTGTCTGACTATTGGAACACAATGAGGTTTTAAGGGATAATCTTTTTTTATATTTATTTTTTAGTTGTAGGTAGACAGAATATCTTTATTTTTATGTGGTGCTGAGGATCAAACCCAGTGCCTCAAGTGTGCTAGGTGAGCACTCTACCATTGAACAACCCTAGCCCTTTAAGGGATAGTCTTAATCCAATCATCCAGTGGGAATTTTGGCTCAGTGGAGTGTGTTTTTAGGAATACTACTTACCTGGCAATTTCATAGACCTCTAGTAATATTCTAGAAGAGTCCTTTGAAACCAGTGGTTGAATCTTCAGAAACCCAAATCAAGTCTCTCTAGCAAACAAAACCAAACCAAAAACAAACAAACAAAAATAACAAAACTTCCCTGGGGAAGTTCTTGGCCCAGGTTAGAATTTTTCCATGAAGTTGAGGATCTTCCTATCCTGAGATGTGAGCCCACTGTTAGCATGGAGAGAGTTTGGGTGTGGCACAGGTGATGTCAATCCCGTGTTCTCCAGACCTTTTTCGGAGGGGAACTCCTCTTGGGTTCCTTAGTGAAGAGCAGACACAATAAGACCCCTTCTTGGGAATGGAGCAACATTGTCCTGATGCTGGTGGCGGAAGGCTGTCCCCATCATGTCCATGGGAACAGAGGAGTACAGGGACAGCCACTGGGGCAGTGAAGGGATTTCCTGGCATCATGAGCTGCAGTTGATTTAAATACATTTCAGCAGGAAGGAGGGGCACCCATGGCACAAGGCAGAGCATGTCAGTGGCCATGAGGGGGTGCTGTCTTCCCTTTCCCTGGGTGAAAGGACTCCAAGGGCTATGGAAGGCAAAGGCTCAAGCCCTTCTAGATTGCTCCCCCCACTTTTAGCCATGGCTTCTATAGATTTCTCTCTTGTTTTGTTTTGTTTGTTTGTTTGTTTATTTATTTGTACCAGGGATTGAATCCAGGGGTGTTTTACCACCCAACCACATCCCCAGTCCTTTTTATTTTTTTATTTTGAGACAAGGTCTTGTTAAGTTGCTGAGTCTGGCCTTGAACTTGTGATCCTCCTGCCTCAGTTTCCCGAGTTGCTGGAATTACAGACTTGTGTCACTGTGCCTGGCTTTTTATTTTTAAACATTTATTTTATTTTAAAATATCTCAGCATGTTCCATCCTCATGGCTCTTCACAT
>CM053402.1:24857371-24873952 GCA_028644305.1 Xerus rutilus
CCTCCTGAGACATTAAGGTTCTGTTTCCAGAAGCCGTGAAGATGTTATGTTACATGGCAAGGGGGATGAAGGTTTCAAATGGAATGAAGGTGGCCCATCAGTTGACCTTGGATAGAGGGACTATCCTGGGTTATCTGGGTGGGCCTGGTGGAATCAAGAGTGTCCACATAAAAGATAGAGAAGGGCAGGAGAGTCAGGATCAGCATGATGGATTCGAGACAGGCTCCAACTGCCATTTCTGCCTTTGAAGATGGAGGAGGCTGTGAGCTCAGTGTTGTGGGCAGCTTCTAGAAACAGGGAAAGAAAAGAATAGATCCCCCCTAGACTCTCCAAGAAAAACCATTCTGTCCAGCACCTTGGTTTTTGCCCAGTGAGCCCCTTTGCAGACTTCAGAAAAGTGTAAAATAATGAATGTGTGTTGTTTTAAATCACTAAGTTTGTGGCCATTTATTAGAGCAGCAGTAAAAAACCAATGGATTTCCCTTTCAGGATGACCATGTGCCATCTGGAAGATCAGCCCAGTCTTGAGAAGACAAGGTAACATGATGTGAAAACCTTTCCAAACAGACAGGGTACAGACCCCTCTTGATGAGTATGACCCACCCAGGGCTCATCCCGGCTGTCCATTCCCATTTGGAAGCAGGGAGAAGAAAACTTTTAATACCTTTTTAGTGTTCTTCAGTAAATACCTTGCTTAATCCTCCCTATTTTTCCCGATGAAGTCTTTGAATTTTGCCATCAAGGACTACATTTTCGTCTGACAAAAATACTTGAAGATGATTTTAAAAATTATCAAGTCATAGAAGCAAAAAATATTAATGTGGGTTTTCAAACTTTTTATTTGCTTAATTAATGGTCCCTTTTTATCCAATAAGTTGTACTTAGACAGAAAAAAATATAAAACAGGTGATGGGGGCTGCGATTGTAGCTCAGTGGTAGAGTGCTTGCCTTGCATGTGGGATGCACTGGGTTCAATCCTCAGCACCACATAAAAATAAATAAAATAAAGATATTTGTGTCCATCTACAGCTAAAAAAAATTAAAACAAAACAAAATAAAACAAAAACCACAGGTGATGGAATGTTGTTTAGGTGGATATGGGACTGATCACAGGGAGTGGAGAGGATTCCAGAGTGTGAACTCCTTCAGTTCCAGAAGAACTGTCATCCCAGACTTGAACTTTCATCTGACAGTTAATGCCAGGAGCAGACTTGAACCTGGGCTGTAGTCTTGGCTCTTAGTTTGTGTTCTTTTCACTCTATTACATTGACCTAAAACCAAACTCTTGTTTTGTTTGATTTCTTATCTCACTGGTAAGGCAGCACTCACCAGTATTCTCTGGTGGTTGGGTGGCAAAATAGTTTTCATCCAGGAAGTTCAGGCTCAAACATGTTTCAGCTGCTAAAATAGTCTTTCATTCTGTTACACCCATTCTACAGGTGAGGAAACCGAGGTTCAGAAAGGTCAATAATACACCTTTCATGCATTTTTCAGCTCAGACCTCAATCGGCAAGTCTCTTCCCATTCAAGGAAAGGAGAGTCCTCTTTCTCTCACATAGTGTGGGAACTGCTGCCACCAAGTTGGGCATTCTGGTGAAAAAGAGTCACAGAAACAGGAGCATTTCCCATTTGTGGGAACAGACAGACAACACTGTGTGTGTTTTTTGGAGCACAGGAGAGGAGAGTCACCTTCCAGGAAGACTGATGAAAAATAATAACATTCTTAAAGATTTCTCTTTGAGCAGGTGAGATTAGATATTAAGACTTGTGGTAAGAAGCCAGCTTGGGAAATAGATAATCTCCAAAATCTGGAGGAAGAAGGAAGGATCCATCCTGGGTCCACACTGAGAGTTGTCACCCTGATAACCAATATCCAACTCACGTCTTCTGGTTCATTTAACACACAGGTACACAGTAAGCAGTTCTTATTCTGGAGTGAGGCTCTGCCCAGTGTTTACAAATCCACCCTAGGCATCGCTGTGTCTCCTGTCAGGGCCAGCTGGTACACACCTGCGTGGCTCACCTGTCAGCATCTGTTCTGATTGGTGGATTGAATATCACCCCTGATATAAGCACCAGCAGCAGTCAAGGTCCTGGTGCCAACAGAGAGGCGTGTAAGGCAAGCGGGGCCACCAATAGCATTCGTCCTCAGGAAAGGGCATTTTGACATGGGTGTGCTAGGAAGCAATGGCAGTTTCTAACTGTCTTCCACAGACACGCACATTTCAGCACACTGTGCTGCTGCGTTTCAGGTGATGAAGAGCATTTTTCAATCTGATGGGTTTCATCTGCATTTTATTAGTCTATTTCTGGAAAAACTACCATTTGTACATCATTTTCCTTGCAGTTTTGTCTTTATTATCGCCCTCCCCACCTCGGCTGGTGGGTCCAGGATTTGATTTGCTCTTAGCTCTTGGCACATTTCTCATTCTCAGAGCAATTTACCCTCCGTGACAGTCCATCCGTCTCTCCTGTCCCCATTTATGAATACTCTGCCTTTTCCAATTTCCCTTCTTTCCTTTTTCACGTCAGCCCTAGTCTTCCCTGACCTTTTCCAGCTCTTTGGATGGGCTGTTGTTCCTTAAGGAGGCTGTTTGATTGTTGGGGATCTTGCAGACATCTCTGACAGTGTTTCTTCATACCTGGGCCTGTTGTCACTCTCTCTTAATGGTCTCATTGACCTTTAGTTGTGTTGTAGTGGTTTGTGATTTTTATCTTACTGGAAAAAAAAAAAAAAACTACAAGCATTAAATGTGTTCTTACCTCCTTACTGTATGCCTGCTGGATTTGCTGGGAGAGACCATGTAGGTTGATGGCTTTTAATGACCACCTCTGAAGCTTATGGGGGATTCTTTGCTGGATGACTGGTCATTGCTGTTGAATGTCATCAAAGTAGAATGTACACCAGGGGTCAGCCCACTTTTTCTATAAAGGGCTGGATAACAAAGATTTTCAGCTTCTTGGAACATAAGGTTTCTGTTGCAATGACCCATCTGCTGCTGTGGTACAAAAGCAGCCCAAGACAAATGTAGATGGATAGACATAAATGAACCTTTCTCCCCACATTCTCACCAACATTTATTGTTGTGAATATTCTTGATAATTGCCATTCTGACTGGGGTGCTTTAAAAAATTGTTCATTTTTTAGGTATACATGACAGTAGAATGTATTTTGACATATCATACATACATGGAGTATAACTTATTCTAATTAGGATCCCATTCTTGTGGTTGTACATGATGTGGAGTTTCAGTGGGTGTGTATTCATATGTGAACATAGGAAAGTTATGTCCGATTCATTCTGCTGTCTTTCCTATTCCCATCCCCCTCCCTTCTTTTCATTCTCTTTTGTCTAGTCCAATAAACTTCTATTCCTCTCTCCTCCTCTTATTGTGTATTAGCACCAAAAGCAAGCAAACAAACAAACAAACCATCATTCATCTTGGAATTCTTGACTAGGTTACCTTGGGAGGGGGAGAGTGTCAGGGGAAAGGGAGCTTGGTGCAAGGTGTTACCATATGCTATTTATGGCACTGCCAGAGTGCCCTTCATTCAGGACGGCTAGAGGGAGTGGGCTGTGTTATAGGTTGGTGATAACCCGAGCTGGGAGATGGAAAATTTGGCTCTAAATCCTGGATATTTTTCTCAGGAGCTGAGTAAATTTGGGTGAGTTGCTATGTTTTTTAATTTCACTGTTCTTATCTGCAAAATGGGGCTATTTTATTTTATTATTACTTTATTATTAACTTTAATATTTTTTACTGCTCTATCTCACATCTCTGAACATCAGTTTCCAGCTAGCATGAGTTTGCATCTTCAGGATGTTGTTTTCTTTTAATATCATGAGGATAATGTAGCAAATGAATTGTAATGGAATCTGTGTATAACAGGAAATTCAAATATTAGTAGCTTATGATCTAGGTATTATTTATTTATTTTTTACCACTCAGTTGTTCAGGGATTATATGATAGCTTCACAATGTCAACAGGGACTCAGAATCCTGCTATCTTTCTGTTCTCTTTGTCTTTGTATTTTTGTCCTCAAAGTCCCTTCAAAATCTCAAGGTGGCCACTACAGCTCCAGCCATCACATTTACATTTCAAGTAACAGATCAGAGGAAGCAGTAAAAACAAAGACCTTTTAAATAACTTTCCTGGAAATTCTGTCCAATAATTTCCATTTATGTGCCATTAGACAATCCCATCTTCCAGTATATGCAGTGTTTTAGTTTGTTACATTACTGATGTCCATAACATACAGGACAAAGAGATAGAACAGATATGAGGAATGAAAATAGCAGTTTCTGCCACACACAGATTTTTAGAAAGGTGAGAAGTAGATAGGTGTATCTACCATACCCATACTACAGAATTTCTGTATCACTTTGGACATATTTTTCCAACATCGAAACAAATGAACTTATACAATGGGCAATATGACCATATTATATTTCATTAAGAAAGCATTCTATGAGCAATCTTATTTGCCTTAGTTTGTCTTACTATAGATAGCAGTGTCGTATCAGGTATAATACTAAAAAATAAAACAACAAAAATTACTCAAGATGCATAGGAAGGATTTGTGAAGCTTCACTCTGGAATAGACTCACTTACCATATATACTTTTCAGAAGTGAACTACAAGGATCTCCAAAGGCTGATGCAGGTGTCTGTCCTCCCTTAGCCTAAGCTGAGGATGATTCTCAGTGACGACTTGCCAAGAATCCTTTTTCCTTCAGGTTCTGGGAATCATCTACTTCCCAAGTTGGCTTCTTACTACAAGCCCTAATAACCAATCTCACCTTCTCAAAAAGAAGTCTCTAAGAAGTCCATCATTCCTCATTGATTTCTGTGGAACACAACACTTTTCTCTCCTGTGTTCCAGCAAGCACACAGTGCTGTCTGTCCATTCCCATGGATGGAAAAATGCTCTGGTTTCTCTGACTCTTTTCCACCAGAATGCTCAGGTTGGTGGTGACAGTCCCCACATTGCAAAGGGAAGAGGATTTTCATTGCCTGGAATGGGAAGAGATACTTGCCAATTGAGGTCTGAGCTAAAAGTGGATGTTCTCTTCATGAAATTCCATTGGATAACCCACTCACCACCTAGCCCAGCATTGGCAGCTCTTGTGTTATTGTCTAATTATGCTTTTATTATGTGGGTACCATAGTTACCACCCAGTAGCTGGATAGGAGAGCCCCATGAATAATCTTGTGTGTATGTATGTGTGTCTATGTGTAGTATAAATATTATGTGTGTATATATACATAATATACATTATATATACACATGTATTTTATATATATATACACACATACATATATACATGAATACAATGACTAATCCTGTACATTTCTGCTTATTTTTTTCCTTTTATTTAAGTTGGAGACTTAGGAGAGCAGAGTTTGGGGTTGGGAAAGAAGGGAGAAAGAGAGAGAAAGAGAGAGAGAAAATTAGGGATAGGCTAGGTGTTGGAGGGCCAGATATGGCTAGGAGTGGAAAGAAAAGTTTTGAAAATGGTCATTCTGGAGAATGTGTTTGGATCCCATTTACATTTTTAGAGAAGTGCAGGTAAATAACTTTTGATGGTTGGATCATCCTTTTCTTTTTGGCCAGGATACTCTCAAAGAATAAATGATGAGGGATCCATACAGTGCAGATTATATTTTAGTAAGAAACAATTTTTTTCTTATTAAACAAGCAGTACATATCCATTGTAGAAAAATGTGGTTAGTCTGTTGTTCACATAATAGCACAGACTGGGTGTGTTTAACAAAAAGGGGGTTATTTTGGCTCATGGTTCTGGAGGTTCAAGGTCTAGAGGTGGCTTCTAGTATTGGCCTTCTTGCTGTCAGAGTCTGGAGATGGTGCAGGGCATCATATGGTGAGAGGCCCTATCCCTAAACATGTAGTTGGATTAAGTTTCCACCCTCTCAGAACTTCACAATGGGAATTCAATTCCAGCGTGGGTTTTGGAGGAGACGAATCATATTTAAGCCACAGCAAATGGGGGGTCCATTTGTGAGGTTTTATGAAGTTGCTGTGTATGGATGGTAGCCTCTTTGGGTGGACGGACAAAGAGACTTGGAGCAGATTTTTCTTCAGGGAAGAGTTAATCAACTGGCCTTGAAGGTTATACAAATAGAAGACTCAGTGGCTACTTTCCATGATGGAGAAAGGATGTGAGAGGGCCTTTGGTCACCTGATACAACTTGCTCCCTGGAAACACTTTGATATAATGGCTGGTGCTTTGAAAAGATGGGTCCCTATGTACTGGGGCTTAAGAACTACTGGGAGGAAAGGATCAAACCCCTTTGAGGTTCAAAGTTAGCATACACTCCCAGATGGATTACAGTGGGCCCCAGGCAGATATGCTGATTGGAAAGAGGAGTAAGGGTTCCAAAAGGTACTTGTTATGAGAGATAGGACACTGGCTAGTGACTGAACCTGGAGAAAAGGATCTGCCTGTGAATGTAAATTAAGATCCACAACTGTGGATAAACACACAAGGAGCACCATAGAGGAGCTACTATGGAAGATCCTCAAGGACAACCAAAGATGCCCTTGAGTCGAGCAAGGCTCTGGGAGAGCAAGGGCAATAATCAACAAAGAGGCAGCCCAGATTTTTAACAGCAGCAGGTACATGAAAATGGACCAGTGTCTGCCAGTGGATCTGGAGTTCCTCTACTTTTCTTTTTACCTAGCAGTTGAAAATAGAACTGAGCAAATTTGATGATTCTTGGACCATTCAGGAAGGGAGTGAGGCTCAAGCATGAAAAAATGAGCACCTTGCTTACATGAGAATGTTTGAGTGATTCTCTGATGTATAGATAAGTACAAATATGGTTTATTGTACCCTACACTGGCAGGGTGGTGCATATTCAGCTACATTAGAAAAGACAGATCAGTTCAAAGAGAGGAAAAAATAAGTTCTAGTGTATTACAGCACAACAGAGTGACTATAATTAATGATAATTTATTGTATATTTTAAAATAGCTAGAAGGGAGTTTGTATGTTTCCAACACAAAAATGATAAATGTTTGAGATGATGAATGTGCTCATTATCCTGATTTGATCAATATACTTTGTATATTGAAATATCACATTGTACCTCATAAATTTGTACAATTATTGTGTGTCAACTAAAAATAGAAAAAGAATTCACAACTCCCATGATAATTATTCTAATACCTAAGTATATTTTCTTCTAGATTTTTCTGTTTATAATTATAGACATATACAATGGGAACACCTTGTTTTAAAAATGGCTGTTTTTTTCTTTACAGTATCATATACTTTTCTTGTTAATATATAGTCATCTCAGTATCATTCAGAGTAGCTGAGATATCCTCTTTTTGTGTACACTGTATTTTGTGTATTGAATGTTATGGTTTGGATATGAAGGGTCACCCAAAGCTCCTGTGTTAATGCAGGAATGTTCAGAGGTGATATGATTCCATTATGAGAGCTGTAACCTAATCAGTGGATTTATCCATTTGATTGATAATTTGAAAGCACTGCTGTACTGGGTAGTGACTGTAGGTGGGGCATGGCTGGAGGAGGTGGGTCACTTGAGCGCATGCCCTGGGGATATATTATATCCTGTCCCACCACTCTTCCTCTCTCTCTTTTCTTCCCAGCTGCCATGAGCTCAGCAGCTTGCTTCTTCTGCTGAGCTCCACCATGATATTCTGCTTTTCCTTGGTCCCAGAGCAATGGAGTGGGCCAACCATGGACTGCACCACTCTGAAATCATGAGCCAATAAACTTTTCCTTCTCTAAGTTGTTCTTGTCAGGTATTTTTTGTCACAGCAACAACAAACTGACTAATACAAATGTGTAGTCATGTATTTTGCTCCATAAGATGATGTCATTTTCCTGCTTTGCTGTGCACCTGCCTTCAGTTGGAGGCAGTGTTGAGCAGTGGCTCAGAGGAGTGGGCTTTGGGTTCAGGCAGGCTGTGGCATTATTTTGGGGTCTGCCACTATAAACTGTGTGATTTTAGGGAATCCACTTCATTTCTCTTAACTCTCAGTTTCACCAGCAGTGAAATACATATAACAAGGGCAACCTTATAGCATTGTTATGAGGATTAAATAATCCATGAGGCATGTGATGTGCTTAGCACAGGGCCTAACAGAATAATTATGCAGCCACTGGTATGTGCAACAGCCCTTCATTCATTAGTCCAATAACAATTTCTAAATAGCTGTAGAGTGTCAGTCAAATGCCTGGACTGAAAAAGTAGAATATAGCCTCATTCCTACCCTTAAGAAGCTCACAGGTAACGGCTACAGAACAAGGAGATAAGTATTGCAATATTGAGGAATGCACATAGGATCCAGGGGTTAGGAGAGACACTACGTTAGGATTCCTGGGTGTCTGTGTCTGTCAGGAACACAATCCCAGGCACTCTAATGCTTGTCTTTACTTCTTTTCTCTAGGAAACAGAAGTGTAGTACAATAAGAAATACATACAATTTGTTCTAGGGACAGAACTCCTAAAACTTTCAGAATTTATGGAGTCAGAGGAGTGTCTTTTCGTTGATCATAACAAGCCCCTTTTGATCAAACCTAAGTTTAGGCTAATGAGTGACTTAAGGTGGGTGCCTACATAGCCTCAAGATGGGCCTGGCCACATGTAAGGCCAGGTGATCAGAAGGAGGGCACTTTCAGCCTACCACCGACTTCCAGGGAGAGGGGGATCTAAAGGCCTCTAAAGGGAGGGTTGGGTCGCCAACATTGCAACAAACAAAACAAAAAAGATCTCTAAAAAGTCTTGCACATGGAAGTATCAGGAGGTGTCATTGGTGAGCACATGGAGGTGTCAGGAGTGTTCTGTGCACACAGCAGGCATGGAGCTCCACTCCCATGCTCTCCTCCTCCCTGAATTTTGCCATAGCATCTCTCCCATAGGGCTATTCCTGGTTGCTTTCTTTATGATAAGCCGGTGTCGTATAAGTCAAATGTTTCCCTGTGTCCTGTAGGTCATTCTACTAAATTATCAAACCAGAGGAGGGGGGCTATAGGAACCCGTGGCTTAGAGCAGGAAAATGAGGGGTACTGGAGGCCTGGACTTGTGATTGGCATCTGAAGTGGGGGCTGTCTTATGCACTGAGCTTTTCTCTTGAGCGTCATCTGATGCTCGCTCCAGGTAGACAGTATCAGAATTAAATCGAATCATTGGATACTCAGTTGGTGTCCAGAGAGTTAGATAATTACTTGATGTGGAAAAAAATCCACACATTTAGTGTCAGAAGTGGCGTGTGAGTAGAACAAAAAGTGTTTTTCCGAGAAGAAAAAACCAGTTTCTTCTGGCATGGCAGGTAAGGATGACCAGGGCAACTTCACCAGCAGGTGTCTGTGAGCTTGCTGCTCTGTGGCTCCATCCCCTAATTCTTTGTCTGCTGAGACTCAGCCTTAGGATGGCTGGTTGGCCCAAGTCGAGATCTCATTTGATAATACCCATTTCTATTTGAAAAGAAGAGAGGCGATTGCTTTCAGGGACCACCTGAAATGAACTGAGTTACCTGGGTCAGGAGGAATGGTGGCGACAAGCTCAACACCACAGTCTAATGCCTTGAAAGCCACATGAGAGAGGGACACTTCATGACTCTCATCTGAAGAGCACATTGAACAAGAAGCCTCATGCTTCCCTCTGTTTGCAGATACTAGAAGCATAAAACAGCTGGGATTTTCCTCTTGATACTTGTACTGAGGAGGGGTTCTGGAATATGTGCCTAGAGATCAAGGACTGAGGGAGAATAAGGAAGGATGCTTCTTTAGACAGGGTCTCCTGAAATGTGCAGCATGTGTGTTTTATAGCTGAAGTGCAAGAAGGTTTACTTTCTTAGGATAATTTGGTTTTATTTAGATTAGGTCTTTGAAGTATCACATTTATACACATTGAAGGGTTACATGCAGCTCGGTAGGATAGGAGGCCTTGATTGTTGAGTGATTGTATCACAGAGCACAAAGGGACAATTCTTGCACCTATTAAAGGAGGAGTTACATAGGTAGACAGGTGTTTGTATCTTTGTGTATATAAAAGATAAGCCTGTGTCCATTAGACATGCTTTTCCCATTCAAGCCCTCTGTCCCCAAAGCAAAAGGGTGATGAGTTAACATCCATAAGTGGCAAAGGATTATGATTCTTAATATATAAAGAACTCTTACCAATCAATAACATAGATAAGCCAATAGAGAAATGGACAAAGAGTACAAACAGATAATTCAAAGAAGAAAAAAAATAAAGACTGACAAAAAATATTTGGACAATCACATACATTCTTTAATAAGCAGGGAAATAAAAAATTAAGTAGTAATGAACTAGATGTCATTTTTAAAACTAGATCGGTAAAAGCTAAAAAGTGATAATATCTAGGATTAAATGGGATTGTGGAGCAATAGGAACAATCATACTATAAAGGAAGTATAAGTCAGTAGAGTCTCTATGGAGGATAATTTGAAAGTCCAATTTGAAGTGCAATTCAAAATGAGCATGCTTTCCCTCAGAAATTCCAATTTCAGATTTTTGTTCTAGAAGAATATTTTTTCATGTGCACAAATATGTGCAATGATGATCATTTCATAATTGCTTGCAATTGTAAAAAAGTTACCAACCTGTCTATCAAGTGGAAGTTGATTAGATAATTTGATGTATTCATACTGTGGAAATAGATTTAACTGTTTGGAATCACAAGACAGAGATACACATGTACAACCTTGGGAAGATATAAAATCTATTATAAAGTGAAAAAATTATGTTGTATATTTCACATAGTATATATGTAACATATGACCTCATTTATTATTTTAAAATCCACAAACTATATTCATATGCATAACACACACATATGTACATATGTGTGCATTTTTTTTAAAGTTTGTAAAGAGAAAACCTAAATTGTTATATTGTTATGTAGCTATGTCTGAGAGGATAAAATTGAGAGTCAGAGATGGAGGACAAATAGAAACTTCTTTTTTTATTCTCTAAATTTTTTAATGTTTCAACATTTAATTCTGGGAATGTGTTCCTGGATTATATTCCAAGAAAAAGTCAGAAGTGTCAGGTCACATCTCATTCTAGAAACTGCAAAGGGGCGTTGGAGATGTGCTGGGCCAGACCATGGGAGCCCTCTGTGTCGAACTCAAGTTGAAACTCATCCTGTAGGCAAGGGAGAGCTGTGGCGGGGCCTGAGGAGACAAGAAAGGGGACCAAACTTGCATTTCTGATGGCTTCCCTGGCAGCAGTTGAAGGATGGGGATGTGAGAGGTGCTCACTCTGCATTTACTGAATGGAGAGATGAGCGAATGACTGAGTTCTTACGAGGAAATGTGGGCGTGAAATCACAAGTGGCACCTCTAAGGGGATGATTTTTTTCTTTTTCCAAATCAATTCAGAGAATGTAATTCAGCTTTAAAGTCAGCTTGAAAAATGAAGAATCTGGATTGAATACAAGATAGAAGGCACAGTCAGCTGCGTAGTGTGATTGTTCTCAATAGCTGGGCCTTGACTCTTTGCTGGTCTGTCACAGCCAATTTGTTGGTAGTAATGAAGTAGCAGTGTTTGCAAATGATTGACGTAGTAAAAGAGAGCAGCCTCAAGATTGTATCTGTCAAAATCCCCCTGCCTCCCAAGGACTCATGTCATTCTGATGTACTTCTTTGGGGTTAGGGGAGGAGTGAGTGCCAGGCAGACTACCGGGAAATCTGGCTGAGTTTGGGGCATCAGAGAATGGGTCCTATCTGGTGTTGAAGTGAGAAAATATTTCAAGAACCTCTGTCTCGAGGAAAGGAAAATTGCCCCCCTTAAGCCTGAAGTATCATATAATGGAGTATGTTATGCTAGAGGCTTTTTCTCTATTCATCCTATTCCCAGGAAAAATCCTTTGAACTAACAATTGACCCTGATGTTCTCTCTGGTCACTACTAAGCTGTTCACTTTGATGGTGATGTACTGCTAAAATCAGCTCTCTAGTGAGGGGGAAAGCCCTAATTTTTAGTGTTCGCCAATTTCCATGGTGTAAATGTAGGTTGATTTCAAGTCACGAACAGTTCAACGTCAACTTGCAAAATTCTTGAATACTTTACAGGAAGTTGTGTTCCAATAAAACTTTATTTGTGACAATAGTCCAGAGGGTGATGCTTGTAGGGAGAAAAGCCTTGGTCCTGGGGAAAGGGCTTGAGAATTGAGATTAGACCCAGGGGTGACCTCTGAGCTTGACCCCAACTGTTGGACCATAGGCAAGTTAATTAATCTTTCTGAGGTTGTTCGGCCATAAAAATCAGGATGATAACCCTAACTGACAGGGAGAGTTGGGAAAATTGGATGAATACATATCAAGGGCTTCTCCCAGAGCCTGGCATGTGGAGTAACTATAGCTTTCATTATTATTGTCATTATTCTACTCTATATTCAAGGAGCCTATGAGTCTAAGAATTTTTAATTTGGGCTTCTCTGAGACATAGGCTGACAGCTCCTAGGTGACATTTCCTCTGAGAAACAATAAACAATTTCAGTAAGTCCTTATCTAGACTTACACAGCCATGCAGATAAAGAGATGCTCTCGGGACTGCATTCTAAGTGGGCTGGTTGGGACTTTACTCCCCACCATCTGGCTTATTTCTCCAGGCAGCCTGCACTCTGGGCGGCTTGGGTCTCCTTTCCCTCAAGGGCCCCTCCCTACCCTGAGCTCAGGGAGGCTCCCGTAGGACACTCCGTGTGTTACCTGGTTCCTTACTCCTGTCTTTGCTGTCCCTTCCCAAGGCCTCCATCAGAGGACCTCTCATCTGGCCTTTTGGTTCACAGGACCACAGGCCTTGCTGGGCAGGTGCAGGGCAGTGACAGTGGGGGTCAGCTGGAATCATGTAATTAAAAGTATGGGTAGAAAGCAGAGCCAGGTCTGTTGTGACCTGGGAAAGGATGGTGATCTCACCAAATTGGGAGGCTGTGTGAAGGGGTTGTCACATGGCTCCTGACATCAGGTCACCTACGTGGGAAATCTGGCTTTCCACACATCAGCTGTAGGATCACGGGTGAGTGCTGGTTGCCTAATGTATGAAATGAAGTCTGTACGGAGGACACGAGATGGCCGCGAGCATTGACTAATGTCCATTTTCTCCAAGATGCAGCTTGATTTCCTGTGACTGCTGACTGGTTGTCCTGTTCCTCTCTCACCAGAGTGGCATACCTTGCATACGCTCTAGCTTGCTTATGACTCAAAACACTCCCCTTAGCCTGGGAGTTTAACACAACAGGTTGAATGAATGAATGAGTGATCTCTGAGTAGCTTCTCTCAGCACCCACTCCCTTGTTATTTTGTCCATTCCACATTAATGGGGCACCTTCCCTGTGCTGGGCATCATGCTTGGTGCTCAGATTTCACCTAAGACATGGCGCTTGCCTCCAAGGATTTGCTTGTCCAGCGGGTGATAGAGAAGCAAAGACGCCTGTGGTAAGTTCAAAGTGTCCGTGGTACAGGAACACACATGGGGGAGGGCCAGGTGGCTCAGATGAGGAAGTCAGAAGGGTTTCTGGCAGGATGTGGTACTTAAAATTAGCTTTTTTTAAAAAAATTATTTATTCTAATTAGGTATACATGGCAGCACAATGCATTTTGATTCATTGTACACAAATGCAGCACAACTTTTCATTTCTCTGGTTGTACACAATGTAGAGTCACATCATATGTGCAGTCATACATGTCCCTAAGGCAATAAGGTCCATTTAATTCCACCATCTTTCCTACCTCCATGTTCTCTCCCTTCCCCTCCCTCCTCTTTGACCAAAGTTCCCCCATTCTTCCTATGGCCCTCCTGCATTGTGGATCAGCATCCACTTATCAGAGAGAACATTCTGTCTTTGGTTGTTTGGGATTGGCTTACTTCACTTAGCATGATATTCTCCAGCTCCATTCATTTACCTGCAAATGCCATGATTTTATTCCCTTTTAATGCTGAGTAATATTCCATTGTGTATATATATCACAGTTTCTTTATGCATCCATCTATTGAAGGGTGCCTAGGTTGGTTCCACAGTTTAGCCATTGTGAATTGAACTGCTATAAACATTGAAGTGGCTGTGTCATTGTAGTACCCAAAGGACTTAAAATGAGCTTTTAATAAGCAGGAGAAAGGTGGGAATTGGGGAAGGTGCTCTAAGTAGAGAAGAAAGCACACATCATGGCTTGAAATACTGTGATTTGAGGCCTTGTGGGAATATGTGTGACTGGACCACAGGGTGTAGGGGAGCATTTGGGGGTTCCAGGGTATAAGGAGGTAGGTGAGGTTAGATTATGAAAGGCCTCATGGACCAGACTAAATGCCTGGCTTGAATCTCATTTTTATTCCTAGGGCAACGGGGGACCTTCCAAGGTGTGAGCAGGGAGTAACAAGTGGGCTGTGTCAGAGATGTGAGGGGCTGGTGGCAGTGACACTGTCCTGGGGCTGCTGGGGAACCTCCCAGCGACTTCCTCTGTCACTACTGCCATTGGAAACCCAGAGTGTGAAGCGCTGTTTTTCCCCTTTTTGCATTACTTTTTGATTTTTGGACAAAAGTGTAAGAAAATGTCATTTATGCTCTGAAGAGTGTTTTGCTCAGGGCAGAATTGGACGTCTGGCCCAGCCTGCCGCATAGTGACAGTTGCTGTACAAAATGAGGTGCTTGGTGTGAACAGGCAATTAACAGTCCCAGCTGTCTCAGAGAGAACTCCACCTCCAACTCCACGTTCTTGCTCTGTGGCTGTCTTGCTTAACCTCGGTTTACCACTGCCTGTTTTTTGGCAGGTGCCAGGAATCTAGTTGTCCCCCTTTTTGCAGTCTTAACATCTCTGGAAGCAGATACAGGTAGGTCCATAACCAGACACAAGGTATGTCCTTCATACCTTGCTGAGAGTTGCAACTTGGTAGATGCTTAAATTTGATTTTTAAAAATTTTTAAACATTTTTTAAATTTTTAAAAATTTTTAAATTAAAAAAAAATTTTAAAAAAGATTTTTGAAGATGTGCTTTAAATTTGATTTTTAAAAATTCCCTCCTTTATCTTATAAGGGAGGAAATTAGGAGAAAGGGAGAAGGGAGGGAGGGAAGGGGAGAGGGAGAAGGAGCTGGGTGACATATATGTTGCTTATTTAGTCCTCATGGCAGGGTGCTATCACGATTTTCACAGATAAGAAACATGAGGCCTAGAGAAACAGATCATTGCCTCACGTGGATCTAGAATCAAGACTCTGTCCCACGGCCCCTCAGGCTGCCAGTGGGTCTTTCAGTCTTGGAGGTCCAGTTCTTTCTTGGTCTCTGAAGCTTTAGCACGGGCTGTAGCTGTTGTCCTGGGGAATCTTCTGTGTCTCCCCACTGCAGTCACAGTGTGAAAACCTTGGCCAAGGGAGTGCGGCGGAGCTTGGCACCATGGCTGAGTGACACTTGTGGATCCAGTGACTCTCAGGTGCCTGGAGCAACAGGAGGGCTGGTTGCCAGAGCTGTGGCCTTTGACAGAATCCAGACACTGTCAGCCCTCCTACCAAGGAACAGTACGGTGGGAATGAATCCCTCCACCTCGCCATCCTCCCCTGCTCCCTCCTCTGTGGTCTCCTGCTTATGGCAGGACCTATTGCTGCTCCCAAATGGGAGAGAGAGAGCCAGAGAGGCCACTAATGGGTTCACAAGGTCAGTCTCCTGGGGCACAGAGCAGCATGAAGAAGGGTCTAGAAGGGCAAAAGGAAGACGATAGCACCCTGGGGAAGTGAGGAACTTCGGTCCTGGGGACTTGTGGATGGAATGGTTCAGGATTCAGGTGTCCGCCAAGTGCTTGCATTCCTGCAGAGACATTCATGTTCACAGGTGCCCCTGTCTGTGGGAGGTGAGTCTGGTCTCCCTGTCCCAGGCATTGCACAGGTTGAAGGCTAGGTCCAGGCTGATGGAGTGAGATTCTTACCTCTCGCCTAGCAGGCTCAGCTTCCTCCCAGGGCAGCCCCAGGGAACAAGAGCAGAAGTTTCTCAAGAGCAGGGAGGGCCCTGGCTGGGCTGATGTCCCAGGAGACGGAGGGGCTGATGTGTCTTCAGGTAGGATGTACTGGCGTCCTTCCTGTGTCTCCATCCAGACTGTACTGGAGGCAGTGCCATAAGCTCATCCAACTATTTCCATTTTCTCTTGAGTTCGAGGAAAACTGCTATTTACTAGTTTTTTTTTTTTTCATTCAGTTTTAGTTTTTTGGCAGTTAGCACGGGGGCATGTGACTGGATTCTATTAGTTAAGATGTGGTTAGAAATGACACCTGGCATTTTCAGGCTTGGCCATAAAACCTCTTGAGTCATTGTCCACAAGCTCTCTGGTTTTCCTATCTATGTAGCTAGAAGCAAGGACTCTTCAAAAATTTTTTTTTTTTTTTATCTCAAAAATTTTAATTTTTCATATAACACAATATACTAATAATGTACCATGGTTTACATAATACATTCTATAAGTTATTCAGAAAATATTTTTTTTTCAGCAAAGCAGAAAATAAAACATTATTTTTATATTCATAAAGTATAAATGAGGAAGATGTTAAAAATCTATGAAGTAATTTATATACTGTGT